>CM067303.1:3412470-4009970 GCA_034231615.1 Meghimatium bilineatum
TACATCACCTTTGTCCTCCATACATCACCTTTGTCCTCCATACATCACCTTTGTCCTCCATACAACTTTCTGTGAAATAAGAACTACTGTCATATTCTCTTCCATGGATTATTGTTAAATCCGTCAAAAACTGTGATTCATCTCAGAAAGTTTCTGCTTCATTGTTCTTCTCCTTGTAACTCATAATTCTCTACGCCCCCCTGAAGTGCCCATCGTAAATACGCTGTCGTGACAAGGGTCAATCTCGTGCAAAACACATGTTCCAATCTGTCGCCAACATAATTTGTTAATGAAGCCGAAACGTGGTACTATAACATTTTATGCGCCTGCAACCAGATAGAGTTCAAACGGCAAGTTTTTCATATAACATTCGTTCCATCAAACGGCAAGTTTTTCACATAAAATTCGTGACATCAAACGGCAAGTTTTTCACATAAATTCGTGACATCAAATGACAAGTTTTTTTACATAACATCCGTGGCATCAAACAAGTTTTTCATATAACATTCGTTCCATCAAACGACAAGTTATTCATATAGTGGCATCAAACGACAAGTTTTTCATATAACATTGTCTCAATTGCCTCCATGTTCGCGCAAATCTTATAGCCTTTCTCTAACATTTCATATCAAACTTTAACACATTCTTTTCCATTTTGGATATCATTTCACAGAACCATATTTCACAGAACCATATTTCACAGAACTATATTTCGCAACTAGAAAAAAATAACACATTTTAACATGAACTCTAATTGAGACTGATCTGTAATAATGGGATGGATGTTCGAGTCCCTACTCCATAATTTTTCGTACGTACTTCATTTTAAAGTGATTTTAAATTTTAAAAAAATAATATTGGGGGGGGGGGGAAGAAGGGTTTACTCGCCTTTTGACTGAATTCCTAATAGCTAAACGTTATGAAATCATTTCCTGAAGGGCAGGAGTGCAGTCCCTAATCCCCCCTCCCAATATACGGACTTGCACATAACGTAATGTATCTTGGCTGATCCACTTTTCCCGTGATATTCTTTAGCTGGCGATAAAACGTACATGCAAATTGACCATTGATCAGTCGCATCAGCCAAGATCAGTAACTCTGATTGAGATCAAAACTCGGGATTGTTCAGGAGAGGGACTTTGATTTCCCAAGCTAACTCGTATAGATATGGACCGATCAATATATCAGCATAAACTACTGTGAGGCTGGGGCTGTGACTGAAAGATGTCATTCAGCGAACCTAGGCTTTCGACTTTATACAGCATACAGGGCTTCATTCAGCGAACCTAGGCTTTAGACTTTATACATTGCGTGTGTGTTCGTCCATCACAAGTAATGATGACCATTTCTTACATCCACTTTTGAAAATTCAGTTAGAATTATGACCATAATAGTTCGTAGATGGCTAATGAGCCCTATTCGAGATTGGACAGTTCGGACATGGAATGACCACCGTGAGCGGATTTTGGTCTATCCGTGACTTTCTAGTTATTCTCCGCTGTTGAGCTGCTGCATTGCTCCTCTTTTCACAAGGTAATGCGCTCTTTTTGACTGTAGAGCGCCATGTAGATCTATTTTGTGCAAAGTTCTTCCCATATATCGTGGTCTATTTCCAACGCTTATACATTGTACAGCGCGTCATGCAGCGGACTAACGTTTTAGACTTCATACAACGCACAGCGCCTGCTATTAATCACTTAATAATATTCACATTCCAGAGATCTGTCACCATTGTGAGGTCAGCGTCTGTGTCACGTGGCTATTATTACTGGGCACGCCACGGAAAGATGATATTTTACAGAGTGAGAAATGAAAGATTCTTTGTTGCAGGCGGGAGAACGGGAATCACAGACATAAAATCCATATTAAAAAACATCACAACCAGACAAGGTAATATGAGTATTACATTAGATACAACATCACACATAGGCATCTATCTGTATGGATAATTACTACATTAGATACATCATCCCGCCGAAGACGTATGTGTCGGGCCATTGATGGAAATAAAACGGCGACTCAACGTATTTCCATTATCTGGACTACATCCTGCTGGAAATCTAGTAGGACCATGGTCCTGCTACAAGAGAGATCCAGCGGGAGTTTGAGAATGAACGCTGAAGAAGAAGAAAAGAAGCATCGATATAAAGACTCTAGTTGTAGACGAGGACCCCCAGCCCCCAACCACCAGCATAGCAAAAATTTTATCAAATAGGGAACTTTGCACACGAAAATGCACGAATGACCTTTTTTTATTTAGGTAACCACCCTCCCCCACCCCTCACCTTAAGGAAAATGTATATACGGTCCTGGTTTTCTTCGACTAACGTGAAAACTTGACTTTAGATGCCACAAATGTTAATGAAAAACTTGTCGTTTGATGGAACGAATGTTATATTAAAAAACTTGTCGTTTGATGGAGCGAATGTTATATGAAAAACTTGTCGTTTGATGGAACGAATGTTATATGAAAAACTTGTCGTTTGATGGAACGAATGTTATATGAAAAACTTGTCGTTTGATGGAACGAATGTTATATGAAAAACTTGTCGTTTGATGGAACGAATAGATAGATATAAATGGTAGAGTAGAAACACAATGGGATTATACTTCTTTTTATGCGTTCGTTCTCAAACTCCTGCAGATTAGCAGTATGCAGTCCGGAGAACGGAATGCGTTGTGTCATGGTTTACAGCTTAGCTGTGAAATCTGCGCATCTGGGCCTTATACATCCGGTTTCAGCATGACTTCTGGGTCACTTTGATCCTATACGGGGTGGGCAACTAACTTCCTCCCAATACCTCCCAAGTCACATCTTACGACATCATTGGAAGGTAAGAAGGTTGTGCTGTTCTTTGCTCTTTTCGGAACCTAATATGATGATAAAGATTAGTCATTGAAGGGCAAGTTCCAGAAACGAGAAGGCGGTTCAAAACGTTGATGAACGCAGAATATTGAGAGCTTCATAAACAGAGCATGGGAGTAATTAATACAGCGGGCATAGTGCCAATAGATGTACAGAATGGTAGTGAGGACAACGCTCTTTAAAGGACACGTGACATAGAAGAAGTGTACAAGACTACTACGGTTGCAGCTATGAGATTACTGGTATACTCAAGTTGGACTAATTACCACGGTTGAACCATGGTTAAACCACAGTTAACCAGATAATTCCTACGATTGAACCATGGTTAAACCACAGTTAGCCAGATAATTCCACATGGTTGAACCATTGTTAAACCACAGTTAACCAGATAATTCCTACGGTTGAACCATGGTTAAACCACAGTTAAGCAGATAATTTCTACGGTTGAACCATGGTTAAACAAGTGTGTTTTTGATTGCACGTATTCTCATGCAAATTTTAAAAATCTAATTCATGTGTTGCCCTGCCATCAATCATCATTACGCATGTTGTTTTTACTTAAGTCTGAAGTTGCTTCAATCAATTATTGCCCATTGACTTCCTTCCCTTGAGTGTACACTCTCCCCTCTCGGAAATCACAGAGGAAATACCAGGACCATGACCGTCTGGAGTATAAGAGACATGCCTACTGAAACGTAAACATAAACTAATTTCCAATTTCCTTGAAATTGGTTGGTTGGTCTTTAACTATATTTGGCATGTGACTCCAAGTATCTAAATAGTGACCAATTAAAAGTCAAACAATAATCAAAAACGTAACTACCGGATCCAAATTAATTTAGCTAGTAGGTCTGAACGTCAGAGCCATACCAGGATATACATGTTTATAGTTATGCCAGATAGTGGATGACGTATTTCCTACTTCAAGCCAAATGGGCAGATTTTGTCAAAATGTGTAAATCGGGGAAATACTTTCGTTACTGCATATTTTCATGTGAAGGACTGCATGGAGGCTTTCTATGGGCTGGGGAAATATAGGCCGCTTTGCCATAGCAGACGACGTGACATGTACAGGAAGGACTTTGATTGTACCTCCGAAAGAAAAGATCCTGCCCCAACCATAGATTGAACCCGAGAACTCAAGGGTCTGACAATGGCGATCTAACCGCACGGCCATGAACCATGAACATTGAGTTCCACAAATGAAATGGGTCAATAAACCACTATAATTTTACCGGGGCTGAGAAACAAATGATGGTAACAATATTGCCAGCGATTCATATCGTAAGAAACGACGAAGGGGGGTTGGGTTGGACATGAAGTCGGCAATTCCATTCCGTAGAAGATCAACGTGGCCCACTATGCGATACTGAGGTACATGTGAAGAAAAACGTACGTATCACAGACCAGCTGTAAACCACAATACGATACATTAAGTTTTCTGGACGATATCTTTCTAATCATAAAGACTCTGAGAACTATCGCTAAGAAAAAGTAGAAGAAGATGTATTGATTGACATGATCAGACAACTTCAATGTGAAGCTTCCAGAGTGATTGACCTGATGAGACCAGGGAACCGTGAAATATCACGGTAAGACACCTTCAGCATCAGTCTAAACTACACCATCTGTGGCAATTTACACCATCAAAAATTGATCAATTTACACCATCAAATATGAGCGAAATGACACCTTATATGGGTAAATTTGTAGTATCCAATGTGAGCCTATTTACATCAAATATGGATTGATTTACACGATTCACCATGAGCCAATTTACACAACCCAAAAGTACCACCTCTGGTACTATTTGTAGAATGTTTCTTTGATAGGCATTGTATTAAGCTGAAAGCTGAAGTCTCCTGGATATGAAAGAAAGTTTCGAGAAACCACTCCACTGCACATAGGATGTAAGAGCAAATTGCTCGCAATTCCTGGGGATAGTAAACAAACAAAAACCACCCCCCAGTATGAGGCAATTTACACTATCATCTTTGCGTGTTACAAATAAAGTACGCCCGTGTGTTGCCGGGACCCGAAAGGGGAGCAGAGAATAGCATCACTGTTTACCTTCCAAGCATGTCGTAAAAGGTGACTAAGGAGGTTAAGGGATGGAGTTGGCTGTCCCATCGCATATAGAGTCAGTGACCCGAATGATGAAGTCGGATGTGTTACAGGCCAAAAGGCGCAGATATCGCGGCAATGCTGTAAACCATGACACATCGCATTCCGTTCTCTGGACTACATCCTGCTAATATGCAGGAGTTTGAGAACGAACGCAGAAGAACAAGAAGAACAAATAAAGTACAATCCATCTATAACCTTTTATAGCAAACTTTCGTATATAACAACATTTTATAAAATTCCCAAGTATATTTATTCTTTATTGTTTGTACTGCGTATAACGAATCCCTGCTATAAGACATATTTCTACGGTCCGGACCAAGTCGTTATAACGAGATTTGACTGTATTTTAATAAGATATTTGTGAAACGAAGATGTTGACAATGTGACTGAAAATTCACACATACAAATAATGACAGAAAATGGAAGATCACATCAATAACAATGAAACGATAACATCAGACAGATAACCAAAACAATACCAGTATTGGAACACATCAAAAGACAACAGTACAAGTGGTTTTCACACGCTTCCAGACTACCGACAGATAGCATGCCACAAATGGCCATGACACATAGACATAACGGTTATAAAGCCAGAGACAGACCATGTAAAAGATGAATCACAGAAATCAAAGAAGCCGCAGGAACAAGCTTACAAACAGCGCACAGGAAGGCCATCTCCAGAGAACTCTTCCACTCCTGACGCCGCAAGGCACACAATGGACACAGCGAATAGATAGATAGATAGATAGATAGATAGATGGATGGATGGATGGATGGATGGATGGAAGTGATTAGAGGTGAGAGAAGAAAAGGTACTCTTCTTTTGGAAAGAATCGAAAATCACGTAATCAACAGCTGATTACGTCCTTAAAGTTCATATACACATGAATGGATGTTGCATGGGAGAATGGAGCACTTATTGATGTGATGCTTGTTTCTAATCAGGAATGAATAATCAGATTTTATTGATAGTTGTTTCATGATTCATCATCATCATCAGATGGCATGCCGGCTGGCGTAGGCGGTCATGGCTCTCCACGGCTCTATGTCCACAGTATTATGTATCAAGATCGTTGTTGTTTCCTTGCCGTGCCAGGCTGTCGAACTGTCTAATATTTTCTCACGTTTTCGCCCTCTGTCTCTGTTGCCTTAAATTTTGCCTGTTGGGACTATGCTTTCTAAACCTGCCTGTCTCATGAAGTGGCCAAACAAAAAGAAGATTACTTTTTCTTATATTATTGATTAAGTTCCGTTTCGCATTTGACTCTTTCAACACCATGATTATGTCCATCGAAAGTTGAGACCCTCTATTGTTTTACCAAAAAGTAAACACATATCATGCAGAACCGTTAAATCTAGCTGTTTATAATCTGTAAAAATGAAATAATGGTTTTGGGTTTGGAACCCTGCTTGTGTCTCCCTGCGTATTTTAGGATTAATTTAATCTAAATATTTTATGAATAATAGTAATCGATAATTAATTTAAATATTCAATTGTTAGGGTTAAGGTTAGTTATGTTTTACACGGGTTCCAAACCAGAACAGAAATAATTTATTTCTTGTATGTTACTAAAATAGTATGTAAATTTCTACATAAATAATAATAGAAATCATGTAAATTGTAATGTAAATTCTGAGTACTCGATAAGTGGACTTTATAACATTTAAGGGGAATAACTGTTGTCTATTTATTTGTGTAATTCATTTTCACGGGTTGTATCCCTTACACTATTCTTAATAAACTACACATTAGCTGTGTAAATCAGCTCTATCGATTAGCTCTGTAGATTAGCTCTGTATATTAGCTCTGTAGATTAGCTCTGTAGATTAGCTCTGTAGATTAGCTCTGTAGATTAGCTCTGTAGATTAGCTCTGTAGATTAGCTCTGTAGATAAGCTCTGTAGATTAGCAGGATGTAATCCGGACAACAGAATGGCCTGTGTAATGTTTTATAGTTTGCTGCGATGAGACACCTTTCGACCTAGCACACTTGACTTCGGCTAAATATCGCAGCTGTAATTCATGACACGGCGCAATCCGTTCTCCGGACAACGTCCTCCTAATATGCAGGAATCAGAACAGACTCAGAAAATGGAGAAAATAGAGTCAATTCCAAAGCGATCTTTACTCTCTTGATGTCAGACTGCTGTGTGGTAAATATTAACTATATTTTGCAACTTGTGCTTGTTATGAAAAGTTTTCAGAATTAATTTAAACAGAACAAGCGTTTCACGAACAATCTTGAACTACCTGTTTGCAGAAATCTCAAATAAAATCTGCTAGTTATGAAGCTGGCATCGATCTACTGTCAAGACAGAACACTATAACACGAAAATGTTCCCAATTTGAATATTTCAATTTATAAAGTATATTTTAAAAAATATTGTATTTTTGTATAAAATATAGCATTGTTGACGTCAACGTATCAAGGACCCAAGGTAGCATCTGTCATACTTTGTAAAGACCTTCTTTCCCTAATTTATCGTCGTAATTTGTTAAAGAAAATAATAATCCACAAAACGGAATTTGAACCAGTTCCGCTCAGATGACACCCGCTCGCCTCGCAACCTGAGTCAATACGATTTCCGTATTCGACCACACCGCATCTATGCTTCTATATTATATTATTTAATGACGTCATTTATGGACAGACCCTAATAAACTCTATTTCTAATCGAGACATCAAGATCAATCTGTTTATTCATGATATACTTAATGGGTTCTTGTTTGGAAGCCGTGTCTTCCTGCTTATTTTAGGATTAATTAATCTAAATAGTAAATAAATAATAAATCAATAATTAATATAAATTTTCATTTTTTAGGGTTTGGGTTGGGGTTAAGATTAGTTGTGTTTTATATAACTAACCCTAACCCTAACTAACCCTAACCCTAACTAACCCTAATCCTAAATGAATTTATATTTAAATTAATAAATTATAAACATAAACATAGGCAAGGGAAATAAACAAATAGGAGACACGGGTTTCAAACAAGAACCAATGAATGTATTACCGTGTCAATAAGAACCAAGGTTACCACTCAAGAATCATCGTAAACTCCAGTGGTACATACACGTGACGAGAAAATTCTTGGGTCGCAAAATATGGTCTCGCGGTACAGTGGAGGGTGGAAGAAGACCATAGGAGGAAGACGACATGGCTGGATAATATCAAGGACTGAACAGTATGGGAAGTTTATAAACTCATCAGTATTGTAGAGAATAGAGATGGGCGGAGATATTTCTGAAATAAATTTTTCAATGTGACACCCCTACGACCATGACCGATTATGGATTTTATTATTATTATTATTATTATTATTATTATTATTATTATTATTACTATTACTATTATTATTATTTATTATTTATTAATTATTAATTATTATTATTTATTATTATTATTATTTATTATTATTATTATTATTATTATTATTATTATTATTATTTATTATTATTATTATTATTATTATTATTATTGTTATATAATAAATACCATATTCACAAATAAACATAGATTGAGATATAAATACCCGAAAGTGTGGTCTTTCACACATATATAGACACACACACACACATGTATAGACAAACACACGTATAGACACACACGCACAAATGTATAAACAAACTCATGTATTTACATATATTGTAAAAATGGGAAGCGCAGATGATCTGTAGCTATTGCTGTTATGAAGAAGCTATTGTTACCTGTAGATTTCAGGACAACTAATTTTGAATTCATCCCTTCTGTGTATGCTCTAGACGTGACCGTCGGCTGACATATAAAGACCTAACTGCTAAACGTAAACAGGCCTTCATTCTGTACCTTTTTTTTTGTTGGTTATTGTTACGTTTTCCAAGTATAGAAATAATGGCGAACGAAAGACATGGAAATAATCAAGAAAAGTAACAAATGACGACCTCATGAATTCTGTTAGAAGGTCTGCAGTACTCAGTCGATAGCCATGTTCCAGTGCTCTATGAAGATACACAGATGTAATATGCCAGTTTGTTTATGTATGACGTCATGAAGACTTGAAAACCCTGTGCCAGGAATCTGCACAATTTTTGCAGAATTTATACGTTAAATTTGTTAGAAACGTGCAGTGATGCCACAGCTAGGTTTTTTTCCCCACTGGATCTTGGGGTTTTTTTTCCTTCAAGGGAATCTTGGATGATTTTTAAAATGTCAGTGGTGGTGATGTTGATGATGATAAAATAATCCCTTTAGCTGTGAGCAGGCAGGCAGCTCATGACAGGATATCTAGCTTCCGACAAAAGCACAGGATCTTTACAGTTGTGTAACTGAGGTGTCACGCGAAACCGTATAATGTTGTTTCAAACGCATGGTTATGCATGGGAGATTTATGGATGCGTGTTTAGTCCCCGAAGTCAGGCATTCCAGTGTGCCAATGTCCCAGGATCACCACATCCTACCAGCCTGATATCCTAGGATCACCACATCCTACCAGCCTGATATCCCAGGATCACCACATCCTACCAGCCTGATATCATAGGATCACCACATCCTACCAGCCTGATATCATAGGATCACCACATCCTACCAGCCTGATATCATAGGATCACCACACCCTACCAGCCTGATATCCTAGGATCACCACATCCTACCAGCCTGAGATCCCAGGATCACCACATTCTACCAGCCTGATATCATAGGATCACCACATCCTACTAGCCTGATATCCCAGGATCACCATATCATACCAGCCTATATAATAGGATCACGATATCCTACCAGCCTCATATCTTAGGATCGCCACATCCTACCAGCCTGATATCCTAGGATCACACATCCTACCAGCCTGATAAATGCATCCAAGAATGTTGGATGAGCCTCATTCTCATGAAATGATAAGTTAAAGTATATTGTACTATAGGTTACTTAGTATACAAGATAGTTTCAACCGTAAGGTTTTTTTCAAGAAAATACAAGACAAACAATGGAGAGAGAGAGAGAGAGAGAGAGAGAGTAGAAACGGTAAAAAATACACCGCATTTTTACAAAAGAGTTAGATGGCAAACATTTAACAGCCAAGGTAACAATCACGTACGCATACACAAGTGTTGTCATAGAGATGCGCATTAAAAACAAATATGGGACATGGAAACGAAATAAAAGTTAATCATCTTTTATTTCTATTAACAGATATTCGGGAAGTTGATTATACTCTTCTCGTACCGGACATGTCCATCATGCGCTCAGTTCTCCTCTTCAGTAAATATTTCAGAGTGTAGCAGCTGATGGTTCCGCTTCTGTGTCGATTTTGTGTTCTTAGAACACTCTATACTAATAATTTCCAATTCACCCCTTCACTAGACACTTGAGTGATTTCTGGGAATTATGATCCACGGGAATCCCCGTTTGAAACGTGAAACTATACTCTATAAAACACATTTATAGTTACATGTTCTGTATATCGGCATCTGTGCTAATTCGGTTGCATATCATTTCCTGGAAGTCTTCAGAGAGATCCCATGCCATTCAGTTAATAGGATGCGATTTGTTGAATCCACAACGGTGATAAGTTATAAGCTGCTTCCCTCGCACTCATCATGTCCATTGTAGTGGACACCCACATCTGTTATATTTTCACTGACATTCGTGTTCTCAAACTAACGCACCACACACTACATTGACTTACCCTATAGAGGGGTGTTACGTTTTGACCCAGAAAACGAAACCTAGAGTAACCAAATTATTTCGCACTTCAAATGATAAAGATTCCAAAAATGATGTGTTATATGGTAAAGTCTCTATCCCAGGGTATTAAGATATTCCATGATAAAAATATTCTTACTAAATATTTCAAGTGGGTGGGCGGAACAACAAAGAAACCCGTAACAAGGGCCAGAGTTGTGCCCTGATGTCGACGTCTGTTTCGGCAACATTAGACTCGAAACACCATCGAGTCGGATGGCTGCTGGAACAGAGGGCGGAGCACTTATGGGAATGTCCCACGTGCCGTGAGGCCAGTTTCTAATCAAGAATCAAGTGTATTGGGTTCTTCTTATTCTTCTTCGGCGTTCATTCTCATACTCATGCTGGATCTCCGTTGTAGTAGGATCATGGTCCTACTAGATTCCCAGCAGGATGTAGTCCAGAGAATGGAAATACGTTGTGTCGCCGTTTTATTTGCGGCAATGACCCGACACATCCGTTTTCGGCGGATATTGGGTTCAGGTATGCATAATATGTAAAAGAAAATTGTATGTTAATTTTTTTTATTGGTTGTGGTACCCATTTCTCTATAATGTGTGTTTTGGAGGGAAGGGAGTTTATTTTAAAAAAACAGAATTCAGGAAAAGAACTAAATTAGTATCAATACTGAATATTTCATTCGAGACATAAATACAGACATAAAATACAGACATAAAATACAGACATAAAATACTGACATAAAATACAGACATAAAATACAGACATAAAATACAGACATAAAATACTGACATAAAATACACTTAAAATCCCAGACTGTACACGCATATCTCAGATACATAAAATTCACACATATACAATAAAAAAAACCCACACAACTTTCACAACTGACAATCAAACGGTTCGGTCGACCCGACTTACATATAAACAAAGTTCAGTTTTGAGTGCTTGTAAACATTTCAGTTTGTGAACTAGTTTCGATGCCAAGGTCGAGGGTTGGATCATGCATATTTCTAATAAACACCTTCCAACAGAATTTATTAGAGTCCTTTTCGTTACGTTTTTTATTATTTTTGGGATTTCGGTTGGTCACTATTTACATACATGGAATCACATTAAAAAATATCCAGGGCGACTCCAAGTTTATAAATATTGACCAACCGAATCCTCAAAAATATTCAAAGACATAACGAATGAGGTCCTAATTAATTCTGTTGGAAGGTCTTCTATACCACCGACTGACTTGGTTGGACGTATCTACGAGTCACGTGGATGAGCGTGTATGTGTGTGTGTGCGTGCTCTGACACAGACATTCCATATAATGAGGGGGTTACGTCGACTTTGCCACAGCCCGCGACATTAAGTTTGGCAGCCATTATTTTCCTGTGTAACCCTTTGCGACCAAGTCTTCAAATTCTCACAGATATAACATTCCACAGTGGATTGACTTACTGGTACTTAGGTTTTTGTATATTCACTGCGTTCCATCGAGAAAGCTATATTTCGAAAGTAACATTCTCAACTCAATCAGATCCAGCGACGATTTTTCAAGGAACATTCCAAAATATGTAAATATAAGTGTTTCTGAGGCACAAAAACAGGGAGCACACATCACAACACAGTGATCACCCACGTATGTGGTAGAGGATGAGGTTAGCTGTTTCATCTCGTAAATAAGAAACATAAAATCCATGCTGTAGTTTGATGTATCAAGCCATAAGGCGCAGCTATGGTGATGTCATATAATTAGAAAAAGTGGATCGTACCTTGACAACAGGCAAGTTAAAGAACAAGAGTGAGAGATGTTGGACTGTTTGTCATTGTGGCATGGGGGAAAATGATTGATAAGACACGAGACAAGATGATGTTTGCAGAAGTGATAACAAACACACTATGGCATAAGTAATAACACACCATGACATAGGGTATAATACATCATGCCAGGGTATAACACATCATCGTTTAGGGTATAACACACCATGGTGTAGGGTATAACACACCATGGTATAGGGTATAACACACCATGCTGTAGAGTATAACCCACCATGATATAGGGTATAACACACCATGGTATAGGGTATAACTCCACCATGGTATAGAGTATAACTTCACCTTGGTATAGGGTATAACTTTACCATGGTATAGGGTATAACTTTACCATGGTATAGGGTATAACTTTACCATGGCATAGGGTATAACTTCACCATGGTATAGAGTATAACTTCACGTTGGTAAAGGGTATAACTTCACTATGGTATAGGGTATAACTTCACTATGGTATAGGGTATAACACATCATGGCATATGGGATAATTTAAAACAAATATTTGTGGGAATAAAACCGCAGCATTCTTGAGGATTCTTCTTCGTCTTCTTCAGTATTCATTCTCAAACTCCCGACACATCTCTTTTTTTTTAGCAGGACCATGTCCTACTAAATTTCCTTGGTCCTACTAAATTTCCATTGTCCTACTAAATTTCCATGGTCCTACTAGATTTCCATGGTATTTTCTAGATTTCTAGCAAAATGTAATGCAGACAGTGAAAATGCGTTACATCGCCGTTTTATTTACACCAATGGCCCAACACATCCGCCTTTGGCTAAAGGCTATTTAAACTAATATGTATAAAACATCATTTTGCACGGCTTGGAGGCATGTGGGATGGAAAAGGCAACCAAATAAATAGATAGGAGTGCAGTCCCAACCCTCCCCCAATGTCCGTAAGTGGAGGAAATAAAAGCAACATTTTTATCTTAAAGTGCACGCCATAAGATGCGACTAAGGAGGTTTGGGGGTGGAGGTGCTTGTCCCATCCTATAGAAGGCTTAAGTAACACAGAAGCCATGCTGAAGTCGAATGTGTCAGAGCGAAAGGCGCATATATCGCAGCTAGGCTGTAAATCAGTGGCACAACGCATTCCGTTCCCCTGACTACACCCTGCTAACTTGATTGAACGTGAGAACGAACGTGATTGTCATTGGCTGTCGACACAAAGTATACAGAAAATGACCAATGAAAATCACGGGGAAAAAGTTTGTCACTCTGGAAAGATAATTCCCAATGACACAGCAGGACTGTTAACAAGGACACGACACGACATTTTTTTAAATCACAGATTCCAATCTTTTACATGTTGAAGTTGTGTAATGTTAGGTCATTCGTTCGCCGACCAGCAGACCCTGGTGTCAAGTCTACTCGTTATTTCTGGTTTCAAATAAAAATTAATTCTGGGGGTTCACCCAGTCACAAGGCAGTACGGTACCAGGACTCATGTAATGGGAAGCTCGAGGAATAGCGCTATCGCTACTGAGAAAATGCTTATCTTTGAATCAATCGAAAAGGTATTTTAAAAATAAAAAAGGATGGAAAAATCATCGAAAATGAGTTGAAAAAAGCATAGAGGATTGACTTCATTGTACTCTGCATATATCAAAAAAGCAGCACGACGCCTGCCGAAAGTATGCGCGTAACTTTTTAGCTCTCAAACGATAATCCAAGGGGATATTCACATCACCCAGCATCATCATCATGACCACCACCATCTCCACCACCGTCAACATCATCATCACTAGCCTTGCCTTCGTCATCAACATCATTACTTCATCGAGGAAATTCCACCACTGCTTCTTGTGTCATGTGCCGACCTGTGAAAATATTACGACCTGACACGCCTGATTATATTACATTTCGTACAAGGTAAGTAATAAACTCCTGTTGCCAAATATTGTATGTAGTTTACTGGTAACGTTCTTTGGCCTAGGCCATAGTTCGAGGACAATAAACATCATCATCAACAGGTGCCATGCCGGATGGCGTTGGGGAGCATGGTTCTCCACAGCTGTCTATCACCAGCATTATGTATCAAAGTCGTTGTTGTTTCCTTGCTGTGCCAGGTTGTCAAACTGTCTAATATTTTCTCACGTTGTCGCCCTCTGTCTCTGTTGCCTTCAAGTTTGCCTGTTGTGACTAAGTTCTCTAAATCTGCCTGTCTCATGAAGTGGCCAAAAAATGAAGAATGTCTTTTTCGTATAATATTAATTAAGGTCCGTTTCGCATTTAACTCTTTCAATACATCCACATTATCCACAATACATTCACATTATCCACAATACATTCACATTATCCACAATACATCCACATTATCCACAATACATTCACATTATCCACAATACATTCACATTATCCACAATACATCCACATTAATTATTCTGGCAGTTACATTTACATTTCACTAACATTTTTGCCCCCTCCCTATTCCATGATAAATTATATCCACAGCCATGACCCAGCTCCAGTAAAGACCTGTGTACAGAAAGTAAACATGATCTGAAAGGCTAATTTTTGAATTTTTCCGTGGATTTCGTTGGTCCGCCGAGGCTATTTTTGGCATACGACTCCAAGTATATAAATAGTGGCAAAAAATAAGCACGACAATAATCAAAAATGTCACGAATGAAGTCTTGTTTACTCTGTGTACAGAGGTCTCTACTTCTTGCGGTCTCGCTACGGCTGCGGTAAGTGCAACTACATCCTGTGATACCCTAAACATGTGAGTGTTTGCCCCATTACACCAGTAGTGTAGGCAATTACATCATGTGATATCCTAAACATTTGAGTGTTTGCCCCATTACACCAGTAGTATAGGCAATTACATCATGTGATATCCTAAACATTTGAGTGTTTGCCCCATTACACCAGTAGTGTAGGCAATTACATCATGTGATATCCTAAACATTTGAGTGTTTGCCCCATTACACCAGTAGTGTAGGCAATTACATCATGTGATATCCTAAACATGTGAGTGTTTACCCCATTACACCAGTATTGTTGAGTGTGGGTAACACTCTCCACACAGAACCAAAAAAACAAGAGTAACTACTTGTATTATCTTTCTCTGGCACATGTTGTGTAAATTAACCCTTGTAATCCGGTTTGCAGCTCAACTGAATTAGAAAAATTGGCCGGCTGTTGTGTTCAAACGACTTGTTACTTGGCCAGACTTTATACTTTCTCATTCTCCCTGTTTCATCCATTCTCTGTGACTCTTACATCAGTCTTTGTTATCTATCTTATCATCTAGATTTTAATTTACTTCTCGTTTTGGTATTCCTTTCGTGGAAAGAGAAAGGGGCATAAAGCAAAACGATTTCTCTCATATATCTCTATCAGTATCTTTCTTTATCTCTCTATTTCTCTCTCACTTTCTCAATTTTCTCTCTATTTCTCTCTCACTTTCTCAATTTTCTCTCTATTTCTCTCTCACTTTCTCAATTTTCTCTCTATTTCTCTCTCACTTTCTCAATTTTCTCTCTATTTCTCTCTCACTTTCTCAATTTTCTCTCTATTTCTCTCTCACTTTCTCAATTTTCTCTCTATTTCTCTCTCACTTTCTCAATTTTCTCTCTATTTCTCTCTCACTTTCTATCTTTCACTTTCTCTCACGTTTTATCTTTCGCTGTCTCTCTCTTTCACATTCACACACCTTCTCACCCTCACTTTCTCCGTTTTATTCTCTTTCTCTCCCTTTCTTCATTTGACTTCTCTCTCTCTCTCTCTCTCTCTCTCTCTCTCTTACTTTCTTTAGTTTGTTTAATATAGACATTGTTTGAAGTTCGCTTCTTATAGACATGGTTCCTAGTTTGTTCACCATTGACATATTGACATGGTCATAGTTTGTTTACTATAGACATGGTCGCTAGTTTGTTTACATTGACATGGTTCCTAGTTTGTTTACCATTGACATATTGACATGGTCCTTAGTTTGTTTACTATAGACATGGTCTCTAGTTTGTTTACTATAGACATTGTTCCTAGTTTGTTTACTATAGACATGGTCTCTAGTTTGTTTACTATAGACATTGTTCCTAGTTTGTTTACTATAGACATGGTCTCTAGTTTGTTTACTATAGACATTGTTCCTAGTTTGTTTACTATAGACATGGTCTCTAGTTTGTTTACTATAGACATTGTTCCTAGTTTGTTTACTATAGACATTGTTCCTAGTTTGTTTACTATAGACATGGTCTCTAGTTTGTTTACTATAGACATTGTTCCTAGTTTGTTTACTATAGACATGGTTCCTAGTTTCTTTACTATAGACATGGTCTCTAGTTTGTTTACTATAGACATGGTCTCTAGTTTGTTTACTATAGACATGGTCTCTAGTTTGTTTACTATAGACATGGTCTCTAGTTTGTTTACTATAGACATGGTTCCTAGTTTGTTTACTATAGACATGTGACTTATGTCTTACAACACACGCAACACAAGGCAGTTTCAACAGTGACCCGACCTAAGGTTGGATTCTATAACTTGCTAATCCGTGAATGCTTGAACGCCCGGACCTGTGCACATCAAACCAACAAGTCATTTGACAAAAAGGTAGAACTATATGCAGGAAAGGCTAGGAATTATGTGTCCAATTTATAAGCACATTTTATGCTAGGCTGTGACCTAGCTTTCTTTCACCACTGCCAGGACATGTGTTTGCGCGGCTGACACATTTGTATTCATTTCCAGGAAGGGTGTGTAGACACACTTATCCGTGCTCGTATGTTCCCAACGTGTTGACTGATATACTACTGCCAGTGAAAGGGTTCCTTGTCCTAATAAGGGTGTTCCCTCGTACAAAATTGTGAAGAAAGGTATGGCTTTCTTAAGAAATCACTACAGATTTTGTGCGGGAATATAGACCTAGATTTATTTTTTGTAGAATTTTTGCCCTGAACGCACTGATATTGGTAATGTGATATTACATTTATGTTTCTGTGATATGATAAACTTTCATACAAGGATTTCTAGTGTTATAGTGTTATGTAGGTCTGTTATTTACGAGGTTAATTATGATATGAGGTTATGTAGGTCTGTTATTTACGAGGTTAATTATGATATGAGGTTATGTAGGTCTGTTATTTACGAGGTTAATTATGATATGAGGTTATGTAGGTTTATTATTTACGAGGTTTACTGTGATATGAGATTATGTAGGTCTGTGATTTACGGGGTTTATTGTGATAGGAGAGTTTATAGGTTTAATATTTAAGAGGATTATTGTGATATGAGATTATGTAAGCCTATTATTTGCGAGGTTTGATGTGATATCAGATTATGTAAGCCTATTATTTGCGAGGTTTGATGTGATATCAGATTATGTAAGCCTATTATTTGCGAGGTTTGATGTGATATCAGATTATGTAAGCCTATTATTTGCGAGGTTTGATGTGATATCAGATTATGTAAGCCTATTATTTGCGAGGTTTGATGTGATATCAGATTATGTAAGCCTATTATTTGCGAGGTTTGATGTGATATCAGATTATGTAAGCCTATTATTTGCGAGGTTTGATGTGATATGAGATTATATAGGTTTATTTTTTATGATTTGTTAATCCATTGCGAGAGATTATGGTTTGAGACGTGTTGTTAAACGATATTACGATTGTACATTATTTTTAGTGACAAGAGATTGTGTACTTATGAGATTTATTGTGATTCGTCATTGTGTTATAGGCCTCCTATTGACGCCATTTTTAGTTGACGTAGATTGTGTTTGTTTACAATATTTAGGTGGTGCAAGATTATAATCCATTAACGAATAATAGAACATGTATTAGAGAAATTATAGCCTCCCACTGTGGTATACTAGGAAGTGAAGAGGCAGATAGGCTGGCAAAGGATGGAGCAATACAGGAACAAAAAGACCAAGAAATCACCTACCAAGAAAAGAGGACCCTCATCGACGCTATCAGGAAAGTCGATCACCCAAAAGACAACTAATAGTGTCTCGACAGAGACGAGCAGATTATTATCTTCCGCATCAGGACAGGGTGAAATAACATCTTTTGAATTAAAGTTCTATAGAAGAGTTCTATAGAAGAGTTCTGAGAATACCATGTACAGCAATATACCATGGATGATAGAAGGCAACAGGGGTAAAGGCGGCCCAAGACGCCGTTGGACAACAGACGTTCAAGAATGCCTGAGCATGTCACTAAAAGAGACGGGACAACTTGCTCAAGACCGCGGAGAATTCACGAGATCAATAGGGAAGACTGCGTTCCGGAAAGAATATGCCACTTGATGATGATGATAAGAACATGTCACAACTAAACAGTCACTTAAATAGACTAAGACTGGTTCTATCACCTCTGTGTCCATGTGGGCAGGCAGTACAGACCGCAGAACATATCCTGCAAGACTGCATTGCACTGAACCAGTTAAGCGAAGAACACTGACCCACAGAGACAGCTATCCACAGAAAGATGTATAGGAGCACCAAGGAGCTTTCAAATACAGCAGCATTTATAAAAAAAAAAACAACCGGACGCTGTGTAGAAATGTCAAACTTCGAACCAGAAGAAGAAGAAGAGAAATAATTTTTTTTATCTTAAAAAAACACAACATATCTGCATTATTTTAGGAATGTTGATTGGCTGAATTCAGAATATTAGCTGACCCACGTTGCGAGACGAACCTGGTTCAAATCTCGTGTGCAATCTTTTGGTTCTACAGAAGAATGCTGAGAATACCATGGACTGCCAGAAAAACTAATGTAGAGGTGTTAAAAGAGTTTAATGCGAAACGGACCTTAATCAACAATATAAGAAAAAGGCAATCTTCTTTTTTTGGCCACTTCATGAGACAGGAAGGTTTAGAGAACATAATCACAACAGGCAAGATTGAAGGCACCAGAGACAGAGGGCGAAAACGTGAGAAAATATTAGACAGTTTGACAACCTGGCACGGCAAAGAAACAACAACGACTTTGATACATAATACTGTGGACAGAGAGCTGTGGAGAGCCATGACCGCCTACGCCACCCGGCATGGCACCTGATGATGATGCATCTTTTGGTATAATTTGTTCGCTGATGTTAATTTTGATCTTGAAAACGTTTCTAGAAATAGTCATCAATTTTTCGTATCATTCCGGTCAGCATCGCGCCTACCGCCTTTCCTTTTCGTAAACTAGTGGTACCAATTTCTTTATAGGAGTCAGTGGTCAAACACTTTTTCCCCATTTAATTCAAAAATGGAAAAATGGAAACTAGGACGATAGAGGGATAAGGCATACACCATCGTGTACTCATAACAAGTTAACTCTTTACCTGCGCTGGTTGTCTTGCGTCGGCGTAGTATATGTTAGTTAGTTTGTTCCTTTCGTGCCGCAAGCGACACTTGGGGCAGAGGTTTTGGTTCTCCATATGATGCGGTCCGCTGCAGGCAGCTTTATTTCCTGGATGGTCTTACAGCCTATTAATTCCCCTTCTTTAAGAATGGTGTTTTTAAGGGTTGTTTTAGGTCTTTCTTTTTTTCTTTTACCTTCAGGTGACCACATAAGGGCGTGTTGGTTTATTCTGTTTACATCTAGTCGTAAAACGTGACCAATGTATTTCCATCTTCGTTTTCTTATGATGTTTGAAACATACTCTTGGTGTGTTTTGTCTCTTAGATCACTATTTGTGACGAAGTCGCTCCATTTTATGTTCATCAGTTTGCGAAGACATTTGTTTTCGAAGCTGTTTAGTTTGTTGTCTGTTGCTTGAGTTGATTTCCAGCTTTCACTACCATACGTTAGCACTGAGACAATACATGAGTTAAATAACTTTAGTTTGGTGTTTGTCCCTAGATCTTTTGATTTCCAGATATTAGTTAATTTAGTATATGTAGACATTGCGAATAAAATTGACCATTTATTGGCTTTCCGAAACGGCGAATGAACCTAAGTGCTGGTTTTAGTTGTTGGAGATGAAGGGTTAAGAGCTGTCGAAATTTCCTATCTCGCAGATCTGAAGTGTTTGAATTTTGTCTTCTCGTATTTTTGTTTTGTTTACTAAGCAAGGGATTAAAACGTCTTTAATCTGAGGCACGCTCGTTTCAACATATAACAGAAATCTATTGTGATTATATTTGGACATACTGGTTTTTTAAAATCCAATTGTGACCTTATGGTCTGGGAGCAGTAGTCATCATTTATGTATTGTGTAAATCCTGCCGAATACTGATAAGTCGGGCCATTGCAGCAGATAAAACAGCGACTCAGCGCCATTTCCATTCTCTGGACTACTTCCTGGTGGAAACTTTGTAGTATCTTTGTTCTGCTACAAGAGTGATCAAGCGGGAGTTTGAGAATGTGTCCTACTACAAGAGAGATCCAGCGGGAGTTTGAGAATGTGTCCTACTACAAGAGAGATCCAGCGGGAGTTTGAGAATGAACTCGGAAGAAGAAGAAATGTAAATATTGCGTAATTTGTAATATATTCCGAGATGAGATTCCATCCAGAACTGTGTAAATATTACGTGATTTGTGATATATTCCGAGATGAGGTTCCATCCTGTATTGTGTAAATATTACGTGATTTTCAACATGTTCCTAGATTCGATTCCATCCAGTATTGTGTAAATATTGTGTAAATATTGCGTGATTTGTGATATGTTCCTATATTCGATTCCATCCAGTATTGTGTAAATATTGTGTAAATATTGCGTGATATGTTCCGAGATGGGAATCCATCCAGTATTGTGTAAATATTACGTGATGTTCAACATGTTATTAGATTCGATTCCATCCAGTATTGTGTATTCTGATATAAATTTTATGGTGTCTCTTTGCGCCGAAAAATATGTAACGTGGCTTGATCATTCTGCCGAGCATCAAACGTTATTTTTTTTGGTGGGCGTCAGGCTGTAAACTAAATGTCTGGCAGCTAGAACTCAAGTGGCAACTATTGATTGAGGAAGTAAATTTATGAAGAAGTGGATTTGTTTGCAGTTTGGTTGAGTTTATGATGTGCACGAAATATTTACTGAGATACCACACTGGTTCTGTTTTTTTGTTTTAAAATAGTTACCAGACGGAACTGATGAGTGTTTTGTTAAAGAGTTTTGTTTTGCGTGTACTCACATTTTAGTGAGTGTTCTAGTATTAGTTAAGGTTTACATCCTATTTGGTTATGCTTTTGTACTATAGTGTGTTTCAGAATTGCTGCGGTCAAACTCCATTTAATATCTCAATAACCAGTAGTCGCAGCAATATGTTTTTTTGAACGCGATCTTATTTTTTTACATTACCTAGATTTTATAATTTAAACTTCTGAAATCATTGTTGTTTCTTTACACCATCTACGTCTTTTGTTAGTGATTTACAAGTCACAATAATTTTATATCTGAAGAATTAAGATATGATAATTTAAGTATTTGGTGATCCGCGATATTTGTATCCACAATTATCATGTAAATGGGTTTCAGCTGTGTATCTGAACAATCATTATAATTTCCCAACCCTATAGTTTTCAAGATAAATGTGTGTCTGTATGAAGAAGGCAAGGCAAGCAGATATTAGAACATATGGCCCAGAACTGCCGTCGCCGTGGAGGAAGTTGAGCAGAGAAGTAACCATCTCCAAACCATCCTGAAGAAAAAACTGTATAACAATGTAATACGCCTGAGACAGACCGCCACCTTTATAAGAGTGTGAGTGAACCATGAAGTAGAATAATCTTCTATAGAACCCCATCTTATGTGGGTCTTGGTTCGTGTCTTCTTTGTTTATTTTACAACCATGCTTCTCTAAGAACCCGCGGATTGCATGTTATTACTTGAAGCGATCATAACTGTCAGGACACGACACCCACAATGTCATACACACTGAAACCACATGAGATGTTGCAGAATGATACCGCATACATTACAAACCTAACACATTGAATGCATGGATAGAATTCCTTCACGCATGACCACCCCGGCTAGAAGAGACGTTAGGGAAGGGAACATTCTACGTAACGTGTTATTATTAGTAGTTAAAGTGTTATTTTGTTGTGTGCAGATTTGAAACGTGGGGCATAGAACATTGTTAAAGTGTTATTTTGTTGTATGCAGATTTGAAACTTGGGGCATAGAATATCGTTAAAGTGTTATTTTGTTGTGTGCAGATTTGAAACTTGGGGCATAGAATATCGTTAAAGTGTTATTTTGTTGTGTGCAGATTTGAAACGTGGGGCATAGAACATCTGCGTACATTTTGTGTCAATAATTTAAACGCAGCGTCATTACCAGATATGATATCATCAGATTGGATACATTATATCATAGTTGTATGTTGTTATCAGATTGGATACACTATATCATAGTTGTATGTTGTTATCAGATTGGATATATTATATCATTGTTGTATGTTGTTATTAGATTGGATACACTATATCATAGTTGTATGTTGTTATCAGATTGGATACACTATATCATAGTTGTATGTTGTTATCAGATTGGATATATTATATCATTGTTGTATGTTGTTATTAGATTGGATACACTATATCATAGTTGTATGTTGTTATCAGATTGGATACACTATATCATAGTTGTATGTTGTTATCAGATTGGATATATTATATCATTGTTGTATGTTGTTATTAGATTGGATATCTATACAACTTCAAAGAGCGAACGAACACAAAATAACAAAACATAAGTAAGCATGAACAGGCTAGCTATGTGACTGGTAAACGTTCTAGCGTATATTCTTACTTTTTTGGAAACGTTGGGGGATTTGACAAAGAAAACGACGACGGAACCATATTAGTAGGTTTGTGGATATGGCTTCATCTCCTGAAGGGTCTAACCCTTTTATGTTCAGTAGAACTTCTATAAGACGTTCTACGCGGAGACGGCCGACATTTGGTGCACGTAAGTATTCATTTGTTTGGTTAAGATTAAATATATACAAAATATGATTCCAGATCTGTGATCTGACAGTGTGGCAACCCTGGACTTTTATCTAGTCGTGATCGTCTCAAATAAATAATGTCGAGGGTCACCATCTAGTTCAGGGAAAATTTTTTAAATAAATTGTTATTCGTCTTCTATTTCTGCTTTCATTTTGAAACTTCTTGAGATTAACATGTTGTAGTTTGGAGAGCGAAATGCTTTCTCATCTTTTGCTGTTTAGCTGCAATATTTGTTTTTAAAAATGTTCAAAAGTCGTGGAGGATTGGCTTCACTGTACTCGGTTTTTCCATATGTACTTCGTCCCTCTCAACGAAGCGGCACGTCGCCTGCCGAGAGCACCACCTATAGCACGTAACTGCGTAGCTTCAAGTGATAATTCACAGGGATCTCCGAAAACATCCACCGTGTAAACAAGACGACACGAGCCGGATTCGAACCCGTAACATCTTGAACGCAAGGTGAACAACTTAACCACTATACTGGGGAGATACCCGGTAATATTTGTGCTTTTTCCCGCTTCCCCCTCCCCCTCCCCCAATCAAGATATCCGGCGTTAATAAGGCTTCTTAGTCACTGATTACTAGATGTGTGTGACAGCTAACACCACCTATAAAACTTCCTTAGTTGCCTCTTACAACATGCATGACAGGCCACAGTATCCATATTCTAGGCTCATCCTTTCCGTCCTCACAGCGGACGGCATGATAGCACACAGCTTAAAGGGTACACAACCAAATATATTTGTGGTTGAAGACTATAACACGGTTGTGTCCCATATTCTGCAACCATTTTCTTCTGTGGGACACATTCAGTACAGAGCGTTGTTTCTACAGTACCTAATGTAAGGTCGTGATGACTAGATTACCAAAACCGCGACCTCCGCTATTATGTGATTGTTGTAAAGCTATGATATAACCAAATTAGACTAACTTTCGAGGTAGAAAGGAGCGTACTTTACTATAAGAGTTGCATTTGTATTTTCATCTTATGGTCCATGCCGTGTGGCGTTGGTTATCGTGTCTTTCCACGGTCTTCTAATTCGTGTGCTGTCAATCATTTCCAATACCGATGTTCTCCCATGCCACAATTCTAGGTTGTCAATAATGTTCTCTCGTGGACTTCCCATACCTCTCTTGCTCTTTAACTTACTTGTTGTTACAATGTGTTCCATCTTTACTCTACTCATGAAGTGTAAAAAAAAACCAAAAAAAAAAAACAGTGGACTGTCTCTTTCTGATGCTGGTAACCATCTCTCTTTTATGAATTAACTTCTTTCAAGATATCTTCGTTACATTTTTTATCTGTCCACGGTGTTCTTAACATTCTTCTATAAAACCACATCTCTGCTGCCTCAATAAAATTGTTTCCTGTTCTGCTTAGTGTAGAATATAGAACACACGGCAAATATACTTTTTCGGCAGTAAGTAAACAAACTTGCAGGATATGAAGAATCACTTTCGGCAGTAAGTAAACAAACTTGCAGGATATGAAGAATCACTTTCGGCAGTAAGTAAACAAACTTGCAGGATATGAAGAATCACTTTCGGCAGTAAGTAAACAAACTTGCAGGATATGAAGAATAACTTTCGGCAGTAAGTAAACAAACTTGCAGGATATGAAGAATAACTTTCGGCAGTAAGTAAACAAACTTGCAGGATATGAAGAATCACTTTTGGCAGTGGTTAAACGCCGTAAACGGTTTTGTTTGGAACATGAAACGAGACACGAGTTTCAAAAATTATTTTGCAAGGAACAGCCGAGGGATGAAGGAGATAAGGAGAACAGAGAAAATCCAGGATTTGTAACATCAAGGCATGGTCTGGAGATGATTTTTTTACACTCCTCTGAAGGGCGAAGATTGAGTTGTTTGGGGAGTTTTTCTGTTGATGTCTCCAGTGTGGCACCCCTGATGTCTCCAGTGTGGCACCCCTGATGTCTCCAGTGTGGCACCCCTAAGATCCTAACGGATTGTGGGTCTTATTGTTAGTATAATAGTATGTGGTTTCGTGGTATAATAGTATAATAATTTCCTCCCGTTCCCGTGGTTCACCCAGCACCCATGAAGTAGGATACCAGGGTTTACACTCTGGGAAGGTCGAGGAATGGCGCTATCTCTACTGAGCAAGTGCGATAGACGCCACTAGTAAGGCAGTTTCTAGTAAACCACGGATTAGACAGCTGAGCACTTATTGGAAGCCGTGTGCTATGACACTAGTTCATAACTCGTATTACATTTACCTTCACCGTAGTGTGAAGAACATTCTGAATCATTGGCCGTCCAACTGTACAAAAGATCTACAGAAGATTTTCTGCTCGCTTTAAGGGACTGAGAACGTACGTGGTCGCCTTCAGTACTTAGAAATTAATTATATTAGATAGTTCTCTTACAGTATATTAATTAATTACAAAATAACAATCTATGATGTACGATTATTGAGAAAGAGATGGCTGACCATCAATTGCAACCACATAATGTGAGCAAGAAGCCACCAACATTTGCAGCCACATAATGTACTGCTATATACTGATCTTTATATACTGAAATTGTAAACGCTGGGTAAGGAAATTTTGCCAGTGTTGTGTTATCGATAAAGGTATGTAGGTCGAAACGTTGATATGAGTGTGTTCACCTGTCTACAGATAAGCAACATTTTATTACCATGTGTTATCAATTACAAGCTGGTCAGCGTCGGATTGCTCAGATAAATATTATAGTTATCTGATCTGACGTGCGTAGAATTGATAATAATCTACAAATGTGGGCTGTAAGCGTCTTTTCAGCTACCATGGCAACCAGACACTAAATTTATGAACGAGGCGAAAATTCACGGAAAGAGAAGCGGTTAGCTATGATCAACCTCATTTCTCTCCCTGCGTGATTGGAAAGAGATGTGGTAAGGGAAGGGGCGTGAAGAAGTGTAGGGTTCAGACACAAGCTGTGCATTGATAGGAACTGAGAAAAGGCGTGAGATATGCGCATCACCCAGCGAGATATAGGAATCTATGGCATATTAGTCGATTGCTACATAATTAAGAAAGTAAACAGTTAAAAAAGTAAACAGAAAGTAAACAGTAGAGTAATAAGAGAAGAATCGTCTTCTTCTTGTTCTTCTGTGTTCGTTCTCAAACTCCTGTAGATTAGCAGGATGTAGTACGGAGAACGAAATGCGGTGTGTCATGGTTTACAGCATTGATGCGATTTCTGCGCCTTTCGACCTGACACATCCGACTTTAGCTTGGCTTTGGGTCACTGACCCTATATGACAGTCAACTCCATCCCATAGCCTCCTTAGTCGCCTTTTACGACATGCATGGAAGGTAAACAGTGTTGCTATTCTTTGCTCCCCTTTCGGGCCCGGACAACACACGAGCGGGAGAAGAATCTGAAGAGGAAATAAATAACGCAGTCAACGAATTGCTATTTGCTAATCAATGCCTTATTTCCGAAGAGGAACGGCAGTTACAAAATCACATGAATACACTCACGACAACACGCAACAAGTATAACATGGAAATAAATACACAGAAAACAGAAGTAATGAAAATCAACAAGTCATCACTTTTAGTTAACATAAAAATAAACAAAAACTAAAGTGGAACAAATCTGAATTTAAGTATTTGTG
The DNA here is from genome assembly GCA_034231615.1 of Meghimatium bilineatum. Lineage (NCBI taxonomy): Eukaryota > Metazoa > Mollusca > Gastropoda > Stylommatophora > Philomycidae > Meghimatium > Meghimatium bilineatum. The sequence continues at coordinate 3,439,490 of CM067303.1, forward strand.
AAGTATGTTCACAGACAACAGAAAATTAGACAGAGGGATTGAGACAAGATGTCAGAAAGCAAACATAATGATGTACCATTTATCACCATTCCTAGTCAACGCAAAGAATAAGATGGAAATCAAGAGACAGATAATAAACAGTATTTTATGGCAACACTGTGCAATAAATGACATCAGCCCAGCAGAGAGAGAGAGAGAGAGAGATGACATGACATCGTGTGTAGTGTATAGACTACTATCTTGACCTTGGTTAACTGCTGAACTACTCAATGCAACTCTAACGTTTAGACATATAACTCTTTATTGCATATCACGACACCCATAGCTTCAATTTACAACATCTATAGCTTCAATTTACAACATCCATAGCTTCAATTTACAATATCCATATCTTCAATTTACAATATCTATAGCTTCAATTTACAACATCCATATCTTCAATTTACAATATCTATAGCTTCAATTTACAACATCCATATCTTCAATTTACAATATCTATAGCTTCAATTTACAACATCCATATCTTCAATTTACAACATCTATAGCTTCAATTTACAACATCTATAGCTTCAATTTACAACATCTATAGCTTCAATTTACAACATCTATAGCTTCAATTTACAACATACATAGCTTCAATTTACAACACCCATAGCTTCAAGTTACAACATCCATAGCTTCAATTTACAACATCTATAGCTTCAATTTACAACATCTATAGCTTCAATTTACAACATCTATAGTTCAATTTACAACATCTATAGCTTCAATTTACAACATCTTTAGCTTCAATTTACAACATACATAGCTTCAATTTACAACATCTATAGCTTCAATTTACAACATCTAAAGTTCGTAAACATCATCAGCAAATTATTTCTACATTATCTCATGTTTCTTGACTCAATCACGCATTCTCTTATTTATCATTGGCAAGATACATTCTTTTTCTGTAACGTAGCCTTTGAGATCACAGCCCAGTTATAGACGGCTATAATATCCCCAGGTTCTCTAATGCCATTGCCTAATGTCGCTCGGTCAAATGATTGAATCGATAATGTTCCTCTATCGGTTCCTAGAATCGTAAGACTTCGTCTATTTCCTAACTTTAAGTCTGCGACTTGTAGCTTCGTTGCTCTCAAACTTGGAACTGTAAATGTTCTCACAATCTCCATGACGCTATTTCCGTCTAGTTCCCTAGCATCTTTCACTAGCTCACATAAATGTTCATCGCGTCATTAAATATTCATGGAGTAAATGTTCATTGCGTCTCTATAAATATTCAAGGAGTAAATGTTCATTGAGTCACTAAATATTCACGGAGTAAATGTTCATCGCGTCACTAAATATTCACGGAGTAAATGTTCATTGCGTCACTATAAATATTCACGGAGTAAATGTTCATCGCGTCACTAAATATTCACGGAGTAAATGTTCATCACGTCACTAAATATTCACGGAGTAAATGTTCATCGCGTCACTAAATATTCACGGAGTAAATGTTCATCACGTCACTAAATATTCACGGAGTAAATGTTCATCGCGTCACTAAATATTCACGGAGTAAATGTTCATCGCGTCACTAAATATTCACGGATTAAATATTCACCGCGTCACTAAATATTCACGGAGTAAATATTCACCGCGTCACCAGATATACTTGAGAATAGACATGAGACATCAGCCATGACAGTTCCTAAGTCACAACTGTTATCTGTACCGTAAGACTGCTCATGGTTGTTGTGAAGGCGCCGTACCGCCGGATTTTTTTTACAGTAAGACATCCATCCAGTACGTGACATATTCGTTCCAGAACGTCGTCTTTGCAATTTTGTTTGTTGAGTACTGGATTCGACTATGCCATCTCGGGATGCCTAGTCACGTCACTTTCAACCTAGTCCTAAGAAGGACTTTTTGGTTATATCGCGACGCTGGGTGCGGACAGGGAACTGACGAAAAGTTCTTGAGCCTTGGCGAAAATGACGAAAAGGCTGTCGAAAGTTTGCTGAAGCTTGCTTTTTATCCCGGGAAGTACTGCGAATAAGAAGAGTCGTTTCTCTCTTGGAAGTTTCCAAGTCCACAACAGGTTCCCACCTCAGCTGGAGATCGTCCGATCCTTGATAACTTAGCCAGATTGCTCTGTTGCCCGGGGTACTCCACGAGGAGGAGTATCAAGTTCTGAACCAGTATGAGTCCTGGTCCTGGAAGCGAAGCGAGCAGCTGCAATTGATGGTCTGAACCCGACTATATCCTGTGCCATTCGACCTGCCTCCTCCAATGATAGCTTCATACAATATGTGATATCCGGAATTCTGCCTTCTAATATGCGTCTTTTCATGCCATTGTGTCTTTTTTATTTTTTCCGTAATATTTCAGTTTTCTGTGTAAAATTGTATTCACCAGTCATCCTTCCTTTACTGGTTAATAACACTATGGTCATGTGGTTATGGAGATACGTTATCGCCCACGCCAGTTAGCGCTGAACGTTAAAAAAAGAGCAATGTAGTTGGTGTAATATATTAGCAGAGTCCGGCACACACGCACAGCTCTGAGGTCTTGTGGTTGTTAGACAACAGTTATCTGATTCCGGAAGCCCAGGCATGAACCGATCGATACCAGACTAAAGTTGAGAAATTGGGCCGTATCGATTTCCAACTGAATTTAGTTCCTATTTTTTTTCCCATTCTCAATTTCCTCAAGCTTCACCACATTAATTATTGTCCCTCTTCTTATATGAGAAGGCTGATCATTGTAGTGCCCTCTAGACATTCTACCTTCTTTCTCACTTTCTCTCTATACATTGTGTTCCATCCCGATATTTTACTTACGGGATAAAAGTTCCAGGTAACGATCCTAAACAGGAAATGCGTTGCTGAGGTAACATCTAAAATTTCCACTTTTCTGTACAATTTCCCCACCATACTTACCACTGTCATCTTCCTCTCACGCGCTCTTTTCCCTTGTCATGCCGTCATATCTTTGCTTCATTTCTCGGTCACCCTCTCACTATTATCCTTCCCTATTTTTTCCCTTCCTATCACCACCATGTCTGTCTCTATGTAAGATTTGGCTACTGTTGTCTTTTGTTTGTCCTGATGGAAGGCTTGTAGTCGAAACGTCGTCTGTCACTGTCTCGTTGTCAGGTTACCTTATCGACTTATTTTGGTAACACTTATACCTATTTATGGTTTACACACAAAACGCCATTATAGTACAATTTCACTGTGATCGAGCAGATTATCCCACTAACGGGTATGAACGAAACATTCAGGTAACAGTATATAAGGCAGACTAAATCAACGTTTCGACGTTAGGGTATTGATAGAGAAATACAGGACAAACAGTGAACACACAGTAAAAATGTTGGTGAAGGTAATGTTCGTGATGATGGATGGTAATGTTGGTGATAATATTTAAATTGGGGGGGGGGAGGGAGGCTCGACACATCCGATTTCGAAGTTGCTAACTAATACATTCCGTGTATTTACAATTCCACTGAACGGTGGATGTCTGTAGCCATATCGCTGTGTAGTAGGAATGCAAGAGTAGTATTAACAATAATGGTGTTAGCAAGAATAGTGTTAACAAGAATGTTGTAAACAAGATTAGTGTTAGCAAGCATGGTGTTAACAAGAATAGTGTTAACAAGAAAGGTGCTAACAAGAATAGTGTTAACAAGAATAGTGTTAACAATAATGGTGTTAACAAAATGGTGTTAACAAGAATAGTGGTAACAAGAAGGGTGCTAACAAGATTTATGTGGTTTCTTGGAAGAGTTCGTGGACTTTAAAAATTTTAATTTTTGCCCTCGTGACCCATACCAAAACGATGTGATCCTCACAGGAACCATATGACCCACTTAGAGAACCTCTGAGCTAAGTGTCAGGTTTTTTTCCTTCACAGTTTGAGAATCGAAACGGAAGACAAACTCAACCCATACTGTATGTAGGATAAATGCCCAGCTGTCCACTATTTTGGTACCATACTAAACTATCCTGAAAATGTCAGAGTATCGTATGTTGGTACATATTTCAGTTTTAGTCTGCAATTTCCTGCAATTATCAGTAGGACTGCTTTCCCATACCAGGGCAAATCACAGTGACATTCTAACGACCTTATGTAGTTGCTGGTTGACTTTGACAGTTCTAGTGACATCTTTATTGGATTGGTTTCTAGTGACTTTTTTGTATGTGAGATATTGGCAGTCTTTTTTTTAAACCATAGTAACATAACGTTTACATTACATATATATATATATAATCCTATACCTTATTGGTGATCGGCTATAGCAGCGTAGTTTTTACTTTCGACAAACATATACACACACAAAAATAACAATAAATTGGCAATTGTATAATTTGGCTTGTGAGCCCGCAGATGTCCGATGAGTCGGATTCATGTATGGAAAGTTCTATTGCAGTGCATGCAGGAGTGCTGAAGGTTAGGGGTAGGAGAACCTTAGGATCTGTCCTTCCGTTTCTTGCGCTTGTGGATCGCCCGCAGTGTTCTTTCCTTTTCATATTTCGTGATACCAGCAGTGATCTGGGTGTGCCAGACTGAACGGTTAAGTGATGTAGCCTCCCAGGTGCTGGGATCGATGCTGCAGTGCTTGAGAGAGTTTTTTTAGAAGATCCTTGAAGCGCTTTTTCTGTCCTCCGCTTTTTCGTTTACCTTCGCACAGCTCCCCATAGAATAATCTCTTTGGAAGGCGCTTGTCTGGCATACGGACGATGTGGCCAGTCCAGTGGAGTTGGGGACCTCGTCAGCATGGCATGGATGAATAACCTGTTACTGTGACACGTCAAATGCCGTAGTTAGTCTTTGCTTATATACAGATGTCTTTGGTTGAAGTCTTAGCGGTATGAAATATTGTATACGTAAACACCCCCATCGCTACAATATTTGTCTCTCTAAACTACACATAGGAAGCAAAAGGTACGCAACTCGTAATTCATAGGGACAGAAATAAATAAAAAAACCAAGTGTGTTTAATTATCGTGTAACGAGCGGTGTTACCAGAGTTCTTAGAAATAACCCCATATCTCTCCCTGGAAAAAAAACCCAGATAACCCTATCGATATATATCTATCTTTCTATACGCTGTGGCTCTTGTTTGCCTTGCGGCATCAGGGGTGGAAGAATTCTCTGGAGATGCCTTCTTGTGTGCTGTTTGTTAGCTCGTTCCTGTGGCTAACCCTATACTGTGAAGATAACAATAAACTATATAATTCAATATGTATAATGCCAGGGATACAGTGAGGAAAACTAATATACCGAAACTATGTCCATGAGACTTTTGATACCTTTTTTAAAAATCGTTAATGGTCGGGAGTTTTTACACTGTCTTTTGGCAACTTCCTACAATTTGATATTAAAAACAACACAGATTAGGGCAAATTTTGCCAAATAACCCTAGCACCCCAGATTGTGGCCCAAAACCCCCAGCTGTGGCATTGGCTGGTAACGAGTTAGGTAAAACACGTAAATATTCTAGTCAGCGATGTACACATGTAGGAAGTTGTGTTCAAGTAACTCACTTATCTCAGAACTGAAGCGAGGTGCGGCGATATGAAGTCCTCATCAGAGCATTCTCTTGTTCCTTCGAAAGCTAAATGGGCGTGTCCCTTATCTGCGCGTGCAGAAATCTGTAAACATTTCTAGCCTCTCTGTTCTTTTGGCGGAGAAAATACTCCACGTTTTCTCCGTGTCGTTTTCTCTAACCAGTTGCGTCATCTAACTACACATGGACGTTGTAGTGTGTACATTCTTACAGTGTGTGTCGTGTGCTAATTTTAAGCTTAAAGTGGTACAGTGATGTGTGGACAAACGGCCCTTGAAACTGAAACACGAACACGCGAATTCATTCTGGTACCGATTTAAGTTAAAATATTTCTCGTACATTCATTTTTATTTATTTGTCAGAGAACCGGTGAGGGGGTAAATAGACGGGGTTTGAGGGGGGCGGGGTGTAATTTAAAAAAAGGAGGAACCTAGGGTCGAAAAATAATGGTCGCTTTTCGTTATTATCCGTTCATGTTTTTATGTTATTCTGCAGGCAGATACTATGACGTCTCCGCGCAAGAGGCTAAATGTAATGGACCGCAAACATTTCTATTTTCTCTGACCGTCGTTCTGTAATCTAACTCATTTATTAGTTTTTGTTTACTAATTAAAAAAAATTGGTAGCATATCCTATTCCGGACGTGGCCATCAACCCAGCATGGTTTGGCTGTAGTGATTTTCTAGGTAATATAAATACGTTTAGTGGTATGCCAGTGCTTTCTGAACGGTCGGGATACAAAATTGCCTGTGATAGGGATCGAACTCGGTACCTTGGCCGTCACAGATGGGCCATGTATCCCTCTGCTACAGTACTAATACTTGATGTTAAATGTGTATGTCTTTCTGTTGTCCGCTTGGCGTAGTTCCGAATACCGGTATAGCTTAGCACTATTCTGGTCTAATGTTAACTCTGTGTATTTCCTAATGTTAGCATTGTGTTGTTGTCTAATGTTAGCTTTGTATTATAGGCTAATGTTATCATTCTGTTATAGTCTAATGTTAGCTTTGCGACATAGTCTAATGTTAGCTTTGCGACATAGTCTAATGTTAGCTTTGCGACATAGTCTAATGTTAGCTGTGCGACATAGTTTAATGTTACTACTGCAATATAGTCTAATTCCACATCTCCCCGCGTTCTTCTCTCACTTTCCTCACCCTTTTCCTCTCGCTCCTCATTCCTCTTCTTTCTTCCAGCCTATATTTCTTCCAGCCCCATTATTCTCTCTTCATTTTGCTATTCATTCCTCATTGTCTTCTTTCCGTCATTCCCTTCCCTCTCTCATTCCCTCCCTTAATTTCTCTTCGGGCTTAATTCCACCCGATTCGTCGTCACTATCACCCCCACCCCTGCTCTGCGACGTGAGCGCGTACAGTATCGTTTATACCAGAAGTCTTTTTGCTAACTGTGTGCCAACTTAAGGTTTCAAATTATTCAGAGTGCCAACATCACATATCATTTTATACAAGCCGAGGCCAATATTCTTATTTTACCATATATTTTATTTTTATATTTTAATTAATTAATATATAGTGATATTCAATAATACGTAAAGTTGTAAACAACATTAAAAGAAATAGAGAAAAAAAATTAATAATGGGAAAAAAACTGTTTAAAATTAATAATGGGAGCCTTGTCCCTTGCATGGTCTTGGCCAGTTGCTCAATATCGACAACATACTTTGTCACTTTGAGTTTGACACAATTTTCTGAATGTTCAGGCGTTAGGCGACTACGCTGTGGATTTAGCACTGCTTTCATGTGAATAAAAATATGCTCACCGGAATAGGTTGATCCAAAAGCTGAAAGAAGAGCAAAAGCTATTTTCTTCAAACAGATGTAATAATTTGGAAAGGATGTCCAACAGCTGAGAATAGCTGCAGACTTTTCTAGATTTTCATTTTCCAGAGATTTCTGTAGTTCAAAAGACTTTGATTTACATAATTCTTAAGATCTGAACCATTATGTTGCTAAAATCCCGCTAATCGATTTATAATCAACTTTATACAGGAAACGTGAAGAGTCTGCGTGCCATTTGAAATTGCTTATCGTGCCAAGTGTGGCACGCGTGCCATAGGTTGCCGACCCGTGGTTTATACTATCGCATATGTTGTATGTTCGGGATAACAGCATTTTAGCCGAAACGTCGACTTTTATGTATTATGTTTGTTTGCAGTGATTAGCAACACTTTATATTACCCTGTTTCGTAGTTTCACCTGTTAGATTTCATTTTTTGCAGTAGACATTACCTATTATAGATTTTGTAACCTCATTTTCCTCCTCGTTCTCCTGTATTCCGGGGTTGTTGTTTTTTTGGGGGTCATTTATATCTTTATCCCTGCACATCCTCACCACTCTCCCATTTTGCTCCATTCCTCTTCCTCCCTAACTCCGCTCCTTTCATCGCCCCTTCTCACTCCTACCATCACTCTCCCTTTACTCATAACCGTCCTTAAAACATTCACCCTACTCCCTCCCTCATCGCTCACTGATAATGGTAACTAATGTTAATATGAACACTATCGTGTACCACATTCCTCTCACTCCCATCTCCCCTTCGCCTTTTCTTTCCTTCGTTATACCACTTCTCCACAAATCATCAACATAATTACAAAACTCACAATACCAGTAAAAACACAACAATCCATTATCAAGTAAACAAACATACATCGTGAATACATTTTGCCAAATGCCACATGCCATTTATTGATGGTATTCCTGGAGTCTATCATTTTCTCATTAAAACAATACCATTCCCCCTGTGTTCTCATCGATCTATGAAATATAAATCAATCATTATAATACAGTCAACTACGAAATTTATCGGGGGGAGATCAGAGAGACCGTCTCGGTTGGGAGAACCGACAGCAACAACGGGGACTGCTACACCCGACATTCAATTATGTAAACCACTACTTGTTTGAATATCCAGCGCTGGATATTCAGAAAAATGTGTATCTCTCCATGACATGATAAATGGAACAAAACAATAACTCACAACATAGTCATATCCAAATTAAATTATGTAAAAGGGTGTTTAATGTAGAGTTTGCACAGGACGCCAGGGTGTATAGTTTAGATGCCGGATACAGTATTCACTGTTTCATTGTCAGCAGGGTATCGTTTAAAAAAAATGGAGTCATGATAGTGACCGGCGTCTGTATGGTCTTTAATATTCTTGTGGGGGTTCCTCATTGCATATATCTATCTGCCTGTCTGGTGTTCTGTCTGTTTGCCCATCTGTCTGTCTGGTTGTCTGTCTACCTGATTGATTGCCCATAATGCCTGACTATATGTCTAATATCTGCCGATCTATCTGTCTGATTGTTTCTGCCTTGTATGTCTGCCACGTGTCCGCTTGCCTGCCTGTATGTCCACCTGTCTGTCTGGTTGTCTGTCGTTGTTCCTCTCTGGTCGTCTGTCTGCCTCCTTACCTGTTGTTCCTCTGCCTGCCTGTATTTCCACCTATCTGTCTCACCATATACCTGTGTTGTTCTCTGCCTGTTTTGTTGTTTATCTGTCTGAATGTCTGCCTGGATGATTGTACCCTTGCTTGTCCGTATGTCTACGCGTCTGTCTGCCCATCGATCTGTCATTTTGGCTGTGTCTTTGTCTAATCTCTTTGTTTTTCTGTATGTCTTTTGTCTGTCTACCCATCTATCCGTTATTTTACATATTTACCAATAGTGCTCAGAACGTATCATGTCCCATCACCACATCGAAGGTAGAATAGGTCCAGTTATTTCTCGTCTCTTGCAAATTATTACTTTTTTTAAATTTCCACAAAAACGCATCGTCACATCCGATGATAAATGCGACTGCAGTAAAACAGTAAAACCATTAAGGTACTTACGCCGAGCACAAGGGAGTGAGTTTACTTTATTGTTCACACAAAAATGATATTATCAGCTTAACGGTCAACGTTCCGTTTTGGTTTGTGGTCTTGATAAAGGCCTTTTGATCGAAACATCGTTTTGTGTGCGTTATTATGTGTATTTCCTATGGTTAGCAAAACTTCATTACCATGTTCCACATGTCGCCTATTGGATTTCAGTTTTGCTGCAGTAAATACCTATTATCGATCCACTACCAATAAGCTTGTACTTCCAAACAGCTACCGCTTGTGACTGACAAACGATTACTTACCACATGCGACTGTGTTTAACAATTTCGAACAAACGTTTTTTCTCCAACAAATTACTTCTATTTAAGGGCGTAGATACGTTTTCTATAAGGAGAGTGTTGTACCTGAAGAACAACTATTTTTCGGATAGTAACTATATAACGGGGTTTCGTGTGCAAAATACTCTTTTTGTTGAGAATTGTGATGAAATTTTTGCGAAGGGATTTTACTCACCTTTTGAGGGATTTTAATCCAGCTCTTGAGGGATTTTACCCACCTTTTGAGGGATTTTACCCACCGTGTGAGGGATTTTACCCACCTTTTGAGGGAGTTTACCCACCTTTTGAGAGATTTTAACCCACCTTTTGAGAGATTTTAACACACCTTTTGAGGGATTTTTATCCACCTCTTGAGGGATTCTTACTCACCTTTGGAGGGATTGTATCCACCTTGTGAGGGATTTTTACTCACCTTTTGAGAGATTTTTACCCACCTTTTCAGGGATTTTATCCACCTTTTGAGGATTTTACCCACTTTTGCCTACATTACACAGTACTAACATTAATGTTTTGATTTTGTAAAAAGGGGAGGTGGGGGCTACCTCGGACAAATTACTGCCTTAAACATGCTGCTGCTTCCGAACAAAAACGTTTTCCACATGTAAGTCCGTCCCATATGTATACTAATATAGATGTCTACCATACATTCTATGCAGTTTTCTTGAATTCAGTTTTTGTTTGAAGCTTTTAACTAGACAAAGGCCTTGTGGTCGAAACGTTGATTCTGTATCTGTTTTACTGAATTGTAAAAAATTTTCGTTTTATAATGTTTTTCAATGTATCAAACGGTAGACAGTTTTGCCAGTTTCTCTCAATCAAGTGCCATGGAGTGACGTAGGCGATCATGTTTCTCCACAACTCTGCCTCTTGTGTTATTAATAAGTTCAGTTGGTGACATCATTCATGTGCCACAGTGACAACCAATCCAGAAATGTATCTCTGTCTTCCTCTGTCTTTTTTTTTCTCCCCTTTAGTTTTCCGGTTGTTATGTTTCCGGTAAGTTTTGCTTTTCTCATCAGATATCCTAAAAATCTTGATTGTTTGCTTCAAATTTTTGCTATAATTTGTCGTTTTACTCTAGCATCTTTCCGCCTCAGAACAGGACACAACAGATTAAACATCCAATTAAATATGCTAAGATTGGTCCCATCACCACTGTGCCTGCCCTTGTGGGCAGGCAGTACAGACCACTGAACATATCCTGCAATACACTAAACCAGTTAAGGGAATAACACTGGCCCACAGAGATGGATATCCACAGAAAGATGTATGGAAGCACTGAGGAGCTTTCAAATACAGCAGCATTTATTAAGAAAACAGGACTTGCTGTGTAGACATGTCAAACTGCGAACGAGAAGAAGAAGACTCTAGCATCTCAGAAAACTTCTACATTAGTTTTCTTGGCTCCATGGAAATTTCATCATTCCTACTTTTAAAAAAATACGACATCTGAATACCCTTCGGCTTGTCTTGACTTCTGTTGTTTACGGTTTACTATTTACGGTAAAAAAAATGGAGGATGTCCCACAAGGGACTTGTACAATGTGTTACATTCTACACCTCTTCCCCCTCCCCCCTTCACCCCCCCTCCCCACCGTTCTTCTGTGTCTCAAACGACCACAGTATTGACTACGAATAAGCCGCACGGCCTTTGTACTTTGTCAGTCCACCCAGGACCCAACTATTCCAACCTAGAAACTAACATTGATTCTGAACTCCCCACATTGACCAAACAATGAAACCTGCCACCAAACCCGTTTTGTTTGCTGCCCAGCGGTCACCTCTCCCTTACACTCTTGCGTCTATCCTTTTTTTTTCTTCTACTCCCTCCCTTCCCTTTTTTTTCCACGATTCTAAAGGTTAGATTTGAAGTTTTCCTACTTTTTCTATGACTAGTCAAATACACGTACTTCGTCCACGAGTTTATCTGGACAAACGCGGGTAGTATTTTGAACCAACCACAGACTGAGGGTAAATTCGTCCATCATACCAGTTTGGGGGGTCACTTGTATCATTTTATATTCTTCAGGAATTGCATTTATTTGTCAAGGAAGTTGTAACTTCTGGGATTGTGATGTTTGCACGTTTGCTTTCAAATTGATGCCTGTGATTTTGGTAGTTGCTGTGAGATTTGTCTGATTGCAAGTATTACATAATAATATTAGATTCAGTTGGCGGCGAATATCGCTAGCGTTAAGTTAATAGTAATATTGGTTTGTCTGTAGTGAATATCGCTAGCGTTAATAGTAATATTAGTTTGTCTGTAGTGAATATTGCTAGCGTTAATAGTAATATTGGTTTGTCTGTAGTGAAAATCGCTAGTGTTAATAGTAATATTAGTTTGTCTGTAGTGAATATCGCTAGCGTTAATTATAGTAATATTGGTTTGTCTGTAGTGAATATTGCTAGCGTTAATAGTAATATTGGTTTGTCTGTAGTGAATATCGCTAGTGTTAATAGTAATATTGGTTTGTCTGTAGTGAATATCGCTAGCGTTAATAGTAATATTGGTTTGTCTGTAGTGAATATCGCTTGACTAACGGCAAATTTTATGTAATCGCTTCCGTACTTGACTAACGACATCTCCAAAAAAAGATGCGATTTCATCAAGCCATTCAAACCGTGCACACAAAGTCACCAGAACGGACTGATCGAGACAAGGACTATTACAACAACAACAAACATCCCGTACTGGTATTGAAATATCCTCAGTAACAACAAACATATAACATAATATCCGTATTTAGTTATACAAGGGCCGATAGGTCTTCTTGTAAACATGGATAACATATATAGACAATATAATTTTGCTTCGAATAATTGTTTATACAAGTAAATATAAGTAGGAAGCCAGAGGACAATTTAAAAAAAATAGTAAATAGTTGGTCTGTTAATTTAACATTAGTTTGTCAGCAGTGAATATACCAATATCGCTAGTGTTAATGTAATATTGAATGAATGAATGAATAAACCCATAACCCTTCAGCGTCGTAGGGGTACCACATTGGATGCTTCAGCACACACAGTCCTCCAGCCAATTCAATCCTCAGCGATGCGGATGAGTGTGGAAATATCTTGCCCTGTCCAATCTCTACTTCATTTCTTACGTACACATTGGTCTTATGTTCCCTATAGGAAATTCATAGAATTCTTCTGTAGCATTTGTACTCGAAAGCCTGTAATCTTCTCTCCATGTCCATAGTGAGTGTCCAACTCTCACAACCATACAACACAACAGAAAGCACCAGCGACTTATACAGTTTGATTTTTACTCCAACGCTGATGTTGCTTTTCCAAATCACAGTTAGCCTTGACAAGGACACTAAAGCCATCTCCAGCCTTATTTTTAGTTCTGCTTTGCATTTACCATCGCTGCATATACTGGTTCCGAGGTATTTGAAGGTATTCACCTCCTCAAGCTTATGTCCATTCATCATGATATTAGTCTGTGTTTCTGCTGTTAACCAAGATTTGGCTTTTCTCTGTATTGATGTAATAAAATATTAGTTTCTGGTGAATCTCGCTAGTGTTAACATAGTAACACAATGGAATCCTTCTATACTCTATAACGTATCCTGTACTGTTATAACAAATTTTCCTACTTAACAACAGTTTACAAAATCCCCAATTATATTTACTCTTTATTGTTTGTACTTTAGAAATCGAATTTCTTGTTATTACATACACAATTCGCCGGTCCAGACCAAGTTGTTATAACATAATTCCACTGTATTAGTCTACAGTGAATGTCCTAGTGTTTAAAGCAATATTAGTTTACGTCTGCAGTGAATGTCCTAGTGTTTATAGCAATATTAGTTTACGTCTGCAATGAATGTCCTAGTGTTTATAGCTAGTGTTTGAAAATTAACATAGAAGACTATTGTCCCCTTTCTCTTCACAAACTGTTACATAGAAGACTATTGTCCCCTTTCTCTTCACAAACTGTTACATAGAAGACTATTGTCCCCTTTCTCTTCACAAACTGTTGCAAAGAAGACTATTGCCACATTTCTCTTCACAAACTGTTACATAGAAGACTATTGTCCCCTTTCTCTTCACAAACTGTTACATAGAAGACTATTGTCCCCTTTCTCTTCACAAACTGTTACATAGAAGACTATTGTCCCCTTTCTCTTCACAAACTGTTACATAGAAGACTATTGTCCCCTTTCTCTTCACAAACTGTTACATAGAAGACTATTGTCCCCGTTCTCTTCACAAACTGTTACATAGAAGACTATTGTCCCCTTTCTCTTCACAAACTGTTACATAGAAGACTATTGTCCCCTTTCTCTTCACAAACTGTTACATAGAAGACTATTGTCCCCTTTCTCTTCACAAACTGTTACATAGAAGACTATTGCCACATTTCTCTTCACAAACTGTTACATAGAAGACTATTGTCACATTTCTCTTCAGAAACTTATATAGAAGACTATTGTCACATTTCTCTTCACAAACTGTTGCATAGAAAACTATTGTTCCCTTTCTCTTCACAAACATAGAAGACTATTGTCCCCTTTCTCTTCTGCATTCTTTCACAAACTGTTGCATACTCACAGGATATCGACGTTTGAATGAAATGAGTTATATCATAGTTTACAGTTTAACTGCGATATCTGCGTCTGTCTGCCTGACACATCCGACTTCAGCATAGCTTTTGGGTCACTTCTACCCATATGTGGCAGTGGCAGGGACCCTGTATTTGTGATAAGAACTTTTAACTTTACGAGTCATACAATAATATCAACTTTTACATGAGCTCCCTCATACTCGCTTCAATACTCCCTCATACTCTCTTCAATACTCCCTCAAACATTTCAGTAACTCACTGTGATGGCTGAAACTGCTTCTTGCTTCTCTGTAATGAGGTGTGTATGTATGTTGGTATTGTGATTTACTTTAATATAAATTTATGGTTCTGAGGAACAAGACCACAGATTGATTTACTTTTTTGTCCAGCCGCGGTTTCCTTCCGCGGGCCGAACAAAATGACCCGCGGGCCATATGTTTCTCACCGCTGCTCGATGGGGTGGACATCCAACTTCACCTCCAAAACCTCATTGGTCGCCTCTTACAACATGCATGGCAAGTAGAGGTAAAGGTAGTTCCCGTGTCAGTAACCTGTCGTCGGGGATGAAAATAACTCTTCATGTACTTATCCGCAGCAACTATTAGTTGGGGTGGTCAGCTCCCTTCCTGCTGTATTTACCTTCCCCAACTCATGCGTCAGGTACCCATTTACAGCTGGGTAGACTGGAGAAGCGGTCGTGCCATACGAGAAATCACAACTTGGATTTTTTTCTGACCGGACATTACACGCCAAGTAACAGTGTCACTATTCTTTGCTCCCCTCTCGAACCTCGCCAACACACAGGCGACCGAGATCTATGTAAGAAACTACGAATGGATATTTGCTATAAGCAAAACGTGAAGAGATGCTGTATCTGACATCCTTAATGTACACAAAAGAGTTTCAAAGCAAAACATATTAGCGTTTGGATAATGAAAGAAACTGCTATATTAGATCTTCTCCGTGACTCTCTCTCCCAGCTAGCCAATACTTTTATTGTGTGGAATCATACAGCGCCTGGATAGAGAGAGAGAGAGAGAGAGAGAGAGAGAGAGAGAGAGAGAGAGAAGATGAGACCAGTGTTTCTATTTCAAGCGTGATCTTTAAGCAGAAATCGATGTAAAGAATGTGTAGAGTTTTTTTGGTGGCATCTCCTGCAGGTTTTTATATCCGATCATCGCCGTAAATGAGAAATCGCCGAAAGTAGATTCTATCTATATTAGAATCAACATCGTAAGTTAGTGATCGCCGAAAGTAGATTGTAATGCACAAGTCCTGTCCGAAAACAGACATTTTATTTGGACAAGAACAAAGGAAAGGGTATGTTGGAAGTTTTTTTTTTATTCCCAGGGTTTTGTCTACCATGATTTCATTCACGAAGGACCAATAGTTAACAAGGAAATGTATATAAATATCCTCCGTTGTCTAAGAGATGCAATAAGAAGAAAACGAAATAAAGATAAAAAATAAACAATTAAATTATGCTGCGTGCCGATGCGCCGGCGCATCAATCCCTACTAGTAAAGCAGTACCCCGTAAAGCGCAACGTGATTACCTTGAAAAAGCCTCTATATTTTCCCAACTTTGCACATGTTGATTTTTTTTCTTGTACCCTCGACTGAAATCGGCACTGGACGGGCAACGATTCAAGGATGCAGATGCCGTTATCACCAATGCGATAAGACAAACGAGAGAGGTCAAAATTGGGTTCCATGAATATTTCTAACAGCTGTATGCACGTTAGCAAAAGTGTGTAGTTGCTGAAGGAATTACTTTGAAGTAAATGTAGTGTAGATAATTCTCTTGTGGCTTATTGCTATATAATCCACTAATTTTATATAATCCACTAATTTTTATATAATCTACTTTCTCTATAATCCAATAATTTTTATATAATTTGTTTATTTCTACATGATCCACTAATTTCTATATAACTCACTTATTGCTAAATAATTCCGATTTCTATATAATCCACTAATTTCGGGAACTTTTTGAAGCTATCCTGTATATATTATGTACTGGATACTCTGGTTTTCAAAAAGAAATTGAAGATTATAAATCTTCGTCTACATTCCTTGTCAAAGTTCTGCAGGTTAACAGGACGTAGTCTGAACGAAATGCGTTCCGTTATGGTTTACAGCTTGACTGCGATATCTGTGCTTTTCAGCCTGACAAATCCGACTTCAGCATTGCTTCTAGGTCACTTTGATCCTCTTTATAGGATAGTATAAGTGATTACACCACACCACCTACTTGGTCGTCTCTTACGACTCGCATGGAACGTAACAGTAGTACTGTTATTTGCTGTCCCTCTCGAGTCTTAACACTAAAAGATCGAGTGAAATTGAGATGAGCTCAACTGACAAAGCTAAATGTGGTGTGGTACATTCGAATTCCTCTATAGCGCATTCGTTTATAGCAAATTTCCCTATTAAACAACACTTTTTTAAATCCCCAATTTCACCGTGGAATTTGTCTATAGCGCATTCGTTTATAGCAAGTTTTCCTATTTAACAACACTTTTTTAAAATCCATAATTATATTTATTCTGTATTGTATATACTGCCTTCAGCTCATTTCTGTTATTACATACATATTGCATCGGTACGGACCAAGTTGTTATAATGAGATTTGCTGATAAGGAAGCCATGAAATCTCTCGGAGATAACACAGAAAAGCTGCAGATTTAAAAGAACCTGCAACTGAAAACAGGTATAAGAAGCTGACTGTGAACACAAGACTGAACACAACAATATGCTGCAAACAATATTGATTATTTCCCTTTAGATACTTTTTTTTTAAATTAAGAAATTAGACTTGTTTAATAAAGAATACAAAGATTAACGAAATGGATTAAGATTGGTTAATGAGATTAATAATGTTTGAGCGGGTTGTAGTATTTTAAAGAAAAAAAGAATTTTCCTTTGTCTGATTCTTTTTAACATCCTCATTTGTTTTTACTCTTGTGCGTTCCAGCTTACTGCCTGTCTGAGTTACCAAGGTAGTGCATTATACAGTTATATATTTTTTTATTTTTTATATTTTTATAATCCTTACTCTAACCATAACCCTTACTATAGCCGTAACCCTTACTCTAATCATGCCCTTACTCTAACTCTAGCTCTAACTGTAACCCTTATTCTAACCGTAACCCTTACTCTAACCGTAACCCTTACTCTAACCGTAACCCTTACTCTAACCGTAACCCTTACTCTAAGCGTAACCCTTACTCTAACCGTAACCCTTACTCTAACCGTAAACTACATTCTAAACCTAACCTTCTATGCAACTTGTACCATAAAAGAGAAAAATATGCCAATACAAATAAAATAAACACAAAGCACCAATCTAAAACATGAAAATGATCTATGTTTTAATTAGCCTTTTCGTATGTGCCCCTCTTTGATTTTTCACCAAACTCACTCTGCTAAAACATAAGTGTTAGCCAGTCCGATGTAGTGCATTCTTTTTCCAATTGAGCGACCCCTCCGTTTCCTCGATAATTAAGTTATCTGCCTGTTGTTCGATCAATATCAATCGAGGCTAGAATGTTCAAGTCTGTTCAGATTTCTGTAACCTGGACATACAATATTTAAATGGTTATTGTCGTCTATTTTCGATATTAAACTCCTGCTGGGTGATGGGAGGTAGTCCAGAAAACGGACAGCGTTGTGTCATGGTCTACATATTAGCTGCGATAACTGCGCCGTTTGGTATATATATATATATATATATATATATATATATATATATATATATACGGTTTAATCCCGTTATAACAACTTGATCTGGGCCGACGAAATATTTGTATGTAATAACAGAACTTCGCTATATACAGTACAAAAAACAAAGAATAAATATATTTGGAGATTGTGTAAGTGTTGTTAAAGACAGATATTTGTTATAGAAGAATGCGCTATAGAGAGATTCCACTGTGTGTATTCCACTATATCATCGAACTTCAGCATGGCCTTTGTGTCACTTTGACCTATGGTGTGGGACAGCCAACTCCACTATAAAACCGTCTTAGTCGCTTCTTACGCCATACATGACTGAATCAAAGTGATGGTATACTTTGCTCTCCTTTTGTGTCCCCGGGAACAGATACTTTCATTAAATGATCAGGCCCAAAAGTATAAATGTTAATTAAATAGTCAAAATCTACGTGTCTGAATAGAATTCCGTCGAAGACGGATGTGTTGGGCTATTGGCGCAAATAAAACGGCAACACACTGCATTTCCATTCTCTGGACTATATTCTCCTGGAAATCTTGTAGGATCATTACAAGAGAAATCCAGCGTGAGTTTGAGAATGAACGCTGAAGAAGAAGAAGAAGAATAGAATGAATTTGGTTGAAGTTCCGAAATTACGTAGAATAGAACCGCACAGGAACGAATCACTTTCTCCCGATCTCTCATTTTCATATTCTGTGCTTCAGTTTCTTTTTCTCCTTGTCTCACTTTTCACAATCTCTCATTATCTGCCTCACATTCTTCCAATCTCTCATTTTCTGCCTCACGTGATCTTACTGTAAGACGCGGCATTCTTACTTTTTTCTCGCTTTCTCTACCTCACATTCTTACTTTTTTCTCTCTTTCTCTACCTCACACTCTTACTTCACCACCCATTGTATCTACCTCAGTCTCTTACTGTTTCGCCCATTCTATGCCTCACTCTATACCCCCCCCCTGTATCTGCCTCACTCTCCTACTCCCCCCCCCCCCCTAGTCTCTACCTCACACTCTTACTTCTCAACTCATTAACACTCTCATGTTCGCTTTTCCTTCTCCCTCCCGCACCCTGTGCGTGTGCATACATCCCACCAACATCCACGAATCATACATTTTCTGTTTTCATATTTCCAGTCCCGGAGTCAGAAAATCCCCTGAGATCTGCCTCATGGTTACCCCGAGTCCGTCGGCAGTAAAGACCTCTCTACAGAAAATAAACAAGCCCTGCATTCGTTACGTTTTTCATTATTGTCGTGGTTATCATTGGTCATTATTTATATACTTGGAGTCGCATGCCAAAAAAAGTCACGGCCGACCAACGAAACTCACGGAAATAATCCTAAATCAGCCTTTCAGGTCATGTTTACTTTCTGTACACAGGTCTTTACTAGAGCCTGGTAATGGAAACTTATATCCCGTCACTTTATCCTGACAACAGCTACCATGTGACCCCTCCCCCCTAACCCGGAAATGTAGACGAAATTCCCGTCCATACATTACGTCCATAAATAGACAGGAAGGGAAGGTGTCAGAAAATAGGCAGGAAGGGAAGGTGTCAGAAAATAGGCAGGAAGGGAAGGTGTCAGAAAAAAGACAGGAAGGGAAGGTGTCAGAAAATAGGCAGGAAGGGAAGGTGTCAGAAAATAGGCAGGAAGGGAAGGTGTCAGAAAATAGGCAGGAAGGGAAGGTGTCAGAAAATAGACAGGAAGGGAAGGTGTCAGAAAATAGACAGGAAGGGAAGGTGTCCGAAAATAGACAGGAAGGGAAGGTGTCAGAAAAGATTGACAGTTGTTGACAAAGTGAAGACGGAGTTTATAAAAATTGACGTCAACAATACCTTATTATACACCAATTCTTCTTCTTCTGCGTTCGTTCTCAAACTCCTGCAGATTAGCAGATTATAGTCCGGTGAACAGTTTCCTTTTTCCGAGTTCACACTCAACTCCCGCTGAATATCTCTTGTAGCAGGACACATTCTCAAACTCCCGCTGGATATCTCTTGTAGCAGGACACATTCTCAAACTCCCGCTGAATATCTCTTGTAGCAGGACACATTCTCAAACTCCCGCTGGATTTCTCTTGAAGCAGGACACATTCTCAAACTCCCGCTGGATTTCTCTTGAAGCAGGACACATTCTCAAACTCCCGCTGGATTTCTCTTGAAGCAGGACACATTCTCAAACTCCCGCTGGATTCCTCTTGAAGCAGGACTGTGATCCTTCTATATTTCCAGCAAGATGCAATCTAAATAATGGAACACACCTTGTCATCGGTTTATTTGCACCAATGACCCGAAATATCCTCATAGAGTATGTCCTAATATCATATGTCCTATTAGAATATGTCCTATTAAGAATATGTCCTATTAAGAATATGTCTTATGTGAGTATGTTCTATTCATTTCTAGCTCATCTTCTTGAATTCTATTTGTAATTGTGCGTGTTTCTTTTTATCGCTTGTGTGCTGCCTGGGCTCGAAAGGGTAGCAAAGAACAGCAAAACTGTTGCTTTCCGTGCATGTCGTAAGAGGCGACTAAAGAGGATCGGGGTGGAGTTCTATCAGTGGGTTCTATCAGTTCTTTGTATAAATTGTTCCTAGCTTATTCTTTTTATTTTTATGAAACCATTCTCAAACTTCTGCATGTCAGCAGAATGTAACCCAGATAATAGAGATGAGTATTGTGTCACAGTTTTTCTTGCGCCAATGGTCGGACACATCCGATTTCAGCGATATACCAATATACCAATATTTTATTTTAGCCTTAAAAGAACGTTTCTTTAAAAAGTGTTTTGTGATTTTTATAATCTTTATTCGCTTTCTTGGAATGGAAAATAATTTTCCGCGATTCCTTAAGTGTTTCTTGATTACCTTTTTTTTAAATTTCCCCGAAAGTTTTTAGTGAGAAAAAAAACAAAACTTGTGCTGTTAGAATGCATTTCGGTGCGCACCATTGCAGAATTACACGATTTTCGAAAGATTTCTTTCGGTTTCTTTATGTAGTTTTTATGTACTTTGCCATCTGTGATGTGTTACTATTTGTTCAATCTTTGTTTTCAAGCGCCTTTAATAGTTATGTATACTCCTTACAACGGCAGTCTTTCAAAGTAAGAGATACACAGAGGAGAAATAAGATACACGTAGAAAGAAGAGATAAACAGAAACGGAAGAGGTTAACAGAAGTAAGATATACATAGAGAAGTAAGGGATACACAGAGAAGTAAGAGATATACAAAGAAGGAAGAGGTAAACAGAGAATAGATACACAGAAGGAAGACATAAATAGAGAAGGAAAAGATAAGCAGGACGAGGTAAACAGAGAAGAAGGAGATACACAAAGAAGGAGGAGATACACAGAGAAGGAGGAGATACACAAAGAAGGAGGAGATACACAGAGAAGGAGAAGATACACAGAGGAGGAGGAGATACACAAAGAAGGAGGAGATACACATAAGGAGTAGATACACAGAGAAGGAGGAGATACACAGAGAAGGAGGAGATACACAAAGAAGGAGGAGATACTCAGAGGAGGAGATACACAGAGGAGGAGGAGATACACAGAGGAGGAGGAGATAGAGGAGGAGGAGATACACAAAGAAGGAGGAGATACACAAAGAAGGAGGAGATACACAAAGAAGGAGGAGATACACAGAGGAGGAGGAGATACACAGAGGAGGAGGAGATACACAGAGGAGGAGGAGATACACAGAGGAGGAGGAGATACTCAGAGGAGGAGGAGATACACAGAGAAGGAGGAGATACACAGAGGAGGAGGAGATACTCAGAGGAGGAGGAGATACACAAAGAAGGAGGAGATACACAGAGAAGGAGGAGATACACAAAGAAGGAGGAGATACACAGAGAAGGAGGAGACAATTCAATTTCGTTATATCGGAGTTTTTAAATATGAAAAGTAATGGACGTTGTGATTTGGCATGTCTCAGAATCCGGTGTATAATTGGAAATTTAGTAGGGCCATGGTCCTGCTACAAGAAAGACCCAGCGGGAGTTTGAGAATGAACGCTGAATAATAAGAATAAGACATTAAATCACAGGGTATCGTTTTTTATATCACAATGTATCGTTTCTTATATCACAAGGTATCGTTTCTTATATCACAAGGTATCGAATTTTATATCACAGGGTCTCGATTTTTTTTTTACATCAGATTGTTGTAGAATGATCTCCCCGCCCCCCCCCCCCCGCTTCTCTATCCTCTACCATCCTGATGAGTTTGAAAAATTCAAATTGTCCAGTCCTTGATGCTATCCAGCCATGCTTTCTTATTTCCCCTTTTCTTCTTCTACCCTCCACCTTACCTTGAATAACATCCCTAGAACTAAGATACAACAGCTCAAAACCTGGTAATAGTCGATTTTCCCGTGAATCATCGACATTGCTACTGTGTGAGGGATCTAGTGATTAAAACTTTCAACTTGGGATCTACAAGGAAGTCAGTGATTAATGGTTTATGAACCGAGAGCTGTATACTTAGTGCATCTCAATAGTAGTTCGATCCCTTTAGCTGATGCTGATAGTTCCCATAGTCCTTAATTATACATCATATCCCTTAATGATGATGTTGTAAAGCCGGAGTTCTCAACCTGGTATCCTCGTAAGAACATCCGCTTTCTGTATGCGTGGAAGTGATTTACCACTCTGGTATGGCTGCTGACCGCTGTCTATGTATCGCTGGACAAATGACCATATGTCGATGTTGTCGCACTATTTAAAGTCGAGACCGTACTCTATTATTCAGTGTATATACGACCTACCAGCATATTCTAGTCTACGTCATTTATCTTGGCTGATCAAATATTATAAGTGGTCATTTTGCGTGTACTTGTGACGCACCGCCAATAAAATTCGTGGATCAATATTGTGGTGCGTACTACAAATCTAAAGGAGGCTATATTTATGATTTAGTATTTATCCAAGTAATCTCACTTTATACACAAAATCATAGAGCAATTAAAAAAATAAGGATTTAGATAATAGACGTTTCGACTAATATTTCTTGTTAAGTACACTATATAAATCACATTTGAAGTAACCTTAAACTCATTTAACCGGTATATTGTATGTCATGCGCTTGATAAAGACTATTTGATCAAAACGAACGATTTTGTCGAGCATTTTGTAAACCTGTATTTCTTCTGTATATCAGTCGTGCAAATTGCCTGACCTAACCAGGAAGATTCTTTGCACCCGACAAGGACTTGTTTACGAGTTCGAGAGTTCTGATTATCTATGACGAGGTTTACCCTCCAGTCTGCATTACGTGAATGTCAAATCTCCTGCATGTTTATTTACGCAATAAGGAATCCTACCTTATCTTGCAGGTTCCCCTCTTCTTTGTTAATCGTGTTTGGTTTTCTATCCCCATTCTTATTATATGCCCATTTGCTGTCTTCTTCTTCTTCTGCATTCATTATTACTTCTATGGATTAACAGGATGTAGTTCAGAGAACGAAATGCGCTGTGTCATGGTTTACAGCTTAACCGCGATATCTGAACCGCCACATCCGTCTTTAGCTTGGTCTATGTGTCACTTTGACCCTCTTTTGGACGGGACAACCTACTTTATCTCCTAATTCTCCTTTTACAACATGCATGACAGACAACAGTATCGTATTTTCTCCTCTTTTAGGTCCTGGAACATGTTTCAAGTTAGTACTTTCTTTGGTATATACAATTTATTTTACACCGCTTGATATAACGACAATAAACTCCGATATAACGTTGAAAGTAGTGTGCCTTAGCAAACGTCTTTATTCCCTTATTTAACAAACAATTTTTAGAAGTTATTTAAAAAAATAAAATAAAATAGGATAGTCGTTAACGAGGAAATAAAATTTGCTTGCATTGGATAAGAGTGAGAGAGGGAAAAAGAATCATTCAGTCGAAACGTGAACGTAATATGTTGTTTGTATATGTTTTCGTTGTTGAGACAGTTTACTGAGGTTTTGTTATTATTTTTTCTTGTTACGAGTCAAGCTGAGAGTCTGTGACATCTTACAACAGATAAGAAAGGTTAAGAAAGGCACGAAGTGTAAGGAGGAATATATATATATATATATATATATATATATATATATATATATATATATATATATATATATATATATATATATATATATATATATATATATATAGAGAGAGAGAGAGAGAGAGAGAGAGGAAAAGATATAAAAATAAAGAAAGGAAATAAATAGAAAAGAGCAAAGATAAATACAAAGAGATGTACAACTGATGTAAAGAAGAAAGGAGGGAATACAGGGATAAGAGAAGGATAAGGAAAGATATAGAAAATTACTGGTTAAGAGGGAGAGATAGAGGTAGTTACGGATTAAAAAGAGAGTATAGAAAAAGGAAGATAGAGAGATAGGATAAAAATAGCTGAGAGAGAACGACAAATGAAGATAGAGAGATAGGAGAGAAATAGCTGAGAGAGAACGACGAATGACGATAAGGAAAATACATTTAAAAAAGCGAAAGACACAAAGAGAGACAAGTAAATATGACGAGAGGAAAGAATGAAGAAAAGACATAAAGGAGGAGTAATGCAAGAATATAAAGAGAGAGGTTCCAGTGGAAAATGGTTGCCGAAGTTGTCGGGGTACGGGTGATGAGATAAGCAAACGGATAGATTAATGTGTAGGACGAGATAAGGGCAGAGGGAGAGAGAGAGAGAGAGAGGAGAGTTATTAAAAAAAATAAACACATAAAAAAGATTTATCAGAAGGCAGGAAACAAATAATATTGCGTGCTTGCAGTAAGAGGGCGCAGGTTTACTGGGACTCAACCAGTATCACCGTCTGTTTGTCAGGGCAACAGCTGAATAATTTCCAGTGAACAATCTCAAGCCTAGGCTATGAAACATGACCGTCTCTCAATAAAGACATTTCAATGGAATTAATTAGGATTCCATTCATTGTTTTTTGTTATTATTGTTGGGATTTCGGTTGGTCACTATTTACATACTTGGAATTGCCTGCCAAAAATAGCTACGGCGACTCCAAGTATATAAATAGTGACCAATCGAGGTCCAACAATAATTTTAAAAACCTGACGACTGTGGTCCTAATTAATTCTGTTGGAATGTCTTCTATACTTCTGACGGTCTGGTATGAAGCCTGCATTTGCTCAGAGCATTACGTGAGAACTGCTTCTATGTAGGAGCCTATATCACCCCGGTTTAGTAGTCTCTGGGACAAAGGAAGAATTACCAATCTAGTCTCTGGGACAAAGGAAGAATTACCAATCTAGTCTCTGGGACAAAGGAAGAATTACCAATCTAGTCTCTGGGACAAAGGAAGAATTACCAATCTAGTCTCTGGGACTAAGGAAGAATTACCAATCTAGTCTCTGGGACAAAGGAAGAATTACCAATCTAGTCTCTGGGACAAAGGAAGAATTACCAATCTAGTCTCTGGGCCAAAGGAAGATTTACCAATCTAGTCTCTGTGACAAAGGAAGAATTACCAATCTAGTCTCTGGGACAAAGGAAGAATTACCAATCTAGTCTCTGGGACAAAGGAAGATTTACCAATCTAGTCTCTGGGACAAAGGAAGAATTACCAATCTAGTCTCTGGGACAAAGGAAGAATTACCAATCTAGTCTCTGGGCCAAAGGAAGATTTACCAATCTAGTCTCTGTGGCAAAGGAAGAATTACCAATCTAGTCTCTGGGACAAAGGAAGAATTACCAATCTAGTCTCTGGGACTAAGGAAGAATTACCAATCTAGTCTCTAGGACAAAGGAAGAATTAACTATCTAGTCTCTGGGACAAAGGAAGAATTAACTATCTAGTCTCTGGGACTAAGGAAGAATTACCAATCTAGTCTCTGGACAAAGGAAGAATTAACTATCTAGTCTCTGGGACAAAGGAAGAATTACCAATCTAGTCTCTGGGACTAAGGAAGAATTACCAATCTAGTCTCTGGGCCAAAGGAAGAATTACCAATCTAGTCTCTGGGTCTAAGGAAGAATTACCAATCTAGTCTCTGGGACTAAGGAAGAATTACCAATCTAGTCTCTGGGACTAAGGAAGAATTACCAATCTAGTCTCTGGGACTAAGGAAGAATTACCAATCTAGTCTCTGGGACAAAGGAAGAATTAACTATCTAGTCTCTGGGACAAAGGAAGAATTACCAATCTAGTATCTGGGACAAAGGAAGAATTAACTATCTAGTCTCTGGGACAAAGGAAGAATTACCAATCTTGTTAGAATTGTTAAGATGAAGGTATGGAGGAGTGATGGTTTTCCTGTTTTAATTTGAGAGTTAGTGGTGGTTGGGGATGGGGAGATGAATAAAAGTTTGAAAGAATGAAGAAAGGTGAGAAATATATAAAAACTTGTATTACTGCATGTTCTGTGACGGGGCGCATGGAGACTTTTTGTGGGCTGTGGAAATAAGGGTCAATTTGCCATAGCAGACGGTTGGACGTGTACAGGAAGGATTTTGATTCTACCACCAAAAGAAAAAAATCATGTCCCAACTGTGAATTGAACTCGGGACCTCAAGGATCTAAGAACGGCAATCTAACCACATGGCATACGCTTCAAAAGATAGGAGGAAAGATCAATGGGAGATAACCGCGTAACCAGATACAGCCACCACAAGAAACAGATGAAATTAAGAATATTTATAGTAGTTAAAACTGATGGGCGGACGGTTAAAACAGTTAGAGATGAACGGAGGGTTAAAACAGTTAGAGATGAACGGAGGGTTAATACAGTTAGAGATGAACGGAGGGTTAATACAGTTAGAGATGAACGGAGGGTTATTACAGTTAGAGATGGACGGACGGTTAAAACAGTTAGAGATGAACGGAGGGTTAAAACAGTTAGAGATGAACGGAGGGTTAAAACAGTTAGAGATGGACGGACGGTTAAAACAGTTAGAGATGGACGGACGGTTAAAACAGAGTTGAATGGACAGATACAATATTTATAGATGGATAGACAGATAAACCATTTAGAAATAGATTGACAGTTAAAACAGTTATAAATGGATGGGCATATATATTAGCTTGAGCAGTGATGGATTGATAGATAAAGCAAAGATGGATGGAAAGATAAAACATAAATGATGAACATATAAAATAGCTAGAGCAGAGATGAATGGATAGTTAAAACAAGATGGATGGACAGATAAAGCAGAAAACAGAACGATAGACAGATAAAGCAGTTAAAACTGAGATGGATGAACAGAAAGTAGTTAAAACTGTCATTGATGAACAAATAAAGTCTATAAAAAATAGATGAACCAACAGATAAAACAGTGAAAACTGTCGTGAATGGACAGAAAAGACCTATAAAAAAATAGATGATTGAAGAGATAAAACAATTTTTTAAAAAGCACGGTTAGTCCACGGGACTGTATGATTGACGAGGAACTCGCTTCCATACATCCAGCAACTATTAGTAACATAACCCATCTCTCTCCAGCCTCAGGAATCCCGTGTACATGCCTCTTATCCAGCCAGGCTCCCTGATTCTATTCTCATATTTTATTTAATAATTCCCCAACTTCCGCGTACAGCAAAATGGCCGGCGCAATCAATTCCGGTTTATGAAGATGTTATATTTCCTGCATACTTTATTTTTGTGTTGCATTTCTTTCTTCCATTTTCGTTATTTTCTATCAATACTTCCATCTTGTCTTTATTGTATGTCTACCTTATGCAATGTCTACTGTTATAGTTGCACATCTTTTATTGACTTGTTTTCATGTCGTGAGGTTAAGATGTATGGTTATAGTCTCTGTCTATATTCTTGTTTCTCCCCTTCCTTTATCGTAATGTTAGTTTGTCTTCAGGATTACAATATCATTTCTTCTTTGTCTTCTTCTGTCCACAAACTCCTGCTTACCACCAGTATCCAGCCCGGAGATGGGAAGATGTGTTGAATCATGTGTTGAATCGTCCCCGGGGATTATCGCTTGTAGTTACGGAGTTACGTGCTACGAGTGGTACTCTCGGCAAGCGAGGCTGCCGCTTCGTTGAAAGGGACGGCATACACGTGGAGTTACCAGTGTACGATGAAGTCAATCCTCTTCACCGTTTGAGGCATGATTGAATTAATGCTCTGCTGCGATATGTGCGACTTTCCACATTTTACTAAACGCTTCCTCGTTAGCCTCCTCCGCACTCAACACCTAGTCCCACTCAGTTCTCATCCTCACTCAGCACTCATCCCCACTCAGCAATCATTCTCACTCAACACTCAATCTTACACAGCACTCATCCCACGCACCTAGTCCCACTCAGCACTCATTCCCACTCACCTAGACACACTCAGCACGTATCCTCATTCATCACCTAGTCCCACTCAGCATTCATTCTCACCCTGCACTCATCCTTACTCAGCACCCATCCTCACTCAACACCTAGTCCCACTCAACATTCATCCTCACTCAACACTCAGCCTTTACTCAGTACATCCTCATTACTCCACATCCTAATTTCTCATTGTATCCATTCATAGTACTCCTAAAATTCTTCATTCAAACTACATCTCACATGCTTCCAATAATCACCTTTTACCTTTCTTTATTGTCCATGATTGGCTTCCATATAAAATGATGGTCTCTCTATATCACAAGAACTTCTCTCAAATTTCCAATGAACAGATTTGTTGCCAAAAAGACTCTCTTTTCACTTACTTGATAGACATCATTGCTCGACCTGTTTACCCCTCAAATGACAACCTAAGTGCAAATATATCTCCTTCATTAAGCTTCCATTACCCAGTTACATTTTGATTCATTAAACTTCCATTACCCAGTTACTATTTGAAAATACCATCCCACGTCGTGTTATCTGTTGCGTCTATTTCCAACTGTGTGCTTCTATATTTTAGCCTAACCTTGTTTGCTACACTCTATATTTACTGCTTCCCAACTAATTGAACACGACCCTAAAATGGAGTTGCAACGACTTTTCTACGGGGTCGACGACTAAAACAGATCCATGGAATTATTTCTAATGTTAACGCTAATAAATAATTCAATGTATTCTGTAATATGAAAGAGATTCAATGAAGTATATATTTAGAATTCAGGCTAAAGTTGCTATTCAACAAAACGGCAATGCAGTTAATATTATTGTATTTTTGTGTACTTTTTCCGAATTAGTGGTATGCATTTTCTAATAATTATGAAACGTTTTTACTTAGCTTCTTGTTGCTGTTGCTCGCCCCGATGATTAGCTTCTTGTTGCTGTTGCTCGCCCCGATGATTAGCTTCTTGTTGCTGTTGCTCGCCCCGACGATGATGATGACGATGATGACGATGATGATGATGACGATGATGTCGATCTGCTACATCGACTTATGAAATTTATTAAGAGTTCTGTCCTTGATTATGAGTACCTAGATGGCTAATAAACCCTTTTTTCTGGCCGCAAATGTCCTTCTACAGTTCGAACATGTGATGACGACTGCAAATGGTTCTGGGTCTACTCGTGGCTTTCTAGCTACTCTCAGCTGCACTTATCTTTTCACAAGATTCTTCGCCTTTTTAACTGTACAGCTCCTTGTAGCTCTACTTTGTTTAAGTTCATCCCTTGTGTTCTTCTTGGTCTATTTCAAAGGCTTTCAGTGATGTCTGTAACGAGTCAACGTAGCGCTTCGTTTGACCACCTTGAGATGGTATGCCCTTCTGAAACTCACCTTAGGCGATGATCTGGCATACGTGCCAGATGATCTACCCAACGAATCTGGTCTGCATCAGAATATTCTCAATGCTAGAGATACCAGATCTGTCAAAGACAATGATATCTTAATGGGTATATTAATCTATATGTTATTAGATAGATAACAGTAACCATATATTAGATAAATAACAATAACCATATATTAGATAGATAACAATAACCATATATTACATAAATAACAACAACCATATATTACATAAATAACAATAACCATATATTAGATAAATAACAATAACAATATATTAGATAAATAACAATAACCATATATTATATAAATAACAGTAACCATATATTAGATAAATAACAGTAACCATATATTAGATAGATAAACCATATATTACATAAATAACAACAACCATATATTAGATAGATAACAATAACCATATATTACATAAATAACAACAACCATATATTAGATAGATAACAATAACCATATATTACATAAATAACAACAACCATATATTACATAAATAACAATAACCATATATTAGATAAATAACAATAACAATATATTATATAAATAACAATAACAATATATTAGATAAATAACAGTAACCATATATTAGATAAATAACAGTAACCATATATTAGATAAATAACAGTAACCATATATTAGATAAATAACAGTAACCATATATTCGATAGATAACATTAACCATATATTCGATATATAACATTAACCATATATTCGATAGATAACATTAACCATATATTAGATAGATAACGTTAACCATATATTCGATAGATAACATTAACCATATATTCGATAGATAAAGTTAACCATATATTCGATAGATAACGTTAAGCATATATTCGATAGATAACATTAACCATATATTAGATAGATAACATTAACCATATATTCGATAGATAACATTAACCATATATTAGATAGATAACATTAACCATATATTCGATAGATAACATTAACTATATATTCGATAGATAACATTAACCATATATTAGATAGATAAACCATATATTCGATAGATAACATTAACCATATATTCGATAGATAACATTAACCATATATTCGATAGATAACATTAACCATATATTCGATAGATAACATTAACCATATATTCGATAGATAACATTAACCATATATTCGATAAATAACAGTAACCATATATTAGATAGATAACATTAACCATATATTCGATAGATAACATTAACCATATATTCGATAGATAACATTAACGATATATTCGATAGTTAACAGTAGTTATATATTAGATAACAGTAACCATATATTCGATAAATAACAGTAACCATATATTAGATAGATAACATTAACCATATATTCGATAGATAACATTAACCATATATTCGATAGATAACATTAACCATATATTCGATAGATAACATTAACCATATATTCGATAGTTAACAGTAGTTATATATTAGATAACAGTAACCATATATTACACGGTAAGTTATTTTTTTTAAATAACAAACCAATTTGACTTAAATATCTTGGACATTTTTGTGTTCACAATTTTAAGAATTGTTTCCCTGTAATGCCAGAAGTATTTTCGATAGGTCCCTTATTCAAGATGATTTGTGATTGTGCTTTTTATATTTTGAATGTATTTACATTTGTAAAAGCAAATATGTTTAAAATAATGTCTGTAAATAAACAAATATACATTGTTACGATGTATTTTATCCCTATTTATCCTTAAAATGGTGTAATAGAGGGTTAATGCAAATTAGATTATAAACTATCTAATTGTTCTCGAGTGTCTAGCGACATGAAATTAGCTAAGTATGGCGGTCAAATTTAAGATGGCGGTACTCTGAACATATCAAGGGCGCTAGAATCTATTACCAAGGCAGGAACTTCCCCCACTTTAAATGACTATTTGTGTGTGTATGTGTGTGTGTGCGTGCGTGTATGCGCACTTTTCTAGTTCACTGAGAGGTGTAAGGGCGATGCATGTAGGCATTTAATATTCCAACCCCCCCCCCCCCCCCCCCCGCCGACTTTTTTGTTTGGAATTTTTCCTGCATGATGGGGAATTCATGAAAAATAAATTGCCATGGAACCTCTTGAAATCTGCCACATTAATACCCTCATGAGGTTATTAGTGTACTTAGCATGTAAAAATCTTTCCGATGGCAGAAAAAGGACAACAATAGCGATCGATTATCCAGTCTTCAAATGATTGATCACATTGTCGCTGTATTAGAAGTGATTTGATCAACAATTGATTACGCCTGCGTTCTAGTGATATTTTTGTCCGTGGATCGCTCTATTCTCTATGTTACTTCTTTAATGTTCTGTCTCTCTGAAACACTTTAAGGACTTTATCATGCACATGTATTTTGTCATTCTTCCTCTTCTTCTTCAGCGTTCATTTTCAAACTCCCACTGGATATCTCTTGTATCAGGACCACGGTCCTATTAGATTTCCAGAAGGATGTATTCAAGAGAATGGAAATGCGTCGTGTCATCGTTTTATTTGCGCCAATGGCCCGACACATCCGTCTTCGGCGGGATTTTTAATTTGAAATTAGTTTTAACAATCGTTTACTTCTTCATAGTTTCACATTTTTTTCCGGTTGTTGCTGTTTCTAAGTTTCCCTTCACACTTCACATATACTTCACATCTTCCTTCAAACCTTACCTATCTATCTTTTGTATATTTCCCTTCACACTTCACCTGTTCGTCACATCTCAGGCTTTCTTTAAACTTCACCTGTAAGTGTCTTCTATATTCCCTTCACACTTCACCTGTTATTAATATTTATCAGACTACCTTACAGTTTTTACCTTTCTGTCTGTTATATAATTCCCTCATACTTCACCTGTCTATAATGTATCTACTTCATACTTCACCTGTCTATAATGTATCTACTTCATACTTCACCTGTCTATAATGTATCTACTTCATACTTCACCTGTCTATAATGTATCTACTTCATACTTCACTTTTCCGTCTTTTCCTTAATTTTACTACCGATTAAAATCACATTATTTTTTTTTACTTATCCAATCCCCGCCTCAAACAACTGTACACCCAGACCGTTCAGAAAGCAATGGCACACTACTGAACGTATATATATATATATATATATATATATATTGCGTAGGAAATGACTACAGCCGAAAACAATTCTGGGTTGACGTCTACGCACTGAATATGATACGCTGCCTTCATGTCAGTGCCGTATTTAGACTTGGGTAAGGCACTAAGCTATTTGAGATATGGGGCCCCTTTATAAGTCCAGATATACCACTGTGACAACCCATCTATAAGTTTCTCTCTTTGTCTTTCTCTGTATCTTCACCCCATGATTTTTCCTGTTGTTACTAAATGTTCAATTTTTGCTCTTATCATTTTCTCTAAAAATCTTGATTGTCTGCTTCTAATTTTTGCTATAATTTGCCGTTTTACTCCAGCATCTCTGAGAACTTCTACATGAATTTTCTTGGCTGTGACATATTCTTTCCAGTAGGTTGTCTTTGCAATTGATGTCCTGAACCCAATTCTAGCCTGTGCCAATCTGCCTGCCTCCTCCAATGATATCTTCATGCAGTCTTTGATGTCATCTGTCCATCTCCCTCTAGGTCTCCCTCTTCTTCTACTTCCTGGAATTCTGCCCTCAAATATGCATCTTTCCATGCCATTGTGTCTTTTTATATCTCCGAAATATTTCAGTTTTCTATATAAAATTGTATTCACCAGCCATCCTTCCTCTACATTCAGCATATTCAAAACCTCACGGTTCCTTATCTTTTCTGTCCACGAAACTCTTAATATTGCGCCCTGTAACACTTCAGTTCGAAAGCCGATATTCTTTTTGTCGTTATTCTATTTATTGTCCACGTCTTGCAACCGTATGTTGCAACTGGAAAAATGTATGATCTTAGAAGTATAGGCCTACTTTTTGTCTCTTTATAAAAAATAATTCTTATATTTTTCATTTATTTTAATTTCGTTATCTTTACCGCTAATATTTTTCTAATCTCCATTGTACAATCACCTAAGCTGTTTATATTTGTACCCAGATAATCAAACTTGTCCACGTTTTCCAGTTCCTGTATTATCTATTTTATTTCTTGTTTTTACTTTGGTCTGGTTCTTCTGTTGTTTCATGTTTACTTCTGGGATATAGTGTGTACCTTTGTACATTTCTTGGTAGTATTCTGTCCATCTTTGTATTATCTCTTTCCCATCTTTTAATATTTTCCCTCTTTTATCTTTAATTACTTTTAGTGCTGGTTTGAAGTTATTTTGTTTTAATGTTTTCGTTAATTCATACACCTGTTTCGTGTTTCCTCGCTGTTTGTAACCTTCTACTACCTTGCATACCTTTATTATGTATTGTTCTTTGTCGTATCTAATTTCCTGTTTTATTAGCTTTGATAATTTTCTGTATTACTCTTTGTTTTTTTTTTTTTTTTTTTTTAATTTCCTTATTTTTATGATGTTGGCTTGGGTGTTGGGGTCAAATGTATCTTTTGATGTATATAATGGCTTGCATTGATGGCGTAGATCTCATGCCTTCTGGTACCTACTAATGTTAAACGTTTGTGGTTCTCGAAGAATTTACATGCCTGTGCAATGTGCGTGCTTTTGTTTGTGCTAATCAACCGGTCCATATTCATAGTAGCATGAGAACATACACGTCGGGAGTCGTAACTATAATCACATCCTTTTATAAGGATGCTACGTGATCGAAGTCGGAAAACGTGTTGACTCGAGTTGCAAGGCGAGTGGATGCCATCTGATCGGGCCTGGTTAAAATTATGTTTACTAATTTATGATTTTTTACTGATTGCTTGAGGACAGGCATCGATCCAGAGACCATCAGTTTGAGGAACACTGGTTTACAAATATTCGTGTGTCAGACAAGTAGCGCTTTTATAGTACTCTCGACCAGTATTTGTTCTTTGGTAGAATTGTCTTGTGTCCATGGTGACAGAAGAGGGGGAAATGGACAGAGTACGTTACCTTAGCCTAGTGGGGTATATTACCATAGCCAAGTGGGGTGTATTACCCTAGACTAGCGGGGTGTATTACCCTAGCCTAGTGGGGCGTATAACTATAGCCTAGTGGGGTGTATAACCCTAGTCTAGTGGGGTGTATTACCTTAACCTAGTGGGGTGTATTACATTAGCCTAGTACGGTATATTACCTTAACCTAGTGGGGTGTATTACATTAGTCTAGTTGGACGTATTACCGTAGCGTAATGGGGTGTATTACCTTAGCGTAATGTGGTGTATTACCGTAGCGTAATGTGATGTATTATCCTAGCATAATGTGGTGTATTATCCTAGCATAATGTGGTGTATTATCCTAACGTAATGTGGTATATTATCCTAACGTAATGTGATGTATTATCCTAACGTAATGTGGTGTATTATCCTATCGTAATGTATTATCTGTAAAGCCAGATGTTTTTTTATTAGGCCTCTTATTCAATATGACACATGCTTTTAAAAAAATTGTTATGACATTCTGTGTATTTACATTTGTAGAAACAAATGTTTCAAAAAATATCTGTAAATTAAAAAAAAAAATGAATATAATAACATATAATCGCCATATACATGGATGCATTTTTACAATTGTCATTCTTATTAACTCTTTTCTCATTTTGTCTTTCTTTTTTTGTTGCCGTTTCTCTTTCTCACTCTCTCTCTTTCTCTCTTCTCTCTTTCTTTCTCCTATTCTCTCTCTCTTTATCTCTCGTTTTTATATATCTTTCTCTCTCTCTTTCTCTCTTTCACTCTCTATCCCTCTCGTCCTCCGTTATTTTTATACTTTAAACATTGTGCCTCGTTATGTGGAACCTCGTTATATGGAACTCTCGTTATGTGGAACCTCGTTAAAAATCACTACAACCACAAAATGCTGGGTTGATGGCTACGTACTGAGTAAGTGTATGCTACCAATTTAGGTAGATCCAATACTTTACATTCATACACACATATATCGGGGAGGGGGGCGATCCCTTCATTTAACTTTTTTTATCACTAACACACACATACACACACACATGATTACATATACTGTACACACCTCGCTTTGTGCATTCACTAGAAAGAAACTTGTTTTTTATTATTATTTCTCATTTTCCTTCCCTACGTCTCTCTTTTCAACGATTCAATTACTCCTACGTAAATAATCGATTCTCATCAACCGCCGAATCAGCGGTTCTCAAATTCAAAGAAAATATATCCTTAATTTATATATTTGAATGTGATGAATATTAAATGAAGCTCGTAGATTAGGAAAAAAAAGGGGGGGGGGGTTTCTGGTGTTCAAAGTAGACTGCGATATCTTCGCATTTCGGCCTGAAGCATCCTCCGACTTCGGCATGACTTTTTGGTTACTTCGTCCCCATTTATAGGATGACCAACTCCACCCCCCCTTTCCTAATCATCGCCTCTTAGTCACCGCTTACGACATGCATGGCAATATACAGCGTTGCTGCTCTTTGCTCCAATTTCAGGTACCATATTTGCAGTTAAGTAACAGGTTCTTTCAAAGCGTAGTCTTTTCTCTAGATTTTCGGAACTACTCACAAGTCAGGGCGAGTTGACCTACCGTTGTCATGGATATAACGGCACAATCTGAAACTCTCTAACCAATCTCTCGTCTATCGCTGTCTTGACTGGCCCTAGCGCCATCTACCAACGGATCATCATCATCATCAAGTGACAGATTCTTTCCAGAACATAGTCTTTCCTATGGATCTCTTGTATTCTCCGCGGTCTTGAGCAAGTTGTCCTGCCTCTTTTAGTGGCATTCGCAGGCATTCTTGAATGTCTTTTGTCCAACGGAGTCTTGGGCGACCTTTACCCCAACCGACTATACCTTCCATTATTAGCTTTCCTATTCAGTTATGTGGAAAAAAAATGACCAAAAAATATGAACCACCCTCCCAAAAAGCTACCCAGCTTTCTTATTACAATGGAAAATATGTACTCACTGCGGCAGAACTGAAATCCAACAGGTAAAGCGTGAAACGGGGTAATGAAGTTTTGCTAATAACATGAAACAGACATAGACACACACACACAAATCAAAGTGGGGTTATTATTGTTTATTGTTATAGTGTGGTGTCAGAGCCAACCTTGTACAACGTTTAACGTTCTTATCATTTATGTAGCATCTCATGGCAGAAATTTTATTTGTCATTGAATTATTAAGTGTCCTTGTTTCACAGCTGTAAATTAGTACTGAAAATATGATGTCCCTCATCAACATCAGGTGCCATGCCGACTGGCGTAGGCGATCATGGCTCTGCACTACTCTCTATATCCAGTATTATGTATTAATATCGTTGTTGTTTCCCTGCCGTGCCAGGTTGTCAAACTGTCTAATATTTTCTCACGCTGTCGCCCCCTGTCTCTGTTGCCTTCGATCTTGCCTGTTCTCCAAGCCCTCCTGTCTCATGAAGTGGCCTAAAATGAATATTGTCTTTTTCTTATATTATTGATTAGAGTCTGTTTAGCATTTGACTCTTTCAACTCCTCTACATTAGTTTTTCTGGCAGTCCATGGCATTCTCAGCATTCTTCTATAGAACTACATCTCAGTTCCCTCTAATTTCCCACTTTTCAGTTTGTTTATTGCCCAAGACTCTCATCCATATGTTAGTATAGGAGTTATATAACACTGCAGAACTCTCTTCCTCACCTCTAATGACAAGGCCATATTACACAATCTATTTTTATTTTTCTGAATATTGTTTTTGCCTGTCCTATTCTGCATCTTATTTCCTGTTGAACTTCTTCCATCTGCTGTAATCGTGTAGGCCTACTTCTGTGTGTCGCCCTAACTTTCTTCTTGGGGGAATAATGTAGTAGTTTCCCCTTGCTTTCCACATCCATAGGGGGGAGGGGAATATCCATTTATATCCGCTACATTTGACAATATTTTATGCCGGGACAAATGGTTGCCCCGTCCTGCCCAATTGCAGAGCTACCACTTACACCGGTGGCTATCGGATGATGTCCCTAATAAAATATAATTTCGCGTTCCAGTTTGAGTCTTGCCATAAGTTTTTCAAGTGCGCTAACAACACAGAAATTGTGTTCATTAAAATCTCCACTTTGAGAACATCTGTACCACGAGTATATATTGAAATTGTGGAATTAAAACGTCATTATATGTCAGTCACGCATCTTTCAAACCGTAGAGGCATATCCCGTTTAGCTTAAGTCCTTCAACAGAATAGTCCTGCGAGCAGATTCTATAAAAATGCGTCACATATCTTGGCGTATCCAACTTTCTGACTGATTTTTTATTGCCTGGCTATACAACACAAAGAGAATACTAATCAGTTGCATCAGCTGGGATGAGGGATGTGACGTGACATCAGCCAAGATGAGTGACGCTGCGTGACATCAGCATACAGTACTGTGTGCTGATGTACGCAGCATCACTCATCTTGGCTGATGTTTTGGGAAAAGGGTTTGATGTTTACTGTATGAGAAATTCCGGTGTTTTTGTTGTTGTTGTTTTTTTTTTAGGGGGGTAGCAACCATTTTTGTGACTCTTTATATATATATATATATATATATATATATATATATATATATATATATATATATATATATATCTAGATAGCTGTGTGCATGATCAGAGATGCGTTGTGGATCAGTTGGGGAGTAGTTGGTGGGGGTGGGGGATCTAGAAACACTGAACATTTCACATTGCAAACACAAATATAGAAAGTACTTACTACTTCTTATAAGACAAGACGTGCAGTTTTTGTTGATATTTATTGAATTATATCTGCCAACTGACCCAACTAGTATTACTGAAACCAGTGAGGAGTTTTTGCTGAAAAAAAGGAAGTTTTAAACTCTATTAAAATGAAATTCTAAAATATTTCAACAAAAGCAACCTTTGAAAAAAATGTGTCCTATCTGGAAAGACATAGGAAGAAATTATTGTCCTATCTGGAATGACAAAGGAAGAAATTATTGTCCTATCTGGAATGACAAAGGAAGAAATTATTGTCCTATCTGGAAAGACAAAGAAAGAAATTATTGTCGTATCTGGAAAGACAAAGGAAGAAATTATTGTCATATCTGGAAAGACAAAGAAAGAAATTATTGTCCTATCTGGAAAGACAAAGGAAGAAATTATTGTCCTATCTGGAAAGACAAAGAAAGAAATTATTGTCCTATCTGGAAAGACAAAGAAAGAAATTATTGTCCTATCTGGAAAGACAAAGAAATTATTGTCCTATCTGGAAAGACAAAGGAAGAAATTATTGTCCTATCTGGAAAGACAAAGAAAGAAATTATTGTCCTATCTGGAAAGACAAAGGAAGAAATTATTGTCCTATCTGGAAAGACAAAGGAAGAAATTATTGTCCTATCTGGAAAGACGCGAAGATCACATAATCATCTGATTGGGATTCTAAAACAGCATACATCATGGATGACTGGATCGGAGAGCGGAGCAGTTATGAGAATGTTCCTTGTTGTGCCACGATGTTGTCTTTCTCATCACTAATCTTCTTCTGCTCGCGTTCTCAAACACCTTTAAATTATCAGAATGTGGTAGTCCGGAGAACAGAGTTCATTGCGTCATAGTTTACAGCTTTGCTGCGATATCTGATCAAGAATCAAGAACAATGTTCGCCCGTGTGTTGCTGGTACTCGAAACGGGAGCAAAGAATAGCAACACTGTTTACCTTCCATGCATGTCGTAAAAGGCGACTAAGGAGGTTATGGGATGGAGATGGCTGTCCCATCCCATATAGGGCCAGTGACCCAAAGCCATGCTGAAGTCGGATGTTTTAGACTTAAAGGCGCAGATATCGCATCACTGCTGTAAACCAGGACACAGCGCATTCCGTTCTCCGGACTACATCCTGCTAATCTGCAGGAGTTCGAGAATGAACGCAGAAGAAAAAGAAGAACAGTGTTCAATTATCGACAGGGTGCATAATCAAGTCATTGAAGTACATTTATTTTGGTTATTTCCCTTAATTTATGACAAACTAATATTTGTTTCTTTTCTTACATCCACGAGAACCTGATTGGTAAAGAAATATGTGCCTTCATCATCAAATGCCGTCTCCGCAACGAAGATTGACTGCAACAGACCTCCAACATTCCCTGTCTCTTGTTATGGTGGTGCACTCTAATAGACTATAACTTGTCCATCTTGTGATGCTACTCTCCCACTTGTATATCCGTGCTTTAATAATTGTTAACACATCTGTCTTGTGTTCCCGAGGTTGTGTGTTCGAAACCGGGTTTTTCAAAGGTTTTTTTTTTCTGGGAGCCATGGGGATTAATCGTTTGAGCTACGTTCTCACAGTGATACTTTTGGTAGGCGACTTGTTACTGTGTTGATTGCAACTGAGTACAGTATTATTTAAATATAGGACAACCCGGGTACAGTGAAGTAAATTATCACAGAGTACAGTGACGTAGTACAGTGTACAGTGAAGTAAATTATCACACAATACAGTGAAGTTGTACAGTGAAGTAAATTATCACACAGAGTACAGTGACGTAGTACAGTGTACAGTGAAGTAAATTATCACAGAGTACAGTGACGTAGTACAGTGTACAGTGAAGTAAATTATCACACAGAGTACAGTGAAGTACGTTATCACACAGAGTACAGTAAAGTAAATTATCACACAGAGTACAGTAAAGTAAATTATCACACAGAGTACAGTAAAGTAAATTATCACACAGAGTACAGTAAAGTAAATTATCACACAGAGTACAGTAAAGTAAATTATCACACAGAGTACAGTAAAGTAAATTATCACACAGAGTACAGTAAAGTAAATTATCACACAGAGTACAGTATCGTAAATTATCACACAGAGTACAGTAAAGTAAATTATCACACAGAGTACAGTAAAGTAAATTATCACACAGAGTACTGTGAAGTTGTAAAGTGAAGTAAATTGTCTACACATCTTTTAGGATAATTGAAGGAAGTGTCGCATTTTTAGGACCCACGTATAGGTTATGTAGGCCGCATAGTGCAGTGGTTAGCGCACTGGCTTCGCAGATGAGTGGTCCTGAGCTCACTCCCCAGTTGAAGCGGAAATATTTTTTGAAGACCGCAACGGCGTCCGCGTCGACCCAGTCTGTTTTAGGTATCGGATCAGTCCGGGAAGTAAAGACTGTGATGGAGAGGAGATGGCTACCACCCTCATATAGCAGAGCCACTGGAATGTGAGATCGCTAACTTCTCAGACCCCTACATCAGTTAAATGCTATGGGTTAAATTTCCTTTTTTATAGGTTCAGTATAGGACCATTGCAACGTGGAATATTTTTTATTTTTTTTTGCGTGTTTTTTCATTTCTTACTTAATGTATACTTTGTACAGTGACCTTCGACCCTTTAAGACCTCTGTACATATTTAATTAGGACTTCATTCGTACGTTTTTGATTGCTGTCATGACTTTCATTGGTCACTATTTATATACTTGGAGTAACATGCCAAAAATGTCTAAGATCTACCAACGAAATGCAAGGAAATATTCAAAATGGGCATTTCAGATCATGTTTATGTTTTCTGTACACAGGTCTTTATATACCAGAGACTGTCATGTTATGTACCGATAGTCAATGAAAATTATTTGGGAAAGTTAACCCTTTGGATGCGGAGGCAATTCTTAAGAATACGA
Source organism: Meghimatium bilineatum (assembly GCA_034231615.1). Lineage (NCBI taxonomy): Eukaryota > Metazoa > Mollusca > Gastropoda > Stylommatophora > Philomycidae > Meghimatium > Meghimatium bilineatum. Next base: position 3,480,890 of record CM067303.1, read on the forward strand.
GGAAAAGTTACCTCATTTTGCGGAGATCTTCTTTGTCTTAGTTTCCCAGGGGGAAAAATCCATCTGGATGCCTACATTAAGAATCCAGACGATTTGTTTCCCCTGGGAAACTAAGAAGAAGAAGATTTTAGCAAAATACAGTAACTTTTCATCGTATCCTTAAGGATACCTCTGCATTTAAGGGGTTTTAATTAGCATTACTTTTGAATGATGAACCCGATGAATACACAGGACTGTATAATTTACGAAGGGTTCGGCTTGTGTGAGAGATCATCGTTTATGTGTGAGTGTGTGTGTGTGTGTGTGTTAAGTACTTGCACGTTTGTACTTTCAACTTGTATTTGAGGTTCAAGTGATGAAAGATCACTTGACGTTATTACGTGGAAGTCGTTTTAAGTATTAACAAGGTTAATTCTACCACTACAAATGTCTATTTCCTAGTTAACCTTCCTCTTTCTGGAGTGTGTGTGTGTGTGTGTGTGTGTTGTTGATGTTGTTGTTGAGAGATGATTCGAATATGTGTATATTTAGATGTGTAGCGTGTTATGTACGAAGATCGGGTCAATATTTACGGAATCTCACTAATAACTTCAGGTATGATGCCGACCACATTATCCCTTGTATGCTGATTTTTAATGAAAATGCGGGTATAACACCATCGTTGCCATACGTCTCAATGAAAAATGCAGGTTAGCACCGTAGTCGCCATACGTTTCAATAAAAAATGCGGGTATAACACCGTAGTCGCCATGCGTCTCAAAGAAAAATGCGGATATAATACCGTTGCCGCCATACGTCTGAATGTCGTGGAAAAAAGTAAGACATTACTTTACTACCAACTTAAAAATGAAGTAACATCTTTCATCTTTTTCTTCTACAATCAATCCCTGTGCATCTAGTCTGATATTGATCATATATAGATAGTGGTTGGGTTTAGGTTGTTGTGGGTTCCCCATAGTTTCTTTTTCAGAGTCTCTTCTGTGGGTCGGACTGAGACCGTCGATAGTAATTATCCCCCCCCCCGTAGAGAAAGTAAACAAGACTTGATGCGTTACGTTTTTGATTATTGTCGTGTTTTTCGTTGGTCACTATTTATATACTTGGAGTCGTATGTCCAAAAAACCAAAACCGACAAACGAAATTCATGAAAATAATCAGAAATCAGGCTTTCATGTTTACCTTTCTGTACAAAGGTCATTACTGGAGCACGAATCATGGTCAGAATGTTGCATCACAAGCAGTGAAACTTGGACAGTCCTGTAGTAAAATAAAGTGTTGACAAAAATTAGCTAGTTCTAGATACACTTTTTGATATCAGACCATGTTTTATTCTTACATACAAAAATGAATATATTGAAAATTGTTAACGGTTTTGTATTAGCGAGATATTAAGATTAAACGGCCATTTAAAATTGTTAAATGTAAGTGCGTTAAGACACATCACACCCGATTGGTGAGATGTTCCATTCTAGGCAGATCGGTGAGATGTTCCGTTCTAGGCAGATTTGTGAGATGTTCTATTCTAGGTCGATCGGTGAGAAGTTCTATCCTAGGCAGATCGGTGAGATGTTCCATTCTAGGCAGATCGGTGAGATGTTCTATTCTATGCAGATCGGTGAGATGTTCTATTCTAGACCGATCGGTGAGATATTCTATTGACAAATCTAAGCAGATTTGTGAGATGTTCTATTCTAGGTCGATAGGTGATATGTTCTATTCTAAGCAGATTTGTGAGATGTTCTATTCTAGGTCGATCGGTGAGATGATCTATTCTAGGCTGATCGGTGAGATGTTCTATTCTAGGCCGATCGGTGAGATGTTCTATTCTAGGCCGATCGGTGAGATGCTCTATTCTAGGCCGATCGGTGAGATCTTCTATTTTAGACCAAGGAGTCTAGCAAACAAAACAAAATAAAAAGAAATGCAACCGCATAATGTCCTCTTAGAATATATATGTAATGGTATTATTTTTCCGCTGTACTCTAAACAAGTAAGGATCATTCCAGGGATTTGAACAATCTATGTTATTGGTGTTTTTTTTAGTAGACCCAGCGTGGAACAGACGTCACTAGATAGGATATATGAAGTCCAGAATAAGTAATTACTTGTAAATATTATAATTTGGTACCTTAAGAGTTTTATTTAGATCGTTAAGACCGGTCTAAATGATGTAAGAACAGAAAAGAAAGACAGATGCGATTAGTTTGTCGTATTAAAAAAAACAGCTAAATAAGACGATAGCAAAGACATAAAGAAAACAAAAGAATATTAAATATTGAATGAATTTAATACAATTTTGTTTCCCGTCAACATTCCAATTGTCAGCCGTGACCTTTTCACTATAGAGAAAGGTAAAAGGCTAACCATACAAATCTTCTGATTTTGTTAGCTCGAGATATCGATTATCCACACTACGCAGATGGTCTAACGGGCAGATTTAATATTTAACGGAAACTAATTAATACATTTCAACATTGCTTTATACGATAAATCCCCAGGTACTTACAGAATAATATTAATATTATTAAGACGTATCTCCCGTCCTGATGGAAGGGAAGCCACAAACGCAGGGGTGTCACACTCGCAGGGGTGTCACACACGCAGGGGTGTCACACACGCAGGGGTGTCACACACGCAGGGGTGTCACTCTCGCAGGGGTGTCACACACGCAGGGGTGTCACACATCTTCGCAGAAGCTCTCCAAACATCTCAATCCTCACCCATTCGGTGAAGTGTAGAAAATTCAGGCTCACACCATACCTTGATGTTATTAATCCAGGATTTTATCTACCCTCCTCTCAACCTTCCAGCCTCGATTGTTCCTTGCGAGATAATTTTAGAAAGTGATCCGTGTCTCGTTACATGTCCAAACCAAACAAATTTCGTACCTATGCTGATATTGAAAGTGGGAGATTAGAGGCTACAGAGATGTGGTTCTACAGAAGAATGCTGAGAATACCATGGACTGCCAGAAAAACTAATGTAGAGGTGTTGAAAGAGTTAAATGCGAAACGGACCTTAATCAACAACATAAGAAAAAGGCAATCTTTTTTTTTGGCCACTTCATGAGACAGGCAGATTTAGAGAACATAATCACAACAGGCAAGATTGAAAGCACCAGAGATAGAGGGCGACAACGTGAGAAAATATTAGACAGTTTGACAACCTGGCACGGCAAGGAAATAACAACGACTGTGATACATAATACTGTGGACAGAGAGCTGTGGAGAGCCATGACCGCCTACGCCACCCGGCATGGCACCTGATGATGATGATGCTGATATTGTTAGCGTATCAAATTCAGGCCATAGATATCAACCTAGTATTTTTTGGCTGTAGTAATTTTTTTCATACACCGTCAATCTCTTGAATGGATACATACAGGCAAAAGAGCAAGGGGTAGACCAAAAGAAACAGTCAGAAAAACAATACTTAGAGAAAGTAAAACACTCAGTAGAACAATACTTAGAGAAAGTAAAACACTCAGTAGAACAATACTTAAGAGAAAGTAAAACACTCAGTAGAACAATACTTAGAGAAAGTAAAACACTCAGTAGAACAATACTTAGAGAAAGTAAAACACTCAGTAGAACAATACTTAGAGAAAGTAAAACACTCAGTAGAACAATACTTAGAGAAAGTAAAACACTCAGTAGAACAATACTTAGAGAAAGTAAAACACTCAATATCCATACTATTCAAGAACTGCACAGAATAGCTTTGAACAGACAGAATTGGAGAGATCTGACCTCTGCCCTATGCGATAAACTTAAGCGTTAAAGGAAAATGAGTGATTCTCTAGGCAATATAAATACGTTCAGTAGTTTGCCAGTATACAATATATATATATATATATATGGCAATTAAAGTTAGTGGAGGTCGCGGTTCAGTTCATTCGGCCAGCACAATCTTCGTAACGATTTCTTTAATGAGGCAGTGAAATGCCACATCATAACATGTAATAGCTGGTTAGTTCATGCTTATTTTGTTTTAATTTGTATCCAAATTGTGATTATGTTGGCCGTCACGGTTTGTCACGTGACATGAAATTGTCACGTATATATTATCACGTGACAATTTGCGTTAAGTTTTAGACTTTATTTTATCGCACTGTATTTTACTTTACACCAGTGGAGCGCAAAATAATTCCACAGTTCTGTATAATTGACGAGGATTCCGCTAATCACTTCACCTTTGGTGGTTTTTATGTTTTGTTTAGAGATAAGAATCTTGGCGTTTGACAACAAATGCTATAGACGTGTGTGTTGGGTATCTGTTACCGAGAACATAAGATAATGAGTTTGTACATGATAGTATTAATGTAGTAGCGGGTCAACAAGTACCACTGTTAACAATCGTGAAACTTCGGTAAACTCCGGTGGTATGGACTTGTGATTCAGACATTCCTCGGTGACAAAATATGTTTTTCAAGATACGGTGAAGGATGAAAAAAGATGAGGTGACCAGAAGAAGACATGGCTGTATAATATCAAGGACTGGAAAGGGTGTAAAGTTTCCAAACTCATGATGGTCGAGGATAGAGATGTGTGGAGATAATTTTAGCATCAACTGTGACATCTCTCTGACCCTGACCGGTTATGTGTTGTTGTTATTATTATTATTATTACTATTATTATTATTATTATTATTATTACTATTATTATTATTATTATTATTACTATTATTATTATTATGTTTCGTTTCTGGTGGCGGGGGAGAGTAAATGTCTATGGAACTACTTTTTTAGTGATTAATATCTTCTATTTTCCAAATGTGTGGGAGTTTATACAAAACTTTCTTTTGGTGTAGTTCTCCCTAATTTGGTATTCCTTAATATTTGAGAAGTTCCCCGTGAAGTTCTCGCTCGTGTAATCTCCTTCTATCATAGATATTACATTTCTGTGGTTAGTATATCACTCGTATATCACTGGTATATCACTCGTATACACTCGCATGTGCATCTCCGAAGTTTAGACGAGACTAAAAAAGTTGGTACCGTGTCAGAAACAGCACATATATTTTGTTCACTGTAAGAATGAAGTGGGTCAAAACACACCCCCATATTACTCCGCGACAAAAGCTGATTTTTAAACAGCTGATGACATGTAAAAACATTATTATTTAAACCATTTAAAAATAATTAAAAACAGTATTTAAACAACATTTTAAAAATATTTAAAAGCGAAATTTAAAAACATTATTGGGCACTTAACAATCGATTATAATGCTTTCTGCGCCCAACAACCAATCAGAAGCACTAACCCACTTCATTCTTAGAGTGAACATGGTATAGCAATCAATGGTATTTTTGGCTGTAATAATTTTCTAAGCATTATTTACGTTTAGTAGGTTGCCTTAGGAAATTATGTCATGTATGCCGTAGAAAACGATTGATGCTTGGCATTGGAGCTAGTTACTCACATCACACACGTCAATGTCAACTAAACGTGACATACTCATGTCGAATATGTCTTGTCAAAGGTGCAGATATCGCGGCTAAATTTCATTCCACGAAACAACGTATTGTGTTCTCTGTACTTCATCCTGATAGCCATCAGGAGTGTGAGAACGAGCGATGAGAAGGTTGGACGATATGAATGATTGTTAATGTGTAGAAATCAGTTTGTGTTAAGTGATTTAATATCGTTGAAGTTGATACAGTGACTATATAAGTGATCACTTCCTCGCCGGGACATTTAGTTCAAGTTTTTAACTTCCTGGTAACATTGTAAACTTTTAAAAACTCGGATTTAAAGTATGCGCTGAAATAAAAGACATTAGAATATTGATGGAAGCTGAAAAGTGCAGGAGAGTATCTACAAGTGCTGGCTGGAAGTCTTGAAGGCGCTGATATGCGTGCCAGAAATCGGTACTCTCTGTTTGCTTGTACTAGACCACAAGAAATATGGTACACGGAGACACCACATATTAATGGTGAGTTGTTGATGTGTGTTGTTAATACGTGTTGCTGATGTCTGTTGGCCGGAGTTGTTGATGTGAGTTGCTGATGTGTATTGGTCGGAGTTGTTGATGTGTGTTAGTCGAAGTTGTTGATGTGTGTTAGTCGGAGTTGTTGATGTGTGTTGTTGATGTGAGTTGGTCGGAGTTGTTGATGTGTGTTGTTGATGTGAGTTGGTCGGAGTTGTTGATGTGTGTTGTTGATGTGAGTTGCTGATGTCTGTTGGTCGGAGTTGTTGATGTGTGTTGCTGATGTGAGTTGCTGATGTCTGTTGGTCGGAGTTGTTGATGTGTGTTGTTGATGTGAGTTGCTGATGTCTGTTGGTCGGAGTTGTTGATGTGTGTTAGTCGAAGTTGTTGATGTGTGTTAGTCGAAGTTGTTGATGTGTGTTAGTCGGAGTTGTTGATGTGAGTTGCTGATGTGTATTGGTCGGAGTTGTTGATGTGTGTTAGTCGGAGTTGTTGATGTGTGTTGCTGATGTGTGTTAGTCGGAGTTGTTGATGTGTGTTAGTCGAAGTTGTTGATGTGAGTTGGTCGGAGTTGTTGATGTGTGTTGGTCGGAGTTGTTGATGTGTGTTAGTCGAAGTTGTTGATGTGTGTTAGTCGGAGTTGTTGATGTGAGTTGCTGATGTGTATTGGTCGGAGTTGTTGATGTGTGTTAGTCGGAGTTGTTGATGTGTGTTGCTGATGTGTGTTAGTCGGAGTTGTTGATGTGTGTTAGTCGGAGTTGTTGATGTGAGTTGGTCGGAGTTGTTGATGTGTGTTGGTAGAAGTTGTTGATGTGAGTTGGTCGGAGTTGTTGATGTGTGTTAGTCGGAGTTGTTGATGTGTGTTAGTCGGAGTTGTTGATGTGTGTTGGTAGAAGTTGTTGATGTGTGTTGGTCGGAGTTGTTGATGTGTGTTGTTGATGTGTGTTGGTCGGAGTTGTTGATGTGTGTTGGTCGGAGTTGTTGATGTGTGTTGGTCGGAGTTGTTGATGTGTGTTGGTCGGAGTTGTTGATGTGTGTTGTTGATGTGAGTTGGTCGGAGTTGTTGATGTGTGTTGTTGATGTGAGCTGCTGATGTCTGTTGGTCGGAGTTGTTGATGTGTGTTGTTGATGTGAGTTGCTGATGTCTGTTGGTCGGAGTTGTTGATGTGTGTTGCTGATGTGAGTTGCTGATGTCTGTTGGTCGGAGTTGTTGATGTGTGTTGGCCGGAGTTGTTGATGTGTGTTGGTCGGAGTTGTTGATGTGTGTTGGTCGGAGTTGTTGATGTGTGTTGTTGATGTGAGTTGTTGATGTGAGTTGCTGATGTGTGTTGGTCGGAGTTGCTGATGTGTATTGGTCGGAGTTGTTGATGTGTGTTGTTGATGTGAGTTTCTGATGTGAGTTGTTGATGTGTGTTGTTGATGTGAGTTGTTGATGTGTGTTGTTGATGTGTGTTGTTGATGTGTGTTGTTGATGTGAGTTGTTGATGTGAGTTGCTAATGTGTGTTGGTCGGAGTTGTTGATGTGTATTGGTCGGCGTTGTTGATGTGTGTTGTTGATGTGAGTTGTTGATGTGAGTTGTTGATGTGAGTTGTTGATGTGAGTTGTTGATGTGTGTTGTTGATGTGAGTTTCTGATGTGTGTTGTTGATGTGTGTTGTTGATGTGAGTTGTTGATGTGTGTTGTTGATGTGAGTTGTTGATGTGTGTTGTTGATGTGAGTTGTTGATGTGAGTTGCTAATGTGTGTTGGTCGGAGTTGCTGATGTGTATTGGTCGGCGTTGTTGATGTGTGTTGTTGATGTTAGTTGCTGATGTGTGTTGGTCGGAGTTGCTGATGTGTATTGGTCGGAGTTGTTGATGTGTGTTGGTCGGAGTTGTTGATGTGTATTGGTCGGAGTTGTTGATGTGTGTTGGTCGGAGTTGCTGATGTGTATTGGTCGGAGTTGTTGATGTGAGTTGCTGATGTGAGTTGCTGATGTGTGTTGGTCGGAGTTGCTGATGTGTATTGGTCGGGGTTGTTGATGTGAGTTGTTGATGTGAGTTGTTGATGTGAGTTGCTGATGTGTGTTGGTCGGAGTTGCTGATGTGTATTGGTCGGAGTTGTTGATGTGTGTTGGTCGGAGTTGCTGATGTGTGTTGGTCGGAGTTGCTGATGTGTATTGGTCGGAGTTGTTGATGTGTGTTGGTCGGAGTTGTTGATGTGTATTGGTCGGAGTTGTTGATGTGTGTTGGTAGAAGTTGTTGATGTGTGTTGTTGGAGTTGTTGATGTGAGTTGTTGATGTGTGTTGTTGATGTGAGTTGCTGATGTGAGTTGCTGATGTGAGTTGCTGATGTGTATTGGTCGGAGTTGTTGATGTGTGTTGTTGATGTGAGTTGCTGATGTGTGTTGTTGATGTGAGTTGCTGATGTGTGTTGTTGATGTGAGTTGCTGATGTGTATTGGTCGGAGTTGTTGATGTGTGTTGTTGATGTGAGTTGCTGATGTGTGTTGGTCGGAGTTGCTGATGTGTGTTGGTCGGAGTTGTTGATGTGTGTTGTTGATGTGAGTTGCTGATGTGTGTTGGTCGGAGTTGTTGATGTGTGTTGGTCGGAGTTGTTGATGTGTGTTGGTCGGAGTTGCTGATGTGTATTGGTCGGAGTTGTTGATGTGTGTTGGTAGAAGTTGTTGATGTGTGTTGTTGATGTGTGTTGTTGGAGTTGTTGATGTGTGTTGTTGGAGTTGTTGATGTGTGTTGTTGGAGTTGTTGATGTGTGTTGTTGGAGTTGTTGATGTGTGTTGTTGGAGTTGTTGATGTGTGTTGTTGGAGTTGTTGATGTGTGTTGGTAGGAGTTGTTGATGTCTGTTGTTGATATGAGTTGTTGATGTGTGTTGTTGATTTGTGTTGTTGATTTTAGTTGTTGCTGTGTGGTGGTCGGAGCTGTTCATGTGTCTTGTTAATGTATATGTGTGTAGTTGAATGTGTTTCCTAATTGTGAATGCCCAGGTAACGATACACTGACTAATAGATCACATAACTTTTCAACCTTACCCAAAAGTTACGTACAAATATCGAAGTTCATATCAAAGGTGCAGATACCGCAGCTAAATGTGTAATACATAAGGGATCATAAGACAAACTAACAGATAAAGAAGGATGGCTGGTTTTTTATTTTTATGGGGGGGGGGCTACTTAAGAAATCAGAATATAACATTCAGTTCTTGTAAGCGGGTCAAGCAGATAAAACCCGCACCCCACCCCCCAGAGGAGTTTTCCTGAAAGGTCACATAAATGTAACAAAAACTAGAACTAGGAAATTACCTTCCTTACCTAATATGTATCTACGGCCCTGTCATAGAAGATAAGGTAAGATAGGATTAATAACTACAAGGTAAGATAGGATTAATAAATATAAAGTGACATAGGATTAATAACTACACGGTAAGATAGGATTAATAACGACAAGGTAAGATAGGATTAATAACTACAAGGTAAGATAGGATTAATAACTACAAGGTAAGATAAGATTAATAACGACAAGGTAAGATAGGATTAATAACTACACTGTAATATATGATTAATAACTACAAGGTAAGATAGGATTAATAACGACAAGGTAAGATAGGATTAACAAAAACCCATACCGTATAATTTGTGATTTCATTGTAAACCTAATCGGTCTTGTGTTAATATGAAAGTAATATTGTTTAATCGTGTCTTAAATCTGATCAATTCACTCTTCCGTTAGCCGTTTTCCCTCCATTCTCATTCTTGTTGTGACCCCCTGTGATTGCCTATATCAACATACACTATTCCCCCCCCTTCCCCCATTAGACAACACCGTTATTCTCTTTCCTCATTAATAAACACCATTATTCTCCCTATACTTATAAATCAACACCATTATTCTCCATGTCATTTCTGCCTTTCCTCATTATCGAACTGTTATTCTCTCTTTCCTCAAAAGCGAACACCGTCTCCGATACAAGATTTACTTGGACACATTTTACTATATCTTTGATTTCATTGGACGTCACAAAAAGTATAATTTTACTGACCAATCAAAAATACTGAAATAGTCTAATGATTCATTAAGAAAGCTTGATCCAGCAAGTCTTTATTGGCAAGGATCACACACTAGCTATACAATATTTACATTCATATTTCCTGGCAAAAGTTCCTCAGATCTTCTGATCTAGGAGGAGTGAACTATCGGTTCCATCTATTTTACTAGTTCCTGTTGGTATCTAACCGCGAAAGGCTGGTTTAACTGTTAACAGACACGATGAAGATTGACAGAAGGAAAGACTTGGTAATTATAGGGTTAACTATTAATAGACACGGCAAAGGCAGGCCAGATTTGATACTCATAGGGTTAACTGGTAGCAGACACGGCAAAGGCAGGACAGATTAGTGAGGGAGGTGTGGGAATGGCCTTGGATCGACCAAAATTACTAATCTTAATCCTCTTTGGTTCGCTATCAATAGAAGGTGGTAATGTTAGTAGAACATAATTGAAAATAATACTCACGTGGAAGACAGGTAATGAAGTCCTACTGAATGACGACTAACACACTACACACTATCACTAGCGGATGTTTGCATGAATAAATATCGTACATACAACAAAATATAACACAGAATATAATCATACAATTATATAATCATAAAATATGATTATTGGCTGTGTGGTTGAAAGGAAATATTCATACAATATAAACATATTTTGTTGTATGTACGATATTTATTCATGCAAACAATCCGCTAGTGATAGTGTGTAGTGTGTTATTCGTCATTCAGTAGGACTTCATTACCTGTCTTCCACGTGAGTATTATTTTGGTTCGCTAGTAATGTGTACATATGTATTGTTGTTTCTTGTATAAATTTTTCAACTTTGTCTTGTTATGTACCGTGGAGTTTGTCCTGTATCATACACTTTGCTGAAGTGCTAATATTTCATGATATCCACAAAAGGTTGTAATATTTCATTTCAACCACATAGCCAATAGTATTTTTTAAATAACCTAGTCCCCACTTAACGTAAAGTCACCACACGTCACTGATTTATGTGTACTTTGTTCGTAGATCCTTGTACATGATCGCGCCTATGCTAAATATTTAAGTTCTTGGTTATCGGCAGGCAGCATGGCACTCTTGTGTGAGATGATGGACAGAGGAGCGTATATGGGGAAACTCCAGTCAAGTACTGAAAAAGAAATATATTAGATATACTCTAATTTATACCATGGACGCAGACACGTCCTCAGTAAGGAGGGGAGGTTTGGCGGTTATAACAAGACAAATTGTGAAATATCACTTGGAGCTACGGAGTTACGTGCTATGAGTGGCACTCTCGGCAGGCGGCGTGCAGCTTCGTTGAAAGTGAATGAGTACATATGGGAAACCAAGTACAGTGAAGTCAAACCTCTACGCCTTTTAGAAAATGAAAAATCATTCGCTTTATTGGTGTGTAATTTCATCAAACCTTAACCCTACACGCACATTAGATATGTTTATTCCAACAGGCCGACAATCTCACACACAAATGGCATTGATACGTTGTTTTAATTCACTCACTCGTATTCGCCAGCGAGATTTAACGGAAAATCCCTTCCACTCGCTGGTTCTGATTTCTTGGACTGTGCCAGTGTTCGAACTCAGGACCATCGACTGACAACATCGAATGATAGTTTTAAATTTGCACACATCTTCGGTCAAATATTTTTTCCATATATGATTACTATGCGTAATCGGAACAACCCACACTGTAGATGGCAACAATGACCACCGTTCTCTACACAATTATTTGTTATTATTATCTTGCGTCTATTTTTAAAAGATGGCAGTATCGATCTGAGAGAATTAATCTCATCGTCTGAGTACTTTACCCGAGGAGAAATCTGCCACATCTGTCTTGTAACACGACCCAATTCTGTTGGGTGGTGGTTAATGTGGCAGGGCTGTCACTGCCAAGCAGGGACTATATTTTGTGGAGTGTATTTATTTTCTCTGTAATGTTACAAAGTAGGATGGTGTGTGTGTTCTGTGGTGTAACATACTCCGTTGTTGACTTTTAGTACTGTTTACTGAGGATTAAGTTTCGTAGGAAGTGTTTTTCGTTTAACGTGGTTTTGTGATGTTTTAGTTTAGTGTGTATAAACTACGATGAATTATCGATAAGTATATCTTCCCAGCAATATAATGCCATTTAATGGCATTGGGTCAAAGGGCATGAGCCCATGGACCGCCGGATCAGCAACCGATAAGTATGTGTATTCTGAGGGTGCTTCAACTGAAAACCTTAAAAGTGTGATCGAAATTACAATAACTATGGTATTCACTTGTAGCCTGTCAGTATTATTGTTCGCTCGTTGTGTTACCTATGTTAGAAGTGGGAGCAAAGAATAGTAACTGTTACCTGCCGTGCATGACGTGCGAGGCTAGTAATGAGATTTGGCAATGGGTTTGGCTGTTATATTACATATAGGGTCAGAGTTGTCGGAATACATGCTGAAGTCGGATGTGTCCGGTCGAAAGACGCAGATACCGTAGTAATACAATACTGTATATTTTTCGGTATAAATCCTGGTAATCCGCAGGAGTTTCAGAGCTGACACAGAAACAGGAGAATATTGTTGTTGAGGATATCAAGAATATCCTGCGCGTGTCATTTTGGTGCAGACGAGCAACATGATCATATAAGCACGGCACCTGATAATGATACTTATAATAATGATAATTTTTGTAAAAGATACTGGAAATAAAGAGTTGGATATCCATGATCTCCTACGCCAGTTGGCACGGCACCTGATAATGATAATAATTTCATCTACTTTTTAAGGTAGATAATGTTATTCTAGAAATTGAATGTCAAAAATCTGTTATGTTTTTCTGTAAAGTTACCCTAGATAAAAAGATGGATCAGCTTTGATGACACAACTTCACGTTCATATAAAACACTTGTGTAAATGAAACTTGTAGCCTTTACATGGATCACGCTGGAGGGAGAACTTGCCGTACATCGATTTCCCTTTATATAGACTGTAATAAGAGTTGTATCAAGTACGCGATCGTTACATAATGATAACTTATCACAGAGGTAAATACAGAGGAACCCCTCTATTGCAGTGGTTCCAAAACTGGGGGAAGGGACGCTTGAAGCGATTTGGGTTCTTATCGCATTAAAGGCATGTTTTCGTCGCAGTTTTAAAAAAAAAAGATAAACATGTTTGGAAAAAGAAATATATTTTTAAAAACTAGTAAAAGACTTGACCATTATTTGAAATCTGTATTTTTGACTATACAATTAATTGTTCAATTAACTAATTAAAAAAATTAATAGTCAGTTAATTTGATAATGTCCTCATGAATATATTACTGACAAAAAGAAGTGTTTTTTTTCCAACGCCACGCCGCATGCGCAGTTTGACACGTAGTTTCCTGGAATTATGACATGGTTGAAACTGTGTGGGCGGGAATATATTGGAAAGTGTTTAAGGGGGACGTCAAATGGAAAAGTTTGGGAACCCCTAATCTATACCGCATCCTTTTATAGAAAATTTCCCTGTATAACAACACTTTTCAAAATGCATATATTTATTCGGGATTGTCTTTACTGTGTATAGCGAATATCTGTTACACATATTTCGTCGACCCGGACAAATACGTTATAACAGATTGTCATTGTGAACTATGTATTCGCTGCGTGTAAACTATGCTATAGATAGCATTATAGTAAATAAATATTGCTAACAAAGACATGTAGAAATATACATTAATACTGCTGTTTGAAGGTCTCAGTAACTATACATTTCTTTATCTTCGTGCGGTTCCGTTGAGTATTTTGAGAAGGATGTTTAACTTCGTGAGTTTCCGTAAATTATCCGCCAATTGTCTCTTCGGTATTTAATTGTATATGTTTCCGTAAACATATAATTACAATAACCTTTATAACTTTGTGTTAACGCGAACATAATATTACAATGGTTCAGTTTTGTGTGTGTACGTAAATGGATATTTTCTGTGATATTTTACTTCGTGTGATTCCGTAAAATGGATTTCCAATTTATATCGCGATGGATTAGTAACTGATCTGCCGGTAAGAGGTGTTAATTAATATGCTCAGTGATAACATCTTGGTCAGTCTGCCCCAGCCTCTACATGGCGGCTACCACATCCATCGAGGAAGCGCGGCTTCGGTTGTTTCTTTAGCAACCGGTAAAGCGATATTGCAACCGGGAATATTTTCTCCTAATGGCCGGCGACATTCAAAAGGATATCGAGACGGAGTAGGAACAAAGCTATCTGTCTTAGGTACCCGTACCGTATATATTTGAATAAAGTGAAATCATTCGTGAAATTACATGTGTACTTGTGTGTATAATTATGTTAATTTGATTGTGTCATCGTGTGTTTGTAAATGTGTCTGAATATATATGTGTAATGTTCGGATTTGTGGCGGCGTGGTACAGAGCGTGCATGTGATGGCCTAGGTACCGGGTTAGAATTTGTCACAGGCGGACCATTAAGAAAGCAAAGACAAACTACTGAATTATGTTGCCTAGAAAATTACTACAGACAAACAAGGAAAACTATTGAATGTATTTATATTGCCTAGAAAATTACGACAGCCAAACAATGTTGGGTTGATGGCTACACATTGAATGTGATATACTACCATTTTGTATGTGTAATTATGTTTACTTGTTTATGTCATTGTGTTTGGTTGTTTGTATCATTGTGTTTGGTTGTTTGTATCATTGTGTGTGGTAGTTTGTATCATTGTGTTTGGTTGTTTGTATCATTGTGTGTGGTAGTTTGTATCATTGTGTTTGGTTGTTTGTATCATTGTGTGTGGTTGTTTGTATCATTGTGTTTGGTTGTTTGTATCATTGTGTGTTGTTGTTTGTATCATTGTGTTTGGTTGTTTGTATCACTGTGTGTGGTTGTTTGTCATTGTTTAATTGTTTATGTCATTGTATTTGGTTGTTTGCTCCATTGTGTTTGATTGTTTGCTGTATTATGTTTGGTTGTTTGCTCCATTGTGTTTGGTTGTTTGCTCCATTGCGTTTGGTTGTTTATGTTATTGTGTTTTGTTGTTTGTGTCATTGTGTTTTGTTATTTGTATAATTGTTAATTGTCTGTAACTGCATGTCTATGTTTGCATGCTTATTGTTATAGTTTGTATATAGATATGGATTATATTGTTATAGTTTGTATATAGATATGGATTATATTGTTATAGTTTCGTAAAAAATATATGATCTCATATACCATCGGCACTCTTCACTCTGTCGGATATTCACTGGAATTTCAGTTATGTAGAAGTGCACGTAGTGTGTGTAGGAAATTGTGTATGTATCGCATGAGACTAGTTGCAACTCCCATGCTTCATGCAGGGGCATCTTTATAGCATCTAGTTGCTTGAGTTATCAATGTTCAGCGAGTTGCTTGAGTTATCAGTGCAGGGAATTAAAAGCCAGCTTTCGTGGATGTTGACTTTTCTTAACACCTATTGTTTGGTCTACCTTCCTGTCCACGATCATCTGTTCATAGCACTTCATTTCGAAAACCTGTATTCTTTTTTCTTTAATTTATTTCTCTAGTTTTATTTATTGACCATGTTTCACAGCCGTAGGTTGCCACTGGGAACACACATATACGTAACAAAATACTCGGAGGAATTCTTAATATCGAATACTTGCATGTCTAAACGGTTGTTGCACGTTTCCATTATAAAATTGCGTGTTGCCGAAATCGATCAACTAAGCACCACAAATATCCGAATACATTCTTTTTATAATCGGCGGCTAAATGTCTACTTAAAATGTGTCCATTCGATTCTGTGTTGTGTAGTGTGTTTTTTTTTGTTTTTTTTAAATTTCTAAAACCAGCGCTGAAACATTTTCCTGCCAAAATGAAGCGACGATCTAATTATTTTTAGAATTGATGCCTTTGAGATGTAGAAATAGCAATAGAGAAGTTTGATATAACCAGTAGTCAATTGGTGGCGGGAAATGGGCACAGTGAACCATATTATTCTCTGGCTCTGGCTCAATAATTTTATTATTGTCGTGTTTTCGTTGGTCACTATTTATATACTTGGAGACGCATGAAAAAAACCCACCAAAGCCGCCCAACGAAAAAAAAATAAAAAATCAGCGTTTCAGGTCATGTTTTCTTTCTGTACAAATGACTTTACTAGAGTTCGATCATGTGAAATACAGTGCTAGGACCGCGGTTTTAGCTACCAATCTCTTACCAATGGATGGTATGACTGGCATTACGCTCCGGTATTAGGACTAATCATATATTTGTAGAGAAATTCAAATGTATGTTTGTTCTTTCAGCTTTCCCGAAAACAGTTAAACGACCAATTAAAATGTGTGTTTGCTCTTTCAGCTACCCGAAAACAGTTAAACGACCAATTAAAATGTGTGTTTGCTCTTTCTGATATCCGGCAACAGTTAAACGACCAATTAAAATGTATGTTTTTTATTTCAGATATCCGACAACAGTTAAACGACCAATTAAAATGTATGTTTGTTCTTTCAGCTACCTGAAAACAGTTAAACGACCAATTAAAATGTGTGTTTGTTCTTTCAGATATCCGGCAACAGTTAAACGACCAATTAAAATGTATGTTTTTTATTTCAGATATCCGACAACAGTTAAACGACCAATTAAAATGTATGTTTGTTCTTTCAGCTACCTGAAAACAGTTAAACGACCAATTAAAATGTGTGTTTGCTCTTTCTGATATCCGGCAACAGTTAAACGACCAATTAAAATGTATGTTTTTTATTTCAGATATCCGACAACAGTTAAGCGACCAATTAAAATGTATGTTTGTTCTTTCAGCTACCTGAAAACAGTTAAACGACCAATTAAAATGTGTGTTTGTTCTTTCAGATATCCGGCAACAGTTAAACGACCAATTAAAATGTATGTTTTTTATTTCAGATATCCGACAACAGTTAAACGACCAATTAAAATGTATGTTTGTTCTTTCAGCTACCTGAAAACAGTTAAACGACCAATTAAAATGTGTGTTTGTTCTTTCAGATATCCGGCAACAGTTAAACGACCAATTAAAATGTATGTTTTTTATTTCAGATATCCGACAACAGTTAAACGACCAATTAAAATGTATGTTTGTTCTTTCAGCTACCTGAAAACAGTTAAACGACCAATTAAAATGTGTGTTTGTTCTTTCAGATATCCGACAACAGTTAAACGACCAATTAAAATGCTTGGAAATCAAATTGGACACAGAAGTATCCATTGTGACCGAGCTACAAGAATTCTTTCGACGCAGGGCTGAATTAGAACAGGAGTACGCTAGAAACCTGGATAAACTGGTGAAAAATATGATCACGCGCCATCGAGCAGAAAAGCAGAAGTGAGTAATATAGTTGCAGAAATTGTGTTCGTTCAAATTATACATTTAAACATAGCTTATAAATTCAACAGCAAAAAAAAAAAGGAATTTAATAGAACATGTTATGAAATTATTGAATATTTATGTAATGTCTTTTTTTTGTAAATTGTGTTTTGTTTTACATATATTTTCTATATTTAAACCAGGTTTGTTATTTAGCAATTTAGTATCACGCTTTCTTACAATATCTGCTCTTTTGTTTTAGCAATCTTTTTCATTCGTATTTATTTACAAATCATTTCACTTTTGTGTCATTTTAGTTTATCTTAATTTATCTTCTCACTTTTATAAATCAAATATTTTGTAGAGGTATATACATTTAGACAAAATATTTTAGGGGCTAGAACAAAAGTCTTACAGTATGTTTCACTAGCTTTGTTCAACTTCAAAATGATGTATCTCAGAAAATATAAAGACCTAATTCATACAATTAAAATGTTGTGTCTGAATTTGAAATGGACCTATAAATTTAATGTCTCATTAAGTTGCGGTTATTAGTTTCTATTTTTTGTTTTGTTTTTTGTTTACCGGTATATACGATATATATCAAAAGTGTACTTGTCAACAAACATCTCACACACATTTTTAAATGTTTACAGTCAATTATAAGACATTTACACATGATTGGTTTTTCATACAGTTTACATGATTTAATTGTGAAATTGCACTATTTTGTACTCTTCAACGAAAGACAAACTGGTAAAATTTCTTTTCTCGATACACAATAATTAGTATGCCGAGAAAGATCATTCATTTATAAAAACTGGACGTGATGCACAAATATAAAGTTTATACTTATTGGGTGCAACCACATATAACATATGCAAAAATTGTCATTAATACGTTAGACAGTTAATCAGATAATGACATTTCTTTAAGGGAAAAGCTAGTCAAAGATACTATAAGTTCATTAAATTGTCTGACTTTACCTAAGGAAACAAAAAGTGTTTGTAGTCTAGCTTGTGTTCTATGTCTACTTCACTATTCCTCTGTCTCTGTCTAAGATCTAAGACAGCACCAAGACATCCACCTTTCCCAGACATGACAACAACAAGACATCCACCTTTCCCAGACATGACAACAACAAGACATCCACCAGTTTTTTGGGATTTTTTTTTTAGAATTATCAGCCCTTTTTTAAGACTTCCACCTTGCCCAGACATGACAACACCAAGACTTCCACCTTTCCCAGACATGACAACACCAAGACTTCCACCTTTCCCAGACATGACAACACCAAGACTTCCACCTATCCCAGACATGACAACACCAAGACTTCCACCTTTCCCAGACATGACAACAACAAGACTTCCACCTTTCCCAGACATGACAACAACAAGACATCCACCTTTCCCAGACATGACAACACCAAGACTTCCACCTTTCCCAGACATGACAACACCAAGACTTCCACCTTTCCCAGACATGACAACACCAAGACTTCCACCTTTCCCAGACATGACAACACCAAGACATCCACCTTTCCCAGACATGACAACACCAAGACTTCCACCTTTCCCAGACATGACAACACCAAGACTTCCACCTTTCCCAGACATGACAACACCAAGACTTCCACCTTGCCCAGACATGACAACAACAAGACTTCCACCTTTCCCAGACATGACAACACCAAGACTTCTTATGGCTTCTACTCAGTTTCAGACAAGACAACCGGTACTTGAATAATCACCGAAGACGCCTGATACAATGGATTCCCTTTCAGAATAATCTAAAAATTAATGTTATCTAACTGATCAATAAATTATATTATTCCATCAATAAATTATATTATTCCATCAATAACTTATTTAATCCATCAATAAATTATATTATTCCCTAGTAAATTATATTATTCCATCAATAAATTATAATATTCCATCAATAAATTATATTATTCCATCAATAAGTTATATTATTACATCAATTAATGATATTATTCCATCAATAAGTTATATTATTACATCAAATAATGATATTATTCCATCAATAAGTTATATTATTACATCAATAAGTTATATTATTACATCAATAAATTATATTATTCCATCAATAAGTTATATTATTACATCAATAAATTATACTATTCCATCAATAAATTATATTATTCCATCAATAAATTATATTATTCCAGCAACAAATTATATTATTCTATCAATTTTGAGTTTTAGAGTAGGGCAGTATGTATGACTTACATAGGGGAAGAGGGGTCTTGAAGAAAACAACTTGTAACCTAATTTGGTGAACGGTGGACATTTTTAAACAACCGTTTTTTCCGATTTCTATTGTAAATGGGGGAGACGGCACTACGTGTGTAATGCATGCTATCTATAAGATTGTATTTGAGCAGTATCCCCAAATCTCATCCACCCCTCCCCTCGTGCACCAATATATATATGAGTTGTAATGTAAAATTTATTTACACAGGGAAAAAATGGAAAGTTAATGTAAATTATATTTACACGGGGGAAATGGAAATTTAATGTGAATTATAATTATACAGACAGCAAAATACATCTAGAAGGAAAAAGTACTTGTATGTCAACATACACGTCGTAACTTGTTGATCAGCGTTGATCGCGCAGTACGCTAACTGTTTTGTTCATATATTCCAATTGTGGACCTGCCATCATTATTTGACCTTTTCTCAAATGTTCAGAAAGTAAACAAGCCTTCAAATCTTACGTTTTCTTATTATTGTCGTGATCTTTACTGGTCACTATTTATATACTTGAAATCGCATACCACAAATAGTTACGGTGATCTGTTTACTTTAGTAAGTGATGTATTTTGTATTAATCTATTTACTTGTGTACGTAACCTACTTTTGTGTGTAGATCTGCTTTCTTCAGTAAGTAATCTATTGCGTGTTAATCTTTTTACTTTAGTAATCTATTGTGTGCTAATCTGTTTACTTTAGTAATCTATTGCGTGTTAATCTTTTTACTTTAGTAATCTATTGTGTGCTAATATGTTTACTTTAGTAATCTATTGTGTGATAATATGTTTACTTTAGTAATCTATTGTGTGCTAATCTGTTTATTTTAGTAATCTTTTGTGTGCTAATATGTTTACTTTAGTAATCTATTGTGTGATAATATGTTTACTTTAGTAATCTATTGTGTGATATTATGTTTACTTTAGTAATCTATTGTGTGATAATATGTTTACTTTAGTAATCTATTGTGTGATAATATGTTTACTTTAGTAATCTATTGTGTGCTGATATGTTTACTTAAGTAATGCATTACTCTATTTGCATTATTAAATATTTACCATATGTATATTTTTTCTTGATTAAGTAATCTACTATGTATAGTTATGTTTACTTAAGTAAATAGCCTACTTGTTTGTAGTTTTGTCTAGTTCTATAAATAGATATCAACTTAGTAATTAGTTGTTGACGATAATTCCACATTTGATTGTTGACAATAATGCCACATTTGATGTCCTGTTTATTGTGCCAGGTGTAAAGTCATGTAAGTAACATCAACTTTGAGAAAACCACTTGTTCAGTTTAAAGTCGCAACGTTCACGTTAAAGTCGCAAATTTCACGTTAAAGTCGCAAAGTTCACAAATTTCATTCACTTGCTGTTGTTATCTTGTACATACCTACTTATCATGTTTGATACATACAGGGTGATTCACATAGATCTTAAAAATTAATTTGAAATACGACGACCAAAATAAAGATCTTGTCAAGAAGCATGTTTTCTTGTCGTGTTACGTGATACCATTGTTGCTGGCAGGGTCGGATTTAGACTTGATAGGGCCCTAAGCTATTTGAGGTATGGGGTCCTAAGCTATTTGAGGTATGGGGTCCTAAGCTATTTGAGATATGGGGCCCTTTAACAATTAAGAATATATAGATAGTGGAATAAAAATAATTTTGGGGGACCCCAAGAAAGTGGAGGCCCTAAGCTATAGCTTGTTTAGCTTATAGATAAATCCTGCACTGGTTGCTGGTGTGTCTCTCGGTCTAGTATCTCCCAGTTCAACATCACATTTGTGATCCTGCTAGATGTAGGGGACGGCCTGACTTATCTTAGTTTCCAGCTTCTGCTAACTGGATTAAGTCCCATCTCCACTTCAAGTAGTTGACTTCGATTGGGAAATAAATAAACCTTGAATACAGCGACAAGTTTGCCGCACGTTGAGAAACACGACTCTGAGCTGTGTGGCATACAGCACATCTCGTGAAAAATGCAGCGCACAGAATAAACATTCAGCGAACGTGATAGATAGTTGCGTATCTAGATTATCAAGTTTCCTTAACAGACGTGATAAAAAACCATATCAATAGTGATTAGCTTATGAGATTGGTGTCGCTGCCCAAGATGCCATTTGATTCTTGCATGTAAGTCGTCACTCCAGTCGCTGTGTACGTTAAAGTTTTCAGTTCTTGTGTGAATCATCCTGTATAGCTGTCATGAATGAGTTACGATTGTCCTTATCAAGGCATGTGTTGTGCAGTGAGTGTATTAGAATTTATTTCCCTAAAGTTTAAAATATTGTCAAAATTTCATCTCACTGCGCAATGCTTTGACATGTTCGCAAAACCTATATCTCATTGTCACGTATCTTTAAATGGTTATATATATATATATATATATATATATATATATATAGATATATATATATATATATATATATATATATATATATATATATATATATATATATATATATATATATATATATATATATATATATATATATATATATATATATATAGATATAGATATAAGTATTCATAATATGTATGTATAATGCAATAATTCTGTTTGTAAATATATTTCGTATTCACACAGCTCTGAATGTTTGCAAATATAATAGCGCATTCACATAGCTCTGAATGAGTGTTTGCAAAGATTTCTTTAAATATTCACATATATCTGAATGTTTGCATATAGAATAATAGTAATAATAGTCAAGATTCATTTGCATATATAGCATATATTCCAATATTGTGAATGTTTCCACAGATGAAATATTTCCTATCACATATTTCTTACAATTTGTGAATGCTGACTTATGTATAGCCACGTAGCTACGCTGTTTGACAAACATAATGTAATATACATATTTAGTCAATGTTTCTATGTTTCATATACATCTACTTTTAAAGGTTTGCACATATATAACTCAATGTTGAAATAGTTTGAAGGTTTGCATATACAGAACTTAATGTACTTTATGGGATAATGTGTCCACGCTTTTAACGAAACAAATCAACCATTTGTTAGCGAAATGAACTTTCGCTACAGGCGCAAAAATGCAGCATCCATCGATCTGCCCGAAACGCACTGAGACGTCCCTCTTCCACCTCGCCTGAACAGGAAGACCCTTCGGTGAGGAGGATTTTTCACGCAGATCAAATGATCGGTATCAGACGCTGCGAGTTTATCTCCGCGTCACCGAAGCTGTATGAAATGAAGCCAAATATAAAACAATTGGAATGTGTGCCGACCATTCCATAATGATCCGAACTTAATGTTGAAATAGTCTGAAGGTTTTCATACATAAAACTTAATGTTGAAATAGTTTGCAGGTTTTCATATATAAAACTTAATGTTGGAATAGTTTCAAGGTTTGCATATATAAAACTTAATGTTGGAATAGTTTGAAGGTTTGCATATATAAAACTTAATGTTGGAATAGTGTGAAGGTTTGCAAAAGATAACATTTTATACTATTTCTCACCTGCACTCTTTAAATTTCGCCTGGTTGCCAGGACCCACAATGGTAAATAATAGCAACAATGTTTACCATTGATGCATGTCGTAACAGGAGACTAAGAAGGTTATAGGATGGAGATGGCTGTCCCATCTCAAATAGGCTTAAAGTAACCCAGAAGTCATGCTGAATTCGGATGTGTCAGGCCGAAAGACGCAGATATCGCATCCAAGATGTACACTATGATACAACGCATTCCGTTCTCCGGACTACATCCTGCTAATCTGCGGATGTTTTAGATCACACGCAGAGGAAGAACTATTATATCTGAAAGTTTGGTTAATCTGAAAGCATTGTGTATTCACATATTTGGGAGTGTTGACATTGTGTATTCACATATTTGGAAGTGGTGACATTGATAACTCATCATTTCACATATCTCTGATGTGCAAAAGTAACATATAAATATCAATACATATGTAACATTAACATGTGTATTGAACAGTTGCAGGTGCTACAAAGTGTGTGCCCTGTCTCTAATATCTTTCTGCATAAGAACCAGATCTCGGTACAAATATCTATTAGCCATACCAAACGCACAGTAATAATAAGTACAATAGTTGATGTTCTAACGACTTACATAATCGAATATCGTAATTCAAGCTGTCTTAATATTCGATTTCATAAAATGTATTTTCTGATTGCATAGAGGTTGGCTGAGGTAAATAACTGTTTAAATTCTACTGGTTTGATTCCTTTCCTCTCCTTTGAATCCTTCCTTCTGTTTTAATTCTTCTTGTCTGTTTTGATTCCCTTGTCTGTTTTGCTAAAACTTTGCTTCATTGTTTGTTTTGTTCCATTCTACCTAACATTTTTTAAAATATTATCAGACAATTTGTAATATTTACTAAAATAAGACTGTATACACAATGTGTTCACGCCATTTTTGAAGTGAATCGAATATTTCTCTTAATTCTAATATTGCGTTGTTACGAAATAATTGTATTTTACTTCTGATATTGCATATAGTTTTAAAATAGTTTTATGCGCTCAAATTTTGATATTGGAATAGTTTTAAAATAATTTTATGCGCTCAAATTTTGATATTGTGCACAGTTTTAAGTTTTATACGTTCAATACTGATATTGCGCATAGTTTTAAGTTTCATACGTTCAATTCTGATAATGCGCATAATTTTTTATTGGAAGATGCACCAACATTGATGTGATTGATGGAACACATTGATACTACTGGGAATCAACGGCCAGTGTATTTAATCAACGAAACGAGGGATGAAAAAGTGTTATATCTGCTTTGAGAGAATGCGCAAGTAACTATAGGTCTGTTTAATGGTGCTAGAACGTCTGCTCTGCATTTCCGTATAGATTTCTCAGCCATGTCGTACCCAGACATGTCGTACCCAGTCATGTCGTACCCAGCCATGTCGTACCCAGCCATGTCGTACCCAGACATGTCGTACCCAGCCATGTCGTACCCAGACATGTCGTAGCATGACTTAATATTAACGGAAGTTATCCTACAATTGGATAATCCATCAGCTTACAGGTACATCCCATTGGTATAAGTTTCAGTAATATCGACTTACTGTATATAAACAGTTAATTGAAAGGTCGCATTTTTACTGTGGATCTTCACTGTGACCTTTGTCCTAGTTTCATTATACTGAGAGGTATTACCTAATCTATGCAGTGAGCTTGGACATGCGTGATTGAATTAGGGGTTAGGGTTAGAATTAGTATTTAGATTTAGGATTAAGTTTAGAATTAGGGTAGGATTAGCATGTGCAGCAGTTGTAATATTTAACCTACTTATGTTAAGTTGTCTAAAAAGTATCGTCTGCTTCGGGATGTGTGACACCACGGCATAAATCGAATTGATTGGTGTTCCGGGGTTTTCCGTGACGTCAGCTAGTTAAAAATGTAAATGGTGAAGTCCTCAAAGAAAATTGTACCTACGAAAGACTCTACTAAATATATGTTACAGTTGTACGTATAAGCCGGCGACTTCATTGCCATTTGATGACAATGGTGATGGTGGGAACAACACGTGAAGAATTTTAAAATTACATTAATTTTTTTTTTTAAAATACTTCATTTGGCATATTGTGTATACCGTTTACGTTTCTTGACTGCTTGTTGAACTAAACAAACTTGACATACTAGATAGAACATTCTAAATATGCAGATACGGTTCTCACGAGTCCATCGTCAATTATACAGTAATATATATATATAAAGGTCATGCTACCTCATTACAAAAAGAATCGGTTGCTACCAAATATAGTCAGGTTTTTCTTAAGAGTAAATACTACGTCCTTTTCCGGAATAGTCCAGTCAGAATCACAGATTTAACACAAAATCATAGATCTCACACAGAATCACAGATTTAACACAGAATCACAGATTTAACACAGAATCACAGATTTAACACAGAATCATAGATTTCACACAGAATCATAGATTTTTAACACAGAATCACAGATTTAACACAGAATCACAGATTTAACACAGAATCATAGATTTAACACAGAATCACAGATTTAACACAGAATCATAGATTTTTAACACAGAATCACAGATTTAACACAGAATCATAGATTTAACACAGAATTATAGATTTTTTTACTAAATTATTAAACGCTTTACGTATACACTGTATAGCCAGCCAATTAAAAGCACAACAAAGGCGGATAAACAAAGATAAGAGACACTGCTTCTAGATTAATAATCAGGACTATTCTGGGGAATGACTCAGTTTGTGGACTGATTCTTTTTTGTAAAGCCGTAGCATGACCTTATATCTGTCTAGATGACAGTGTGTGCACTCACTGAGAATCATCCTTCTAAAGTGACACTGTTTGAATTTTTCCATGATTTTCATTGGCTGTCGACACAAAGTATACACAACTTTTGTGTACATACACAGGAAAAGTGAAACAACTTCACTTTTAAAGAACGATTCCCAATACAGTCCCAAGACAAATCAATAATAAAAGACGCGTGGGCTCATTTGGAAAATAACATTCTGAAGTGACTTATTTAACTTTTCCGGTAATTTTCATTGGCTGTCAAAATAAAGAATACATAAAGTGACTAATGAAAATCATTGGATAAGTCAAATAGCGCCAATTTTGGATGTCGCTTTTCAATGAGCTAGCAGGTCTTATATCGTCGATTGGTCACGACAGGACGTTATTGTCGATGGACTCGATTTACGTAATAGAGCACCTAATAATAACTACCATTTTGGTATAATAAATTATCGTGATCTAAGTGTTGACATGTGCATCCATTTTGTTTGTTTCTTTTCTTTGTTTTTGATTGTTCACAAACCTTACTTGTCACACCAGAATAACATCTGTTGTTTAATACAAGTGTTTCCCATCCTGTGTTTACTTACACCTATGCTGTTATTTATATCTTGGGTATATTTAAAGATTGCTTCATTTCTTTTTATGTTAATGAATATGCGCTTTTTAAATAACTCAATTCCAACTTTTATTATTTCAACCTTGTGATAAAAATTGCTGAATATAATTTGTAACACTATTTTTTGTTTTATCTTGTTATAAATTTAGATAGTATTAATAATTATTATTATTGTTAGTATTAATATTTGTTTCGGGGTTGTTTTAATTTATCCAAACATATTTCTAACTTTTAATTTGTAATTAATCCAACACACTTATATTATTATTTGTTTGATTTCTTATCACAGATAAGATATGCATGATTTATTATCACAGATATGCATGATTTATTATCACAGATATGTATGATTTATTATCACAGATAAGATATGTTTGATTTCTTATCACAGATAGAGACGTTTATGAATAGAGGCAAGAAAATTAGAATACACGATAGAACTTCTAAATGATAAATACAACTCATAATTACTAATTAATCCACAATTATCAATGTTTGTGTTCGCTAGTTCGTCATCAATTCTCTATCTCCGTGTTACCCTTGCATCAATTCTCTATCTCCGTGTTACCCTTGCATCAATTCTCTATCTCCGTGTTACCCTTGCATCAATTCTCTATCTCTGTGTTGTTTATGCATCAATTTCGCTGTTGACACACTTATGTGCCACTTTCTCTCAATTCTATCTCTTTCAACATATTATATATAATATAATACCCTTGTTCTGTCATCTCCGGAACGCTCTATAAATAGCGTTTTTGCGTCACGAAATTCCGTGCGACATCCAATCAAAACGATTGGTGTCGAGACGCAATCTTCGCCCGCACGATTCAAAGTAGACACCATTGTTGTATACAAATGTTTTTGTGAAGCGCAATCGTCAATCTGATCAACGTCTCTATAATGAACCAACATCAATGATTTTCGTCAACGAAGATTGCGAACCGCCCTTTCAACGCGGCATTCTTATTTATTCATTCATAAAATATTGGTTATGGACTGTATTCGATGATTTTGTTATGGGCTGTATAATGTCATACTCGCTTTTGTTCCCATACGGTGAGCTGGGTTGGCAAAAACATTGGCAATGTGAGGCATATTAGAGTAAGCAACCAAATACATTTCGTTCTGACGGGACGACGGGCCCCGGCGGGATCCGAACGAATCTAGTACAGTTATAACAATGCTTTGAATTACATTCCCCAAGCACAAGATATGTGCCTTCTTCGTCAAGTATTTTGTTGCTATATTTCATAAGATACACCTCGCTTTCTCGAATGTTCTTTGACTGAGTCTATTTATCCTGATTTCATCGGAGCCCCTCGTCATAATAGTCCCGTGGACTCATCGGAAACATTTTTCTAAAGTGATGCTATATGACTTTACCTTTGATTTTAATTGGTAAATGTGAAGACATTCAATAAAAATCACGGGAAGAGTCAAATAGCGTTACTTTATATGGAAGATAACCGATGGTCATCTGTATTGTCGAGGTACTCGCTTTATCTCTGGTCCACATTTTTGTTCTGATTTCTTTTCAGGGCACTTGAGGAATTTCAGAAACTTGACACTTGTCTTCAATTTAATTTGAGAAACTTGACACTTGTCTTCAATTTAATTTGTTGTAATAGTACACAATTTACTGTGACGTTTATTTCATGATTATCTCTCTTAGATACGAGCCTAACTTCCGTAGCTTTGGTTACTCAATGCAAGGCTATTGCCAAAACCGGTTTCGATTGTATTAGACCTGTGTCATGACCGTCACCGTTAAAGACCTTCCAGCAGAATTAATTAGGACTCCATTCGTGACGTTTTTAAATATTGTTTGGTTTCGGTTGGTCGCTATTTACATACTTGAAATCGCATGCCAAAAATAGCCAAAGCAACTCCAAGTATATAAATATTCACCAACCGAAGGCCCAACAATAATCAAAAACGTCACGAATGAGGTCCTAATTAATTCTGTTCGAATGTCTTTTATTCTGCCGACGGTCGCGCCTGTACAAAGAAAATGTCAACATGGCCTAGAAGGTTCATTTTGATTCATTCAGTCAGTTCCTCTTTTGCTAAGTTTGGCACACAGGGCGGATGTCATAGTTCTCCATGTCTGTTGGTCAGCTGCCAAGTTTGGCACATAGGGCTGATGTCATAGTTCTCCATGCCTGTTGGTCAGAATAAATTCACACACATATAGACCTATTATGCACGTATTAAAGTTATACACAATAGATTTAATAGCATTCAGTATAATAGCACAGACATCTTTCCATTCCCGCGCATCACGTAAACGAATAAGCATTGACATTATTCCGACCATCATTATAGCCATATATGGTTCTCTTATGTAGAATCATACCGTTTTATCACAAATTCTTTAATTGCATGTTTGCATCTAGATACTCTTACTAATGTTCACTATTTACGTTTATTTCTTGATTTCTTGATTATGATTGCACTGTAATACGTATATTTAACACGTAATTTTGCTAAGTAAAGAAACTGTTGTACTGTAATACTTATATTTAACACGTAATTTTGCTAAGTAAAGAAACTGTTGTACTGTAATACTTATATTTAACACGTAATTTTGCTAAGTAAAGAAACTGTTGTACTGTAATACTTATAATTTCACACGTAATTTTGCTAAATAAAGAAACTGTAGTGTAAGCAAAATTTATTAGAGTAGGTCTATTTAGTGAAATAAAATAAGTAATTAATCAATATTGTATAGTATTTATGTTAGTAATTTAATTTATAAATAGTGAATGCATAGAATTTGGTTTATCATTTGAACTTAGCAATAGGGATTGTGTAGTATTTAATTTATTAATTTATTGGTTACCAGTTTATCAATAGTTTTTGTATAGTATTTAGTTTATTTATTAACTTAACTTATAAATAGTTTTTGTATAGTATTTAGTTTATTTATTAACTTAACTTATAAATAGTTTTTGTATAGTATTTAGTTTATTATCCTGATTTATCAATAATTTTTGTATAGTATTTAGTTTGCAATTGTTATGTATTATCACATTGTCTGATCGAGTGGGTAGAGCATATACATCGAAATTAAATGATGCTGCTGAGATCGTTTCCCAGTGTAGGCACGATTCAGTTCAAATAATTGACATGATTCACCAAGTTCAGGAGAAGATAGTGGTTATGACTGACCTTCAACCTGTGATTCTTCATCATTTCATCATTTTATGATTTGAGCCTATTTAGCATCGTTATATTGTGTTGTTAGTTTTCAGCAATGTTGTGATACGCGTATTTATAACTTGCCAGTTATCACAGCAATTTTGGGCATGCATTTATTATGTGTTGCCTTCATAAGTCCATAATCATTCATGTGTTGCCGAGCCCGAAAGGGGAGCAAAGAATAGCAACACTGTTTACCTTCCACGCATGTCGTAAAAGGCGACAAAGGAGGTTATGGGATGGAGTTGGCTGTCCCATTCCAATTAGAGTCAGTGACCAAAAGCCATGCTGAAGTCGGATGTGTCAGGCCGAAAGGCGCAGATATCGCAGCAATGATGTAAACCATGACACAACGCATTCCGTTCTCCGGACTACATCCTGCTAATCTGCAGGAGTTTGAGAACGAACGCAGAAGAAGAAGTAGAAGTTCATAATGAACAATTGAGAGAGATATATTGTTCAGCAGATCAACTTTGCAACTAAATATGTATTGAACCTAAAAAAAACTTCATACAACCGTAAAATTCACACATGACATTTCTGGTGGTGCAGGCATAGAAAACAAAAGAAAGGTGAGAAATTACCCCATGACAGTCATCTGGTCTGTTGACAAGGTGCAGCCTGTATAGCAATTCAATGCTAAGAAGACGCATCACTCACTGAGCCCCTTGGATAACTGGATCCAAAAGTTTTTGATGACTGTTCAGATGCTCATTTGGCATGCTGGACTTGGGACATCTACATTCTACTCATGACATCTACATCTACTCAGGACATCTACATTCTACTCAGAAATTGCTTGAACTATTTGATCAGATCTTGTAATACAAATCTGGTAGCTTCAACGTCAGCGGGGTTTTATGTTGTATTTAGCATATTTCTTCTGTCCACCATATTATTCCACCATTACCCATGGTGCCCTGAAGTACTGAAAATAGAATGCTTCAGGTGATGAGATGCGTCTCAGTGGAATTGAACTTGGATCTTTATGTCTTCTCAGAAGAATTATCCATACTGTGCCACAATTCCCTTGAATGACAGCAGCTTGCTGTGACAGATTCCAACATGTTAACAAGGAACTTCCTATGTATCAGCTCAGTGCAATGATGGTTCATCACATGCTAATCCCGTAGGTTACCCAATTATCTTTGAGGAGCGTCCAAATGAGTAAACCCTTGTTAGTAAACTTTGGTTTTTGTTGATTATGCTTGTTTCAGCTGAGATGTTTTGTTACTGTAATGAGAAATCCCGTGATGCAAGTTCTAGTCGTATATGGTCTTATGAACAACTTGGGTCCCACAGTTTTGAAGCCATTGTGACTGAAAACCATTTAAAAACAGAGTTTAGAAGGCATACTTGGGTTTCTCCATATGTTCTCAGTCCCTCTCTGCAAAATAATATGCCAGCTTTCAAGGGTACCACTTATACCACGTAACTCCGTATACTCAAGCAATAATCTCCAGGGATCGCTGAAAACATTCACCTTACAAACAAGACATCAAAGGCAAGTTTCGAATACAATACCACTTGAGCACAAGGCAATCAGCTTAATTAGTACACCAGTGAAATCTCTGAAGGAAGCAATTGTGGCTAGGTAACTATTCTGTCAAAGCCTGCGCTGATGCTGCAAAATTTTATGTATTAGTATCACACATTTCTGGGTTAAACTCTGCCAGACTCACAGCAATGCTCAGATGTATGTAAACTATAATAGTTATGATATCCTATAATGTCATTGCACTATAAGATAGTAGAGGTATCAAAATATTCATTTGTTAGGTTTGCAGTTCTCTTTCTCACTTAACTTTTCCTTAAGTAACGTGGTGACTCAACACATTAGTCAACGAATTAACCTTCTGATCACGGAGGTGCTCATGTTGTATATAAGAAAAGTTAAGCAATTTAACCCGTTGACCATGAAGTTGCTCACTGTGTGTACAGGAAAACTTCTGCAATTTAAGAGATTGCGTGACTGCCTATGTTGCATTAAGAAAATCTATCAGTTCAAGTTGTTATTGTTATTATTTCTATAACAGACAGGAGCAATGGGCTACAATGTCGACATATGCTTGTTGGAAGTTCCTTCTTGCCGTCACACGGAAGCAAAGCCAAGATCACCAGACTATATCAGAAATATACAGTAACCAGATGGTCAGCAGATTGGCAGAAGTCATTGACAACTCACAGAGAATATTCAGAAAGGTTAGTTTAGATAGTCAGGTATTATTGTTAAGAATATTTTCTCATTATATAAACAATACAGTTTGTTACTACAATAATTAAATCGTGCATAAAAACATTGGTATTATGTTAGAAAAGGACAATTCTGTGGGCCTGTTTGAATACGGTGGGGCTAAAATCCTCTCGCAAACTCCCACAATGAAATAGCCACAGAAAAGCACAGCTGCGTGAGTCCACAGGTCACTGGATCAACGGGGTGCAAAGGGAACGCATTGCTCTAGGCGGACCCAGGGTTAGCAGATAACCAAGATCCCAAATGTACCTCCACGCGGTGCACCCTGGAAACAGAAATACAGCAGCTCGTGCTGATTCTGGCCAAATCATTTGGGGATCGTGTCCGAGAATGTGGAGGTAGCAGATGGAAAGAGATTTGACTGCACAAGAGACAGACAATATCTCCGACACCACCAGCATCACCACATATAGCGACACTGTCAA
This sequence comes from Meghimatium bilineatum, assembly GCA_034231615.1. NCBI lineage: Eukaryota > Metazoa > Mollusca > Gastropoda > Stylommatophora > Philomycidae > Meghimatium > Meghimatium bilineatum. Next base: position 3,513,242 of record CM067303.1, read on the forward strand.
CATACAGTGAAGCTAGTCAGTCCAGTCCGAACATTGGAGGGGCGGCCAATGTAAAATGCACGTAAAGGTAAATGCATGATGAGAGACAAATATGTTTCATACAGAGTACAATGAAACAATGAAAGGGCAGAACAGCGCTAGAGGGCAGCGCGAACTGCAAATAGAAAGTGAAAAGTCCCTAGGAAAGGGAACTACAAGCTCCGTCAGCTCGAGACGGGCTTCTAGTCACCAGAGTTCCTAACAGGCAGAGACTCAGACCCATCCATCGGCGTTTGGTAAAGCAAAAGACCTAACCCAACTCTAATGTCGAGCCTTCCTAAACCGGAAATATGCTTGCAAAGAGAAAGGGTTCTGTACCCGATGGGTGTAGGCAAGAAAGGGACAACGATGGCAGTCCTGGCCCAACTCTACTGTCAAGGTTTCCTATACCGGAAGTAACTTGCAGAGAGAAAGGGTTCCGTACTCGATTCGCTCAGGCACAAAAGGGACAACGATTTAGCCCTGGCCCAACTCTACTGTCAGGTTTTCCTACACCGGAAATACACTTGAAGAGAGAAAGGGTTCAGTACCTGATGGGCTCAGGCGCTATTGGGACAAGGACGCTCAGCTCGAGAACGCCGTGCTCTCAAACGCATGGTGTGAGACTCGAACTTGGACAAGGGGTACACGATGTCGGTGAATGACACCTCGGCTAAGAGGGCGAAAGAGCCAAGGTCCAACTCCTCTGTTGAGTTCTTCCCCTTAAGGAACCAGGCTCATGGATGAGAAACGGTTCAGTACCTAATGGGCACAGGCACAGCACGTCCAATTACACGAGGCAAGTTCATAGACAGTGGAACACCTCGTTCGAGTGAGACGAGAGCAAGAAAATCGTCTGGGCGAAGAGTCTTCACTACGCGTGCCTGGAGACAGATATAGAGGCTGTCACAGGCTAAGGGTAGCCCACCCGAATTGTCAAGGCATGCCGAAATCGGATGTGCTAGGCCTACAAGGCGCATAACGGTGGCACAACGTAATCACGCTCCCGGCGGAAATCGCACGGATATCCGTGATGGTTACAATGGAGCGAACGAAAAACAAACAAACAAACTGGATCAACATACATCGATAATATGCACTTAACGCGCAAAACTGAAATCCAACAGGTAAATCTAGAAACATGATAATAAAGTTTTACTAATCACTGAAGACACACATATTAACACTCACAAATCAAAGTATCGACCAAAAGACCTTTATCAAGACATTTAAAGTGTTGCTAATATTTGCTAACCTTTTTGGGCATGGCAAAATTCAGAAATTTCGTGGTTCTTCTTTTCCCCTGAAAGTGTGTTTACTTGTCTATTTTCAGTGCCGAGAGATTGGAGCAGAATCTCATGAGGACATTATGAAAGTGCTGAATGAACTTCAAAGTGTGAGTATCACCACGATTTTTAATAAGATTCTGTTGTTCATTATTTATTTAATTTTCGGTTCCATTTTTTTTAAACAATCATTTTCTTTCTGGTAATTTTTTCTTCTTCTTCTTCAGCGTTCATTCTCAAACTCCCACTAGATCTCCCTTGTAGCAGAACCATGGTCCTACTAGATTTCCAGCAGGATGTAGTCCAGAGTATGGAAATGCATTCTATCGTCGTTTTATTTGTGCCAATGTCCTGACACATCCTTCTTTAGTGGTATCTATCAGGGAATTAAGACCTTGTATTTCCTTTTAGGGTAACAACAGATTCTTGATGAACCTCAGTGTGTACTTAATGAACCTCAGTCTGTACTTAATGAACCTCAGTGTGTACTTAATGAACCTCAGTCTCTTTTTAATAAATGTCAGTCTGTGATAAATGAACCTCAGTGTGTACTTAATGAACCTCAGTGTGTACTTAATGAACCTCAGTGTGTACTTAATGAACCTCAGTGTGTACTTAATGAACCTCAGTGTGTACTTAATGAACCTCAGTCTGTACTTAATGAACCTCAGTCTGTACTTAATGAACCAGTCTGTACTTAATGAACCTCAGTCTGTACTTAATGAACCTCAGTGTGTACTAAATGAACCTCAGTGTGTACTTAATGAACCTCAGTCTCTATTTAATAAATGTCAGTCTGTAATAAATGAACCTCAGTCTGTACTTAATAAACCACTGTCTGTGCTTAATGAACCTCAGTCTGTACTTAATAAACCACTGTCTGTACTTAATGAACCTCAGTCTGTGATAAATGAACCTCAGTCTGTGATAAATGAACCTCAGTCTGTACTTAATGAATCTCAGTCTGTGATAAATGAACCTCAGTCTGTGATAAATGAACCTTAGTCTGTACTTAATGAACCTCAGTCTGTGATAAATGAACCTCAGTCTGTACTTAATGAAACTCAGTCTGTACTTAATGAACCTCAGTCTGTGATAAATGAACCTCAGTCTGTACTTAATGAACCTCAGTCTGTACTTAATGAACCTCACTCTGTGATAAATGAACCTCAGTCTGTACTTAATGAACCTCAGTCTGTACTTAATGAATCTCAGTCTGTGATAAATGAACCTCAGTCTGTGATAAATGAACCTTATTCTGTACTTAATGAACCTCAGTCTGTGATAAATGAACCTCAGTCTGTACTTAATGTACCTCAGTCTGTGATAAATGAACCTCAGTCTGTACTTAATGAAACTCAGTCTGTACTTAATGAAACTCAGTCTGTACTTAATTAACCTCAGTTTGTACTTAACACAAGATTCCACTTTTTGACACAGGTATAAAGTGCAAACTAACTCCTGCTTTCACAGTGTTTACAAAATTTGTTGCTGTTATCACAACCCATTTTGTTTATTATTTATGATGTCAGGCAATGAAGACCTACCATGTGTACCAAAATGAAAGCAAGCAAGCTGAGATGAAGCTTAGAAATGTTGAATCACAGAAACAGAAAGTTGAACAGCAGCTGTCTGGCAAGAACACAACCAGCCGCAAGCTAAAAGGATTGGAGAGACAATCTGAGAAGGTAGTATTTTATTTTGTTCATTTTTTATTTGTCGATATATTCTTATTATATTCTCCCTTATTTGGGAGCCGCATTAGCGCACTGGCTTCCCATATGAGTGGTCCTGGGTTCATTCCCCAGTTGAGGCGGAAATGTTTTTCAGATCGCAACAGCTCCCAGGTTGACCCAGCCTTAAATGGGTACCAGATTAATCCGGGAAGTAAAGACTGCTAGGGAGAGGAGATGGCTACCATCCTCATTTGCAGAGCCTCTGAAATGTGAGATCGCTAACATCTCGCACCCCTACGGTATTAATAAATGCTATGGGTTACTTTACTTTACTTTTTTATATTCTTATTAAACATGCCAGTAGTCTTCTTTATTGGTGTTCTGAACTCTTCACGATTGACATGCCGCAGCCGAGGACATGTTTAAACATCTGAGATGTCTATAATCCAGTGCTGTCTTAGCAGTCCTTACTATCAACCATACCTTCCATTATTAATATGATAACACTGTCCCCAGTATGAATAATTGAAAGAGATTTAATGGCACAGCAGCTCAGCCAAGCAAAAGATATGTGGAACCAAAGAAGCTCTTCAGATAAGGGTTGGATTCAATCATAAGAATTGTCTGCTGATGTAGACATCAAGTAATGAACACTAGAAGGAAAGAGAAAAAATCAGGACAAAAAAGTAGTTTTTCAAACAGGAAAAATTCTTACCAGAACCCGAAAGGGAAACAACACTGTTACCTACCATGTATGTGGTTGGGGGGGGGGGGGGGGGGGGGGTTCCCCAGTCCCATCCCATAGAGGCCCAGAAACCATTGCTGAAGTCATATGTCATTCCAAAAGGTGTATATATCGTAGTTAATATGTAAACCATAACACTTCACATTTCGTTCTCTGGACCACATCCTGCTAATCTGCAGGAGTATGAGAATGAACACAGAAGAAGAAGAAGAAAGGGAAGATTGAGTGAACAGGAGATTGCACCTTTCAGCATTTAGACATTTTGAAGGTTTTTATTACAGTAGCAATTCAAAAATTGTCTTCTCTAAACGAAACAATGATATTAATTAAAAAAATAGTGTTTCGTAAACGAAACAATATTAATTTAAGCCATTTCATCTTTCTTGTTTGAATTGACAGAAACAACAGAAGTATGCAGACAACAAGCTCAAAGCCCTAAAAGCTAGAAATGACTACTTGTTGAGCATAGATGCAGCAAATGCAGCCATCAACAAATATTTCTCTGATGACATTTCTGACCTGATGGATGTAAGTAAACAGTATTCTTATGTGATTCTTTTATTTATACAATTTATGTGATTCTTTTTTTTATACAATTTATGTGATTCTTTTATTTATACAAATTGGAGCTGATCGAAAACAGGAACTTCTTTTTAGCTATTTATTAATTTAGATGCGACTCACTCTTGTGTTGCCGAGATAAAAAATGGGAGAAAAGAATAACAACGCTATTTACCTTCCATGCATGTCGTAAGAGGTGACTAAGGAGATTATGGGGTGGAGTTTCCATTGAACTGCCTAGAGTAGACACTCAGCGACAATTAGATATCGCCAACAACAGTGCTCCACAATATTTTCTCACCTACGACACACCAAATTTCATGTCGTTATTCCATGTGACATCAAAAGAAAACATATATATTAAAAAATTGGATACAAATTTTACAATATATTTTTTTGTGATAAATATACATACATAATGTAACTATACTCATATACTAATAACATAATGTAACTATACTGATATACTAATAACATAATGTAACTATACTGATATACTTACTTTTATGTATTCTTATAATTTTCTTCAATGTTCATTCTCAAACTCCCGCTGGAACTCTCTTGTAATGGGAAAATGGTCCTACTAGATTTCCTGCAGAATGTAGTCTGATAATGACAATGCCTTGTCACTGTTTTTTTTGCTTAATCGCCTGACACATCTGTATTCGATGGAATACTTATAATCAATATAATACATGTCAGGAGCTTGGTAGTCTAATTGTTAGTGAATTTGCTTAATATCACCGGGTTACAGCCTGCCAGGTTCTAAACCATGCCAGGACCAGAAAATCTAGGTTGTTATTTTTCACTTGCAATGATCGCTCCTCCGGTCGATCCAGCTGTAAATGGGTACCTGACACATGAGTTAGAAAAGGTGGTCCAATATAAGGATCAGTGGTCAAATCATGTGACAGTAGTCCAAGTTTTTAATTTAATATGTTATTGCACTGAGCTTTCATGACTCTGAGATTTAAAAAGTTGTAACTAAGAATACCAATCTAGCAATATGTGTGCAACGCACTGGACATTCACCCTCACTCAGTGTGTAGCGCGCATAACACTCATCGCCAAACACGTAGAACATTGGCTGTGTCTGTATATGTCTTTATCGGATTTTCATTCCATTTAATTATGTTAGCTTTTTTGTTCCATACAGACCTGGCCACTGATCCTTTGTAGAATACAGAAAAGGTAAACACAGCAAGGAAGGGAACTGGCCACCTCACCTAATAGTTGCTGTGGCTTATTACATGAAGAGTTATTGTTATCCTCAACGGCAGGTTGCTGCCATGGGACCTACCTTTCTAATACATGCGTTTACTTATTAAATCAATATACTTTTAATATATAATAATAATAAAACAAATGACTAGTTAATCTGATAACTGTGAAATATTTCTTCACCATGGAGACACATTTACCATCAGCTCAGGGTACACTGATTTCTTCACCATGGAGACACATTTACCATCAGCTCAGGGTACAATGGTTGCAAAGCACTGCTGTATAAGACATTGTCTTTCAATTATTGTTGAATATTTAAGCACCACATACGACTATGCTCTCAGTACCATTGTCAGTACAATGTGACTACATTAGAAATCTTCTGACTCCACATTGGCTCTCCTGACCTCACATTGGCTCTCTTAACAGTACCTTGGCTTTCTGGCTCCACCTTGGCTCTCCTGAATCTACATTAACTTTTTCCGGACCAGTCGCCAGTATACTGGCTTTATACTATGGGTCTACAGGACCAATCGCCAGTATACTGGCTTTGATTTGATATTTTATTACTTCACAAGGCTAACTCTAACCTTGTGAAGTAATCACATACCATCAATGTACTTATATATTCATATTCTGTATCCATTCCCCTTTCCAATGATATATTACACATACACTATTTATCAATATTAGTATGTCAAGTGATACAATAAAAACACATATACGGAAATTTTATAAAATTAATTTGGTCCAAACCTAAACATAATCAAGTCCTGAAAGAGTTAACTCCTCCGACTCTACTTTGGCTCTTCTGACTCCACTTGGTTATCCAGACTCCACTTGGTTATCCAGACTCCTCCACTTGGTTATCCAGACTCCTCCACTTGGTTATCCAGACTCATATTTACAATTAATTATTCATATCCTAACTTAATTCTCCAAACTCATTCTCAAATTATCTAGCCTATGTTACCTAGACTCAATTATCTAAACTCTGTTATCTAGACTCTGTCATCTGGCCTATGTTCTCTATACTCTGTTATCTAGCCTATGTTATCTATAGTCTATCAACCCTATGTTATCTAGGCTCTGTTATCCTGACTCTGTTATCTTCTTCTTCTTCAGCGTTCATTCTCAAACTCCTGCTGGATCTCCCTTGTAGCAGGACCATGATCCATTCTAAATTTCCAGCAGGATGTAGTCCAAAGAATGGGAATGAGTTGTGTCGCCATTTTATTTGTGCCAATGGCCCAACACATTCGTCTTCGGCGGGACTCTGTTATCTAGACTCAGTTATCTAGACTCCCATCTTATTTATCATGATCACCCCCAGCTTAGCGATATTCTAGATGTTTTCACAATTAACTTACCACATTCATCTCTTATCCATTTCAGTGCATGGACTTTGGGTACCATCACTCAGTGGGTCGGGTCATGATGATGTATCTAGGTATACATGAACATCAGAAGATGACGCATGCCAAAGCTGTAGAGTCGTTGAACAAGTGTATAACAGACCTTGATTCCAGAGCAGATAAGCATAAATTTATGGAGCTGAATAATGTTTACTTTATGCTGCCCAAGAAGTTTGAGTTCCAGCCTTTCAAAGGAGATGAGGTATTCATAAATTTAGTTTTCAGATACTGGATAAAGTTAAGATTAGGTTAAAAGTTAAAGAATAATTTTGAATGAATGGAGATTGCAGTAAAACTGTGTCCAGGTTTTAGTAGGAGTATCTCGTATATAGGACCATGGTCCTGCTATAAGAGAGATCCAGTGGGAGTTTGAGAATGGACGCTGAAGAAGAAGAAGAAAGGTTCAGTGTTCCCAACATCAACATTGCTCTTTTGACTCTACATCATGCCCCCCCTCGAGCCTACACTGCCCGCCCTTCTCCTTAAGAAAGCAAATCTTATACAACAATCATGTCTTTGAGAAAGCAAATCTTATACAACAATCATGTCTTTGAGAAAGCAAATCTTATACAACAATCATGTCTTTGAGAAAGTAAACCTAGGTGTCAAGTCTAGGTGTCGCCTCTCAGTTATTCAATTGAAGATGACCTGTGCTTTGTCATAAAGGCTACGGGCTGTCAAGTGCTTCGTGCTCACAGCTAAAGGGATTATTTCATCATTATCTAGGCACTCAACTTACAGTCATATCTGAGTGTGATATCTGAGAGTGTGATATCTGAGTGTGTGATATCTGAGAGTGTGATATCTGAGAGTGTGATATCTGAGAGTGTGATATCTGAGAGTGTGATATCTGAGAGTGTGATATCTGAGAGTGTGATATCTGAGAGTGTGATATCTGAGAGTGTGATATCTGAGAGTGTGATATCTGAGAGTGTCATATCTGAGAGTGTCATATCTGAGAGTGTCATATCTGAGAGTGTCATATCTGAGAGTGTGATATCTGAGAGTGTGATATCTGAGAGATTGATATCTGAGAGTGTCATATCTGAGAGTGTCATATCTGAGAGTGTGATATCTGAGAGTGTGATATCTGAGAGTGTCATATCTGAGAGTGTGATATCTGAGAGTGTGATATCTGAGAGTGTCATATCTGAGAGTGTCATATCTGAGAGGGTCATATCTGAGAGTGTGATATCTGAGAGTGTCATATCTGAGAGTGTGATATCTGAGAGTGTGATATCTGAGAGATTGATATCTGAGAGTGTGATATCTGAGAGTGTGATATCTGAGAGTGTGATATCTGAGAGTGTGATATCTGAGAGTGTGATATCTGAGAGTGTGATATCTGAGAGTGTGATATCTGAGAGTGTGATATCTGAGAGTGTGATATCTGAGAGTGTGATATCTGAGAGTGTGATATCTGAGAGTGTGATATCTGAGAGTGTGATATCTGAGAGTGTGATATCTGAGAGTGTGATATCTGAGAGTGTGATATCTGAGAGTGTCATATCTGAGAGTGTCATATCTGAGAGTGTGATATCTGAGAGTGTGATATCTGAGAGATTGATATCTGAGAGTGTCATATCTGAGAGTGTCATATCTGAGAGTGTCATATCTGAGAGTGTCATATCTGAGAGTGTGATATCTGAGAGTGTGATATCTGAGAGTGTGATATCTGAAAGTGTGATATCTGAGAGTGTCATATCTGAGAGTGTGATATCTGAGAGTGTCATATCTGAGAGTGTGATATCTGAGAGTGTGATATCTGAGAGTGTGATATCTGAGAGTGTCATATCTGAGAGTGTCATATCTGAGAGTGTCATATCTGAGAGTGTGATATCTGAGAGTGTCATATCTGAGAGTGTGATATCTGAGAGTGTCATATCTGAGAGTGTGATATCTGAGAGTGTGATATCTGAGAGTGTCATATCTGAGAGTGTCATATCTGAGAGTGTCATATCTGAGAGATTGATATCTGAGAGTGTGATATCTGAGAGTGTGATATCTGAGAGTGTGATATCTGAGAGTGTCATATCTGAGAGTGTGATATCTGAGAGTGTGATATCTGAGAGTGTGATATCTGAGAGTGTGATATCTGAGAGTGTCATATCTGAGAGTGTCATATCTGAGAGTGTGATATCTGAGAGTGTGATATCTGAGAGTGTCATATCTGAGAGTGTGATATCTGAGAGTGTCATATCTGAGAGTGTGATATCTGAGAGTGTCATATCTGAGAGTGTGATATCTGAGAGTGTCATATCTGAGAGTGTGATATCTGAGAGTGTGATATCTGAGAGTGTGATATCTGAGAGTGTGATATCTGAGAGTGTGATATCTGAGAGTGTGATATCTGAGAGTGTCATATCTGAGAGTGTCATATCTGAGAGTGTCATATCTGAGAGTGTGATATCTGAGAGTGTGATATCTGAGAGTGTGATATCTGAGAGTGTGATATCTGAGAGTGTGATATCTGAGAGTGTGATATCTGAGAGTGTGATATCTGAGAGTGTGATATCTGAGAGTGTGATATCTGAGAGTGTCATATCTGAGAGTGTGATATCTGAGAGTGTGATATCTGAGAGTGTGATATCTGAGAGTGTGATATCTGAGAGTGTGATATCTGAGAGTGTGATATCTGAGAGTGTCATATCTGAGAGTGTGATATCTGAGAGTGTGATATCTGAGAGTGTGATATCTGAGAGTGTCATATCTGAGAGTGTCATATCTGAGAGTGTGATATCTGAGAGTGTCATATCTGAGAGTGTCATATCTGAGAGTGTCATATCTGAGAGTGTCATATCTGAGAGTGTCATATCTGAGAGTGTCATATCTGAGAGTGTCATATCTGAGAGTGTGATATCTGAGAGTGTCATATCTGAGAGTGTCATATCTGAGAGTGTGATATCTGAGAGTGTCATATCTGAGAGTGTCATATCTGAGAGTGTCATATCTGAGAGTGTCATATCTGAGAGTGTCATATCTGAGAGTGTCATATCTGAGAGTGTCATATCTGAGAGTGTCATATCTGAGAGTGTCATATCTGAGAGTGTCATATCTGAGAGTGTGATATCTGAGAGTGTCATATCTGAGAGTGTGATATCTGAGAGTGTGATATCTGAGAGTGTGATATCTGAGTGTCATATCTGAGAGTGTCATATCTGAGAGTGTGATATCTGAGAGTGTGATATCTGAGAGTGTGATATCTGAGAGTGTCATATCTGAGAGTGTGATATCTGAGAGTGTCATATCTGAGAGTGTGATATCTGAGAGTGTGATATCTGAGAGTGTGATATCTGAGAGTGTGATATCTGAGAGTGTGATATCTGAGAGTGTGATATCTGAGAGTGTGATATCTGAGAGTGTGATATCTGAGAGTGTGATATCTGAGAGTGTCATATCTGAGAGTGTCATATCTGAGAGTGTCATATCTGAGAGTGTCATATCTGAGAGTGTCATATCTGAGAGTGTCATATCTGAGAGTGTCATATCTGAGAGTGTCATATCTGAGAGTGTGATATCTGAGAGTGTCATATCTGAGAGTGTCATATCTGAGAGTGTCATATCTGAGAGTGTGATATCTGAGAGTGTGATATCTGAGAGTGTCATATCTGAGAGTGTGATATCTGAGAGTGTCATATCTGAGAGTGTGATATCTGAGAGTGTGATATCTGAGAGTGTGATATCTGAGAGTGTGATATCTGAGAGTGTGATATCTGAGAGTGTGATATCTGAGAGTGTCATATCTGAGAGTGTCATATCTGAGAGTGTGATATCTGAGAGTGTCATATCTGAGAGTGTCATATCTGAGAGTGTGATATCTGAGAGATTGATATCTGAGAGTGTCATATCTGAGAGTGTCATATCTGAGAGTGTGATATCTGAGAGTGTGATATCTGAGAGTGTGATATCTGAGAGTGTGATATCTGAGAGTGTGATATCTGAGAGTGTGATATCTGAGAGTGTCATATCTGAGAGTGTGATATCTGAAAATGTGATATCTGAGAGTGTGATATCTGAGAGTGTCATATCTGAGAGTGTGATATCTGAGAGTGTGATATCTGAGAGTGTCATATCTGAGAGTGTCATATCTGAGAGTGTGATATCTGAGAGTGTGATATCTGAGAGTGTCATATCTGAGAGTGTGATATCTGAGAGTGTGATATCTGAGAGTGTGATATCTGAGATTGTGATATCTGAGAGTGTGATATCTGAGAGTGTCATATCTGAGAGTGTGATATCTGAGAGTGTCATATCTGAGAGTGTGATATCTGAGAGTGTGATATCTGAGAGATTGATATCTGAGAGTGTGATATCTGAGAGTGTGATATCTGAGAGTGTCATATCTGAGAGTGTGATATCTGAGAGATTGATATCTGAGAGTGTCATATCTGAGAGTGTCATATCTGAGAGTGTCATATCTGAGAGTGTGATATCTGAGAGTGTCATATCTGAGAGTGTGATATCTGAGAGTGTGATATCTGAGAGTGTGATATCTGAGAGTGTCATATCTGAGAGTGTCATATCTGAGAGTGTGATATCTGAGAGTGTGATATCTGAGAGTGTGATATCTGAGTGTCATATCTGAGAGTGTGATATCTGAGAGTGTGATATCTGAGAGTGTCATATCTGAGAGTGTCATATCTGAGAGTGTGATATCTGAGAGTGTGATATCTGAGAGTGTCATATCTGAGAGTGTGATATCTGAGAGTGTCATATCTGAGAGTGTGATATCTGAGAGTGTCATATCTGAGAGTGTGATATCTGAGAGTGTCATATCTGAGAGTGTCATATCTGAGAGTGTGATATCTGAGAGATTGATATCTGAGAGTGTCATATCTGAGAGTGTCATATCTGAGTGTCATATCTGAGAGTGTGATATCTGAGAGTGTGATATCTGAGAGTGTGATATCTGAGAGTGTGATATCTGAGAGTGTGATATCTGAGAGTGTGATATCTGAGAGTGTCATATCTGAGAGTGTGATATCTGAGAGATTGATATCTGAGAGTGTCATATCTGAGAGTGTGATATCTGAGAGATTGATATCTGAGAGTGTGATATCTGAGAGTGTGATATCTGAGAGTGTGATATCTGAGAGTGTGATATCTGAGAGTGTCATATCTGAGAGTGTGATATCTGAGAGTGTGATATCTGAGAGTGTCATATCTGAGAGTGTCATATCTGAGAGTGTGATATCTGAGAGTGTGATATCTGAGAGTGTCATATCTGAGAGTGTCATATCTGAGAGTGTCATATCTGAGAGTGTCATATCTGAGAGTGTCATATCTGAGAGTGTGATATCTGAGAGTGTGATATCTGAGAGTGTGATATCTGAGAGTGTGATATCTGAGAGTGTGATATCTGAGAGTGTGATATCTGAGAGTGTGATATCTGAGAGTGTGATATCTGAGAGTGTGATATCTGAGAGTGTGATATCTGAGAGTGTGATATCTGAGAGTGTGATATCTGAGAGTGTGATATCTGAGAGTGTGATATCTGAGAGTGTGATATCTGAGAGTGTCATATCTGAGAGTGTGATATCTGAGAGTGTGATATCTGAGAGTGTGATATCTGAGAGTGTCATATCTGAGAGTGTGATATCTGAGAGTGTCATATCTGAGAGTGTCATATCTGAGAGTGTCATATCTGAGAGTGTCATATCTGAGAGTGTGATATCTGAGAGTGTGATATCTGAGAGTGTCATATCTGAGAGTGTGATATCTGAGAGTGTGATATCTGAGAGTGTCATATCTGAGAGTGTCATATCTGAGAGTGTGATATCTGAGAGTGTCATATCTGAGAGTGTGATATCTGAGAGTGTGATATCTGAGAGTGTGATATCTGAGAGTGTGATATCTGAGAGTGTCATATCTGAGAGTGTCATATCTGAGAGTGTGATATCTGAGAGTGTGATCTCTGAGAGATTGATATCTGAGAGTGTCATATCTGAGAGTGTGATATCTGTGAGAGTGATATCTGAGAGATTGATATCTGAGAGTGTGATATCTGAGAGTGTGATATCTGAGAGTGTCATATCTGAGAGATTGATATCTGAGAGTGTGATATCTGAGAGTGTGATATCTGAGAGTGTGATATCTGAGAGTGTCATATCTGAGAGTGTGATATCTGAGAGATTGATATCTGAGAGTGTGATATCTGAGAGTGTGATATCTGAGAGTGTGATATCTGAGAGATTGATATCTGAGAGTGTGATATCTGAGAGTGTGATATCTGAGAGATTGATATCTGAGAGTGTGATATCTGAGAGTGTGATATCTGAGAGTGTGATATCTGAGAGTGTGATATCTGAGAGTGTCATATCTGAGAGTGTCATATCTGAGAGTGTGATATCTGAGAGTGTCATATCTGAGAGTGTCATATCTGAGAGTGTGATATCTGAGAGATTGATATCTGAGAGTGTGATATCTGAGAGTGTCATATCTGAGAGTGTGATATCTGAGAGTGTGATATCTGAGAGTGTGATATCTGAGAGTGTGATATCTGAGAGTGTGATATCTGAGAGTGTGATATCTGAGAGTGTGATATCTGAGTGTGTGATATCTGAGAGTGTGATATCTGAGAGTGTGATATCTGAGAGTGTCATATCTGAGAGTGTCATATCTGAGAGTGTCATATCTGAGAGTGTGATATCTGAGAGTGTGATATCTGAGAGTGTCATATCTGAGAGTGTGATATCTGAGAGTGTCGTATCTGAGAGTGTCGTATCTGAGAGTGTGATATCTGAGAGTGTGATATCTGAGAGTGTCATATCTGAGAGTGTCATATCTGAGAGTGTCATATCTGAGAGTGTCATATCTGAGAGTGTGATATCTGAGAGTGTCATATCTGAGAGTGTGATATCTGAGAGTGTGATATCTGAGAGATTGATATCTGAGAGTGTGATATCTGAGAGATTGATATCTGAGAGTGTGATATCTGAGAGTGTGATATCTGAGAGTGTCATATCTGAGAGTGTGATATCTGAGAGATTGATATCTGAGAGTGTGATATCTGAGAGTGTGATATCTGAGAGTGTCATATCTGAGAGTGTGATATCTGAGAGTGTGATATCTGAGAGTGTGATATCTGAGAGTGTGATATCTGAGAGTGTGATATCTGAGAGTGTCATATCTGAGAGTGTGATATCTGAGAGTGTGATATCTGAGAGTGTCATATCTGAGAGTGTGATATCTGAGAGTGTCATATCTGAGAGTGTGATATCTGAGAGTGTATTATCTGAGAGTGTCATATCTGAGAGTGTCATATCTGAGAGATTGATATCTGAGAGTGTGATATCTGAGAGTGTCATATCTGAGAGTGTGATATCTGAGAGTGTCGTATCTGAGAGTGTCATATCTGAGAGATTGATATCTGAGAGTGTGATATCTGAGAGTGTATTATCTGAGAGTGTCATATCTGAGAGTGTCATATCTGAGAGATTGATATCTGAGAGTGTGATATCTGAGAGTGTGATATCTGAGAGTGTCATATCTGAGAGTGTGATATCTGAGAGTGTCATATCTGAGAGATTGATATCTGAGAGTGTGATATCTGAGAGTGTCATATCTGAGAGATTGATATCTGAGAGTGTGATATCTGAGAGTGTCATATCTGAGAGATTGATATCTGAGAGTGTCATATCTGAGAGTGTCATATCTGAGAGTGTGATATCTGAGAGTGTCATATCTGAGAGTGTCATATCTGAGAGTGTCGTATCTGAGAGTGTCATATCTGAGAGTGTCATATCTGAGAGTGTGATATCTGAGAGTGTGATATCTGAGAGTGTCATAATCTGAGTGTGATATCTGAATGTGTTCACATATTGAAAAAAAAATCCCACAAAAGATATTTACATTTGTTAAGCTCAAATTATTTGATTAAATACAATAAAAAAAATTGTGTGCATTTAGGCCTATATCAACTGTTTTTGTACTTGTTATTAGACCTAGCCTATATCAACTGTTTTTGTACTTGTTATTAGACCTATCCTATATCAACTGTTTTTGTACTTGTTATTAGGCCTATATCAACTGTTTTTGTACTTGTTATTAGACCTAGCCTATATCAACTGTTTTTGTACTTGTTATTATGCCTATATCAACTGTTTTTGTACTTGTTATTATGCCTATAGCAACTGTTTTTGTACTTGTTATTATGCCTATATCAACTGTTTCTGTACTTGTTATTAGGCCTATATCAACTGTTTTTGTACTTGTTATTAGGCCTATATCAACTGTTTTTGTACTTGTTATTAGGCCTATATCAACTGTTTCTGTACTTGTTATTAGGCCTATATCAACTGTTTTTGTACTTGTTATTAGGCCTATATCAACTGTTTTTGTACTTGTTATTAGGCCTATATCAACTGTTTTTGTACTTGCTACTGTATACTCTCAACAGGTGTGTCAGATCAGTGCTCAGAAAGAGGTACAAGACGACTTAATCCAGAGGCATGCCACCATACAGGACAGACTGAATGGTCTGAAAACAGAGAATGATGAGGTTTTATGTTTGTAAATTTATATATAAACCCCATACTCTACACTCGTGAAATATTTTCTACATGTATTGATATTACCTTTAACTTGGCATTAACAAGGCAGGCAGAGAGAGATTAGGTTATGTGGGTAACACATAGCTTCTATATTTCATCCTGGGCATTGTGTTATGTGGGTAACACATAGCTTCTATATTTCATCCTGGGCATTGTGTTATGTGGGTAACACATAGCTTCTATATTTCATCCTGGGCATTGTGTTATGTGGGTAACACATAGCTTCTATATTTCATCCTGGGCATTGTGTTATGTGGGTAACACATAGCTTCTATATTTCATCCTGGGCATTGTGTTATGTGGGTAACACATAGCTTCTATATTTCATCCTGGGCATTGTGTTATGTGGGTAACACATAGCTTCTATATTTCATCCTGGGCATTGTGTTATGTGGGTAACACATAGCTTCTATATTTCATCCTGGGCATTGTGTTATGTGGGTAACACATAGCTTCTATATTTCATCCTGGGCATTGTGTTATGTGGGTAACACATAGCTTCTATATTTCATCCTGGGCATTGTGTTATGTGGGTAATACATAGCTTCTATATTTCATCCTGGGCATTGTGTTATGCAGAGATATACTCCATCAATGGACTTTTGGAATAGTCTCAGAATCAAATCAGAATTGGCAGTTACGGGTTATAAGTCATTGTCAATGGGCATAGATAAAGGGCACCATTGGTCATCATTGTCAATGGGCATAGATGAAGGGCACCATTGGTCATCATTGTCAATAACACTCATATGAAATGTAGCTCATGGATCTAATGTCCAGGTCATGTAGGAGTAGGATCAATAGGGGGAAAAGTTATTGTCAGTGGAAATATTGTAGTCAGTGGAATCATCATAGTAAATGGAAACATTATAGTAAGTGGAAACATTGTAGTAAGTGGAATCATTATAGTCAGTGGAAACATTGTAGTCAGTAGTCAGTGGAAACATTGTAGGGAGTGGAAACATTATAGTAAGTGGAAACGTTGTAGTCAGTGGAAACATTATAGTAAGTGAAAACATTATAGTAAGTGGAAACATTGTAGTAAGTGGAAACATAGTGGAAACATTGTAGTCAGTGGAAACATTATAGTCAGTAGGCTATGGAAACATTATAGTAAGTGGAAACATTATAGTCAGTGGAAACATTGTAATCAGTAGTAAGTGAAAACATTGTAATCAGTAGTAAGTGAAAACATTGTAGTAAGTGGAAACATTGTAGTAAGTGGAAACATTGTAGTAAGTGGAAACATTGTAATCAGTAGTAAGTGAAAACATTGTAGTAAGTGGAAACATTGTAGTAAGTGGAAACATTGTAGTAAGTGGAAACATTTTAGTAAGTGGAAACATTGTAGTAAGTGGAAACATTGTAGTAAGACCGCTTTGTAGAAAAAGTCCTTGTTCGTTTGTTTATTGCTATTTATTTTTTTCATTTGTTTGTTTTAACAGTAACAATATTACTTAATATAGTATTTATTGCTTATAGTAAGTGGCACCATGATGGAAAGATACAAGTCTAAGTTATTAAGAGCAGTATTGGATGTACTAAAAAGTGGTAGAGAAGAGGTTGAAAATGTGCATGTTTAGAGAATGATGTTACAAAATGAGGGAGGAAGGTATTATGTCCTTCCGGAAATATCTGCTGCCCACAACCAATAACTGACTGGAACACTGAGTGTATACACACTTAGAGGGCTGACAATCTAACAAGCCGACTGGGACACTGAGTTGATACACTCTTAGAGGGCTGACAATCTAACAAGCTGACTGGGACACTGAGTGGATACACTCTTAGAGGGCTGACAATCTAACAGGCTGACGGACACTGAGTGGATACACTCTTAGAGGGCTGACTGGGACACTGAGTGGATACACTCTTAGAGGGCTGACAATCTAACAGGCTGACTGACAATGATCTCAGTGATGTGATGCTGGTTCCTAATTAAGAATCATTAACAAGCGTTGTCAAAATGTCAATTCTAATAAGGTTAATCAAAATGTCAATTCTAACAAGGTTTATCAAAATGTCAATTCTAACAAGGTTTGTCAAAGTGTCAATTCTAACTAGGTTTAATAAGTTTTTGAGCATGTTTCACCGAACAAATAGTAAAAATGTCTTCTCATTTTGTATATATCTATGAATTATTTTGACTTCCTTAACAATGTTAACAATGTCAGAAAATGCAATTGCACAGAAGACAAACTATTTAGGTTGACACAGAAAATCCATGATGGATTCCAGGAAAACTTACACACTGAGCCATCTTCTTTGACTTACAACAGGCTTATGATCGAGTATAGAGAAAGGGTCTATTGATGAAGGTGATTGAGGCGGGAATTAGTGGAAAGCTATATAACTGGATAAAATGCTTCCTTATTGACAGAACAATCCAGACAAAGATAAATGATGCAATCCCATCTAAAGAAGTTCTAGAGGAAGGCTTACCACAAGGTTCTGCTTTGAGCTGCACCCTCTTTCTCATTTACATTAATGACCTTGCCAAACATATTAAAGCTGAAAAAGCCCTCTATGTTGATGACCTAACAATATGGCAGAGCCATGAGAATGTTGAAAGTGCAGCCAAAAGACTAAATGGAGATTTAAGAAGACTACTCGAGTACATAAAAGCTAAAAATAAACTGTGAGAAAACTGTTTATATCATCTTTACCGAAAGTCATAAAGTTGTCCAAAAAAATATTAGTCTATGGTTAGATACACAAAAATTGCCAAGAGAAGATCCCACATATCTAAGAGTCACGCTAGATCACCCTCAAGAAGCACGTAGAAAATGTCAAAAATAAAGCTTTAAATATACGACCAGCCAAAGTCCTAAAGACAGCATCGACCTCCTGGGAAGGAAGGACGAGTATCATTTTCCTACTTCATACATGACACATACAACTAAACAATCACCTGAACAGAATACAACTTCAACACACTCCTTGGTGCCGGCTTTGAACTCATCCCTATGACACTGTTGACACCACCTTTTTAAATATATATCGCTGGATGACGTCAGGAAAATGTTTCTCCCTCCAAGGCCAGATAAATGGAACACATTATATTTAACAAAACAACAGCTCACAAACACATTCATATTTCACGCGATGTCATTGGATCAAAGGGCATGAGCCCATGGACCGCTGGATCAGCAACCAACCAACTTCATCAACAGATTTCTTATAGAACAATGAATTATTTTTACTTCATCGATAGATCTCTTATAGAACGATGAATTACTTCTAATTCATCAACAGATTTCTTATAGAATAATGAATTGCTTCTAATTCATCAACATATTTCTTATAGAACAATGAATTATTTTTATTTCAATGATAGATCTCTTATATAATGATAAATTACTTCTAATTCATCAACAGATCTCGTATAGAACAATGAATTACTTTTACTTCATGAACAGATCTTTTATAGAACAATGAATTACTTTTACTTCATCAACAGATTTCTTATAGAACAATGAATTACTTTACTTCATCAACAGATTTCTTATAGAACAATGAATTATTTTTACTTCATCGATAGATCTCTTATAGAACGATGAATTACTTCTAATTCATAAACAGATTTCTTATAGAACAATGAATTGCTTCTAATTCATCAACAGATTTCTTATAGAACAATGAATTATTTTTATTTTGATGATAGATCTCTTATATAATGATAAATTACTTCTAATTCATCAACACATCTTTTATAGAACAATGAATTATTTTTACTTCATCAACAGATCTTTTATAGAACAATGAATTACTTTTACTTCATCAACAGATCTTTTATAGAAGTATGAATTATTTTTACTTCATCAACAGATCTCCAGATTTCTTATAGAACAAGGAATTATTTTTATTTCATGAACAGATTTCTTATAGAACAATGAATTACATTTACTTCATCAACAGATTTGGAAAACATTAGAAACTACAGAAAGAACATTGGTAGATGCAATACAAGTCAGAGATTATGATGTTACCAAGTTCTTTGCAGATGAGACAGCTCCACCGAGATCCCCTCATGAGTTTGCTAAAAATAAAACAGATCGGATGGAGACAGAATCTTACTACCTAGAGGTAAGTAGGTACTGAGAAGAGGGAGCGGTGGTAGTGTTAAGTCACTCGCCTGCCGATTAACAAACCAGACGCAGATTCTGAGATCACTCATTATGTGTGGTTTGAAATAAAAATGATTTCTGTGGTTTACCCAGCTACAAGGAAGTAGGGTACCAGGGCTCATAATTTATGAGGGTCAAGGAATAGGGAAATCACAACTGCATATATGAAGAAGGCAGTGATAGTCGAGTGGTATCTGGTCAGTCAACGACTAAGCAGCTGAGCACTTATGGGAAAACACCGAGCTATGATGCTGGTTCATAATTTTGCTAACTTTTACCTTTAACTAAAAAAAATAATGAGAAGAAATAGGGAAATAGAGAAGAAAATAGGGAAGAAATAGAGAAGAAATCAGGTGAGTTATAGAATAAGTAAGATGAGGTCGTAGGCCAGGGATATTGTCTTGTCTTGTTTTATCTTATCCCTGTGTGCCGCTAGGTGTCACGGGGAGCCGAAGCTTTCTTTAACTAACTGTGATGCTGCTGCCATAGTGCTGCCTTGGTGTTCTAGTATTTCTCTGATGTCATCTATCCATCGTCGTCTGGGTCTTCCCCTATTTCTCTTTTCAGATGATCTTTTATTGAAGGCTATCGATGGAATGCGATCTGGTTCCTTTCTGCTTATGTGGCAGAACCATTTTTCATATGTAACTTAGCTCCAAGTATAAATTTAAGTGGAATATTTTATTAGTAGATGGAAAAGTCATGTGACTACATCAATAGATGGAAAAGTCATGTGACTACAACAGTAAATGAAAAAGTCATGTGACTACAACAGTAGATGGAAAAGTCATGTGACTACAACAATAGATGGAAAAAATAATGTACATAAAATGACTGCCTGTGTCTGTCTTCCTCCCAGCATTCTCAACGCATACCCCTGTCTTCCTCCCAGCATTCTCAATGCATACCCCTGTCTTCAGATCCTGTTTGCATGTGTCTATATAATGAAGATAATATTAAAACTTGCATGGTTTGGACATACATGCAGACATGATTCCATGTCAAAATCAATTGAACATGTGTGCCGACATGTTTTCATGTAAAAAACAATACTGAGGAGAAAGGTTGAAGGTGGAAGGTGCAGAGGAGGACAAATAAATTCATGGAAAGACAACATCAAGGACTGGACAAGACAAGATTTTTTTCTCACTCATCTGCATTGTTGAAGATAGAATTCACTCGAGGACTCTGTGTCTATGTATCAAATGTGGTACCCTTACGACCATGACTGGTTATAGATCTATAGTTAGTTACCAGTAGTTAGGCCCTATATAACACAAGGAAGGGCTTTCTTTTGTATATTTCTGGCAGAGGTCTATTCTCCATACAGAATATTTTTTTGGGACCATCATCATCATTAAGTGCCATCTCCGCAACGAAGGTTGGCTGCAACATATCTCCAACATCTCCTGTCTCTTGTCTTGGTGGTGCACTCTGCTAGACTGTGACCTGTCCATTGTGTGATGTTACTCTCCCACTTGTATCTCTGCCTACCTCTTGCTCGCTTCCCGTTGACTTTACCCTCAAGTAAAGTTTTCAATAAGGTGTCATGTCTTTTAATGTGTCCAAAGTATTTTATTTGCCTGATCTTTATTTCTCTTAGTAGTTCTTTCTTCATATTAAGTGTCTTTAGAACCTCTTTGGGACCACACCATCCTCTAAATGTGGCCTAACTATCTTTATTGACTTTGTTGTACAATAATGATCATACCGGAACATCTGCACAACTCAGTACCATATTATTACGTGATGGTGAGAAAATCATAATTGATAAAGATTGTTTCTGCAACTTCTGCGACATAGGCCTATATATACATATCAATCAATAAACCCATAACCCTTCAGGGTCGTAGGGGTACCACATTGGATGCTTCAGCACACAGAGTCCTCCAGCGAATTCTATCCTCAGCGATGCGGATGAGTGTGGAAATATCTTGCCCTGTCCATTCCTTGATGTTGTCTGTCCATGTCTTTATTTTCTCTCCTCTGCTTCTTCCACCCTCGACAGTTCCCTGCAGTATTGTTTTTGACAAGGAATCGTGCCTGCATACATGTCCGAACCATGCTAGTTTTCGTTGTTTCACTATTGAAAGCAATGTCTCCTGGACACCTGCACACATCTCTACTTTATTTCTTACGTACACATTGGTCTTATGTTCCCTATAGGAAATTCGTAGAATTCTTCTGTAGCATTTATACTCGAAAGCCTGTAATCTTCTCTCCATGTCCGCAGTGAGTGTCAAACTCTCACATCCATACAACACAACAGAAAGCACCAGCGACTTATACAGTTTGATTTTAACTCCAACACTGATGTTGCTTTTCCAAATCACAGTTAGCCTTGACAAGGATGCTAAAGCCAGCTGCAGCCTTATTTTTAGTTCTGCTTTGCATTTACCATCGCTGCATATACTGGATCCGAGGTATTTGAAGGTATACATATATACATATACATTTCTTTAAAATATTCATGGAGAACAAAAATTGTAACCTAAGATTAGTCTATTTTAATATTGTTTGTAGAATTTTCAACTTTTCTGGCATACATAACAAGCTTGAATATCTGTAATGCCTGTTTGTCTACAGAAATTCCGAGAATATGCTCTCAGTTGTAACAGACTTGCCAGGTTGCAGTCAAAGCATGCAGCCATACAAAAAGCTCTAGGAGAGAACCAGGATGATGTACCAGCGAGGTATCTATCATTTTATTTGCAATCTTGTATGTGAAATATGTCATTCCGTTAATGCCATAATTATGGTTTTCAGATAGTTTGTTGAGTATAGGAAACTGTAGAAGAAAAGAAAGAATAACAAAAAAGAAGATCCTCTAAAGAAAAAGAAAACAAACAGTTTTCCTTTAATTCGTTATTTTAACATAATCTACATCTCCATATTCATAATGTAACTGAAACAGCCAACTTGTCTGATTTCATTCAGTTTTTCTAGCATTCATTCTTAAACTTAGATGGGATTTCTCTTGTACCAGAACAATCATCCCACTAGATTTTTAAAGACGCAAAATAACTAGGAGACATTCTCTGGACTACATCCTGCTGGAAATCTAGTATAATCATTTCCTGCTACAAAAGAAATTCAGTGGCAATTTGAGAACGACCACTTGAACAATATAAAATATGTTTCTTAAACATTTTTCTTTTAAGTATTGTTTTCGTTAACTCATTTTCTACCGAGTATTTTTAGCATTTGGACGGAATTAATGTTGTTAAAGTAGATCTAAGTGAAAAGTAAAATAGCAGCATTTTAAACAAAATGTTACCAAAAAATCCTCAGAATACTATGAACCAAAATGTCACCAATATAGCCATCCTGAGAGAAATTAATATTTAAAAAAAAACTGGCTAAACATCATCGTTCTTTCCAGCAAACTACAATATTTTGGTCATATCAAACTCCATGACTGCCTAGAGAACATAATGGAAGGGATGATGCCACGGAGAAGAACAAGAGGTAGACCAAGAACAAGATGGACACTAGTTACCAAAGACTACCTGAAATTGACAGTAACAGAAGCAGGAAGACTGGCTCAAGATCGACAGAAGTTTGAAAGGCTGTGATGACTGCTACATCCTGTTCAGGATATGCTACCTGATGATGAGACCTAAGACTTTGATCAACATTGTCAGATTTATCTTACAAAATGATATAAATCTGCTTAGGTATATTGCCAGGTTGGATTTCAATAATTAATGCGACCAATGTAAATAAAATTGTTATACTTTTGTGAAACATAAGTGTGCACAAAAACATATATAGAAAATACAAGGAAAATGGCATCACATGCCACATATATCCAAAACTTATCAATAACTTAAAAAATTGTTATCATAACACATCAAAATCTTGCCAGCAGCAATGTTCAGTTATTACACAATCGGAACCGCCAATATGTTAATTTAAATACTGAAAATGATTAAATTAGCAAAAAAAGTAAGTATCTTTAAAAAAAACACCACATAATCCTAGATGCAACTTGTGGATTGATTAAAGATGTCATGTAGTGAAAGAGTTAAATATATCGTTACCATTAAGTAGGCGGTAGTGACATCCGTTGATGGAGGGTGTTTCTCTAATCAAGTCTGGGTCATTCCGTCGATCGTTGGATTAATCAACTAACATCGTAAAGTCCAGACCGATTTGTGTAACAGAAGTCAGTTCATTCCAATTCTTTTTTCATTCAAGATTCAAGAACTACACAGAATAG
This sequence comes from Meghimatium bilineatum, assembly GCA_034231615.1. Classification (NCBI taxonomy): domain Eukaryota; kingdom Metazoa; phylum Mollusca; class Gastropoda; order Stylommatophora; family Philomycidae; genus Meghimatium; species Meghimatium bilineatum. The sequence goes on from CM067303.1 coordinate 3,537,068, forward strand.
CTTTGAACAGACAGAATTGGAGAGATCTGACCTCTGCCCTATGCGCTAACTTCAGCGCAAAAGGAAAATGAATGAATGAATTAAGTAGGCCTATATTGTTTTCATTAAGTGTACTGCTTTCATTAAATATATTGTTTTAATTATGTATATTGTGCCTTGCTAATGATTTCAGGCCACCTCACCCTCCTCCTAAACCAAAGAAAAGGCGGATTGGACATCACCCTCGAGTAGGACATCCAAAACTGTTTACTGGAAGTCTGGAAGAGTATATTGAGGTGCGTCTTAGGGACAGACATATTGACGTAGATTGTAAGATTGTATTTATGAAATTCAGGTAAGTTATGCATTAGAAGATAAGAGAGAAAGTGTACTACGTGTGAAATGAGATGTCCAAGAAAAGCAGCAAACAGAACAAGAAGAGATCATGAGAGGAATGAAGAGATGACAAGAATTGTTGAAAGAAAATATGTTAATAGTGAAATATATTGAAATACAGAGACTGAAATGGCTAGGCCACTTAATAAGAATGAGCCCTTATTGGTCAGCAGCAAGAGCATACAGCATGAAAATGGAAGCAACAAGATATAAGATGATCAAGAAGATGGTGGATTGAAGGAGTTACCAACATTCTGAGATGTAACAATATTACTGTATATCAAGCAACAAACCTGCCATAACCTGAAAACTGATCGTTATTCAACCCTGCAAGGCTTTACAGCAAAAACAGAAAAAACAACAGATATGTAGGTTATGCATGAAAAGATGGAGCTCAGACAGTTGGATTTCTTGTACAGTCAATTCTCATGTTACTCCAGTCAATTCTCATATTACTCTAGTCAATTCTTATATTACTCCAGTCAATTCTCATATTACTCCAGTAAATTCTCATATTACTCTAGTCAATTCTCATATTACTCCAGTCAATTCTCATATTACTCTAGTCAATTCTCATATTACTCTAGTCAATTCTCATATTACTCTAGTCAATTCTGATATTACTCTAGTCAATTCTTATATTACTCTAGCAATTCTCATATTACTCCAGTCAATTCTCATGTTACTCCAGTCAATTCTCATGTTACTCTATTCAATTCTCATATTACTCCAGTCAATTCTCATATTACTCTAGTCAATTCTCATATTACTCCAGTCAATTCTCATATTACTCCAGTCAATTCTCATATTACTCCAGTCAATTCTCATGTTACTCCAGTCAATTCTCATGTTACTCTAGTCAATTCTCATATTACTCCAGTCAATTCTCATATTACTCTAGTCAATTCTCATATTACTCTAGTCAATTCTCATATTACTCTAGTCAATTCTCATATTACTCCAGTCAATTCTCATGTTACTCTAGTCAATTCTCATATTACTCTAGTCAATTCTTATATTACTCTAGTCAATTCTTATATTACTCCAGTCAATTCTCATATTAGTCAATTCTCATATTACTCCAGTCAATTCTCATATTAGTCAATTCTCATATTACTCCAGTCAATTCTCATATTACTCTAGTCAATTCTCATATTACTCTAGTCAATTCTCATATTACTCCAGTCAATTCTCATATTACTCTAGTCAATTCTCATATTACTCTAGTCAATTCTTATATTACTCCAGTCAATTCTTATATTACTCCAGTCAATTCTCATATTAGTCAATTCTCATATTACTCCAGTCAATTCTCATATTACTCCAGTCAATTCTCATATTACTCTAGTCAATTCTCATATTAATCCAATCAATTCTCATGTTACTCCAGTCAATTGATGAAATTCAGATGTGTGAGTGATTGATTGACATTGACTGTGCACTTTAGCACACCAAATACATAAATATGGAGTAGAAATTGATGTGTCATTCTCATCTGTTGTGAACTCATTATTTAATATAAATCATTTGATATAAACTCTAACCATCTAATGCAAAGTAAGCAATGGAGACTATTGGCCAATGCTTCTGTGCCGATATAGGCTGATGTCATTAAGCGAGAGTCTTTGTCAAGTCTCTGATTCCATAAGAAAAACACAAGTGCAATGAGAGAAACACAGTGCCAGAGGGCAGCACCAAGTGCAATGAGAGAAACACAGTGCCAGAGGGCAGCACCAAGTGCAATGAGAGAAACACAGTGCCAGAGGGCAGCGCCAAGTGCAATGAGAGAAACACAGTGCCAGAGGGCAGCGCCAAGTGAAATGAGAGAAACACAGTGCCAGAGGGCAGCACCAAGTGCAATTAGAATGGAGAAAACAATGTATGGAAATCAGAACTAAAGTGTTGTTCAACTCAAGAACAAGCTTCTAGTCCCCAATGATTAAAACTTTGGGTAGAGACTCAGTCATGGACGTTCAGATAAGAAGGTAAACAAGCCTGGACCCAACTCTACTGTTGAGCTTTTCCTATACCGGAACCAGGCTCATGGATGAGAAAAGGTTCAGTACCTGATGGACACAGGCATGATGCGTCTAATTACACGAGAGACAAGTTCACTGGCTGCGGAACACCTTGTGCGAGATAGATGTGAAGCATAAAACGTCTTGGTGTAGAGTCAATACACATCCACCACCTGGTGACAGATAGAAGGGCTATCACAAGCTAGGGTAGCCCGATCAAAAAAATGTCACGGCATGCCAAAATCAGGTGTGCTGTGCCTATATGGCGCATAATGGTGGCTCAACATACTTTACGCTCCCAGCAGAAATCACAGAAAATTTTGTGTTGATTATTAAGGAGTGAATGCAAAACAAACAAACATGCCATGCATGTAATAATAGGCGACTAATGAGGACATGGAGGTGGAGTAGGCTGTCCCATTCCATAGATGGTTAAAGTGACCCAGAAGCTATGTTGTATGTGTTCAGGTATTGCAACCAAGCTGTAAGCCATGACAAAATGCATTCTAATTCTTCTGATTACATCCTACTAATGTGCAAGTGTTTCAGAATGAATGCAGAAGATCTATGGGTCTACCAGAAGTTCAATGAATTCTATAGTTAGTTAGTTAGTCGTCGGATCATCATCACTGCAAACTTGGCACGTCCATAGTTACTCCGATCTCTCCCTGAGTGTATTCGCCACTATGCTTCTGATGATTGTACTGGTCCCCTGCTGGTTGACTATCATTCTTCTGCGCCCTCCAAAATGTTCACTTCTAGCAACACCACATTTCAAACCCTGTTCTATATCCTGGCCATCGAAAAGGAATCATCATCCACAATAGTCTCACTCTCGCATGCAACTCTCTTCAAGAGTTGAAAAAGTCAGCTTGATCCATTGCCCCATTGCCATGTGCCACATTCGTGCATGACGCCAGTTGAACTCTTTCATTACCTCGAACACCCACATGTCCCGGCATGGAAATAAATGTGAATTCTGTTAACCTATAAATAATAATAACATATTGGTTTGCATAATTAATTTGGATAAATTTATTTTCTGTCATGGATTAGGCAACAGGTCAGGAAATTCCACTGGTAATAAAAAGCTGTGTACGTGTCATCAATTTATACGGTAAGTCACCATTTATATAAATATATATATATATATATATATATATATATATATATATATATATATATATATATATATATATATATATATATATATATATATATATATATATATATAGGTATACATTTTCCAAAGGCATATATAAACAGTTTTATGATATGAAATTCTAAATTAATACCTGACTGAAAATATATGTACACGGGTTTCCATACTGTTAAGTGTCGCACTGTACTTAGTGGTGTGAATATGCATAAGAAGCCTGGGTACTCTTAACATATATACATCATTGTTTTATGTGTAAGCTCTGCTGCGTGTTAGGGTTAGTATTAGCAACCTGTAATGAATGCTGTTTTTATTTAGAGTTAGGGTTAGGGTTAGCAACCTGTAATGAATGCTGTTTTTAGTTAGGGTTAGGGTTAGGGTTAGCAACCTGTAATGAATGCTGTTTTTAGTTAGGGTTAGGGTTAGTGTTAGCAACCTGTAATGAATGCCATTTTTTTTAGAGTGTATAACAGCGCCTATGTTGCACTACTTTTGCTTATTGCTTCAATTTATTAAATGAACTTTGTTGATATACTTTCTATTGACAGTTTTGTTAAAGGTATTGTTTAGTACCCCAATTTATTAAACACATTTCTTTACATTATTTATGGGTGGGGGGGGGGGGTGATAGAATCGTCTGATCTATTTGTAAAAAGTCTGCACTGGTCTCCAGAAATTCTATAATCTTTTTCAAGGTTTTCCTGCTTAGACTTAATTTTGTGTATTTTTCTGCATTAGACAGTTTCAACTAAATCCAAGGAAATTTAACACTTTTTCAGCTACAAAAAAAAAAGACTGAAGAATAGTTCCGTTGTACATCAAATTTCCATTTAATAGAAGTCTGCTTAAGACATGTTTTTACCCAGTTTGATATCATTACTTGTGATATCTTAACCAATGGTATCTCATTGAACATATGTATCACAGGTCTGCACCATCAAGGTGTGTTCAGGGTGTCTGGTGCTCAGGTAGAAATCAGCCAGTTCAAGAATGTATTTGAATCAGGTAAGTACACCTGTTTCTGAATGCCAGTTGTATTTTAATCAGTTAAGTATGACTATCATACTAAAACATCACATCATAGATAAAACATCACTCAATTCTTTATCTTCATGAGGGTTTTTCCTGTCTTGCCATTATATATTTAGAAGTGTCTATGATGATATAGTAATCCCATTAGCTGTGAGCGGGTATCTCATGACACATGATGATGATGTAGTAATCCCTTTTAGATGTGAGCGGGTATCTCATGACACATGATGATGATGTAGTAATCCCATTAGCTGTGAACAGGTATCTCTTCAGCCCATAACCTTTCTGACAAAAGCACAGATCCTCAGTTGTTGAGAAACCGAGGTGACACTCAAACTCGCATAAGTTTTGCTTTTCAGGGGCGGGCGTGGTTGTGTTAACAGGGGTCAGGTGGATGTTTAGTCCCTGAAGGGAGGCATTCCAGTGCAGCAGTATCCCAGGATCCATGTCCTGCCAGGAGAGAAGCATATACAAGCATCTGGGCCAACTAGTTCATCATTCATCATTTTTCTGCAAGAGCACCTAGCATTCTTTGCCAACTAGAAGTCTACTATAAAAGGACAAAGGTGCAATGCTCACTGCCCTGCATCCCTTCATCATCTACGGGGGCCATTTAATGGAAGACAAAAGTAAGAAGACAAGACAAGACAAGACATGCAATGGCAATGATGTTTAGACAGGTGACAGATTGTCAACACATCCCTCAAACTTTCCTTAGTCATCACTTGCAACATGCATAGAAAGAAGACAGTAACCTTATTCTTTACTCTGAAATAGAATCCCAGGCTATAAACCCGTAACCAGTCAGGGTCGTAGGGGTACCACATTGGATGCTCCAGCACACATTGGAGTCCTCCAGGGATTTCTATCTTCAACGATGCGGATGAGTGAGGAAAAATCTTGTCTTGTCCATTTCTTGCTGTTGTCTGTCCATTTCTTGCTGTTGTCTGTCCATTTCTTGCTGTTGTCTGCCCATGTCACTACTTTGCCCTTCTCTGCTTCTCCCTCCTTCGACAGTTCCCTGCAGCATTGTTTCTGACAAGGAATCATGTCTGCATACATGTCCGAACCATGCTAGTTTTCATAGTTTCACTATTGAAAGCAATGGTTCTTTTGACAGTTCACAATCATTATGAGTTTAGTACAATCATGTTGAGGTCAGAACAATATTGATACTTTCAGTACAATTATGTTGAGTTCAGTACAATCATGTTGAGTTCAGTACAATCATGTTGAGTTCAGTACAATCATGTTGAGCTCAGTACATTTATAAACAACAAACATTCGGGAAAGAATATATCATGTGATTGAATGATAGTCATGTAGTATGTATCTCAAATATTAGTAATATTTAAACAATTGTTTACCTGTCCTACCTACAGCAGGACTCAAAATGTTTTTACCTGTCCAACTACAGCAACTCTGAAGATGTTTTACCTGTTAGGTTAGGTTAGGTTATGTTGATTATCCCTCTTCGCAGACCAGACATGTTCATAGGTGCTCAGATCTCCGCTTAAGTAAATCTCATGCAAGTAAATTCAAGTAGGAAGCATGAGGACAAATGAAAATAATTCTACAGCTGATGGGAATAGAACCAGGTCTGTTCTAGCAGCACCTAAGTAAATCTCTCAGGGTATAACTGCTGTGGTTCCAGTTCTATGTTTTTTCAGTGCTCTTTATGAAATCTCTGTCAGGTGTTCTCTGCGGACCACTCCCAAATCAGGCATTCTCGGTATTGACTCCTGCTCATGTTTCTCAAAATCCCCTGATCATGCGGACTCAGTAGGTTGACCATTTGTTATGGTGGTGAGGCTAACCAATTGATCAAACCCATTCGTTTCCCTCCACACCATCATATTTTACCTGTACTAACTGTATTAATACTGAAAATATTCCTGTCCTTTCTAGAGCAGTACCAAAATTATTTACCTGTCCTAATTATGTAAGTACTGAAACATGTTTTACCTGGCCTAACTATATCAATACTGAACATGTCATACTTGCACTAATTATATTATTACTAAAATGTGTGATACTGTACCAACAATTAAGTACAGTAAATATTTGATCTGACACAACAGGTGAAGTTGTAAATGTTTGATCTGACACAACAGGTGAAGTTGTAAATGTTTGATCTAACACAACAGGTGAAGATGTAAATGTTTGATCTGACACAACAGGTGAAAATGTAAATGTTTGATCTAACACAACAGGTGAAGATGCTTTGGCAGATATTATAGATGCAAGTGATATCAACTCTGTGGCGGGTGTTCTTAAACTGTACTTCAGGGAACTGAGAGAGCCATTGTTTCCATTACACCTTTTTGATGCTTTGGTCGAATGTGCAAGTCAGTAGTAATTTTTAAATTGCTTTCCCCATTAAAACCCATACTACATAAGCCTGAATTTAAAAAGGGGTGTTAAGTCTTGCCTCTTTATAAAACTGTGAAAATGTATGTGTCTGTAAAATGTATGTTACATTATGTTAAAGTTTGAAAATAAAGAATAAGCTAGTGAGCACAGGGACATGTGTAGTAAGTGAGCACAGGGACATGTGTAGCAAGTGAGCACAGGGACATGTGTAGTATGTGATGTTTAAATGCTGGATTATGGTGGATCATTGTGTGTGGGTGTAAGGATTGGTCTGGGAGTTTTCTTATGGTTACAGATGAGGCCAATAATTACAATATCTCCAAGAAGAGTTCTGAAAGTATTTGTTCTTCTTTTGCATTCGTTCTCAAGCTCTTACTGAATAGCAGGATGTAGTCCGGAGACAGGAATATGATGTGTCATTGTTTACAGCATGTCTGCACAATTTCAGTCTGACACATCCAACTTCACTATGTCTTCTGGGTAACTTTGACCCTTCATGTGATGGAATAGCCAACTCTACTACCTCCCAAACCTCCTTAGTCCTCCTTAGGTAAAAAGTGTTACTGTTCTTTGCTCCCCATTCAGATACAAGAAACACATTGGTGTTCTAAGTGTTGAACTATGGCAGATTGTCAACATATGAATTTTTATATAGGTCTATATACAACATACTATGATCTTGAAGAAATTTAACAGAGAATATTTCTTATCTTCAAGTGAACAAAGAAACTGTCAAAAACTCTATATCATTACAGCAGACATATTTGTAGAACAGCAATTAAAAACAGAAGTTGTTGTATCAATACTTAACACCCCTCTAAAAGGTTGTATCCATGTAGTACAGGTGTTAACAGGGAAAGCTCTTCTTTTTGCATCATTTAATGATATTTACTTTACATATATATGGACCATTTATTTATTGATTGAGACAAGTCACTTTATCATGTTAATCAATTTGTTTCGTAGTCCAGTGCTCCAGTTTAAGAGTTTTTAAACCACAAACAGTGGCCTGTACAAGAGCAGTAAGATCATGAACAATTTGGTCCTCTGCTGCAAGTGCCCATCTACAGAATTTGGCTTAAGTTCAAAATCAAGTTCTCAGATGTATCACAGGAGCTATTAAGACTATGCCAGGTTCTTGTAGAACAAAATAACGCTAGCTTGTAAAATGCTGCCACATTTTTCGTGCATAGGTTTCCATAGAATGCATTAGATGAAAATCTCAAATAATGTAATAATTTTCTCTGGTATTTTTTCTGTTTAGGACACAAAATGGTGAATTTATTAATGTGAATGATTGCGTTTATTAATAATTTAAAAAATAAAACATTAATCTTACATTTATCTTTTGTTTGAACAGTTGCTAGCAGTTAGATACAGTTTATGGTAAATGTACACATTATCATTAGTACATGTGTATATAATGTGTAATAAAAAATAAAGATGCAATCATATTAAGAACAAGTATATTTTCCTCCTAACATGAAAAGAGAACGCATTCTACTGAAACCCATGCACATCATAATCTCATGCATTTTACAGGCTGGAATTATTTTGTTCCACATGCACTCTGTGCAAATACCGGAGATGCAGAAAGTTACAGAGTTGCAGTCACTAACATATAGAAGAGATACCAAAAGTCTAATCCAGATAGAGAAGTATAGTAGCATGAAAAAACTCCCCATAAAACAAGATTAGAAGAACTAGCATTGAGATGTCTAACCCGCCGAAGACGGATGTGTCGGGCCATTGGCGCAAATAAAACGGCGACACAACGCATTTCCATTCTCTGGACGACATCCTTCTGGAAATCTATTAGGACCATGGTCCTGCTACAAGATATCCAGTGGGAGTTTGAGAATGAACGCTGAAGAAGAAGAAGAGATGTCTAAAATGTAGTATCTTTGCCCATCATGGGAAAAAACTGAAATGCAGTTCCTACTAGATCTACCCATGAAATAACCCCCCCCCCTCCCCTCCCTCCCATGCTACCTACCCTATATATAGTACTATGTAAACAGACCAATGATATCTTATAAATAAATATAGTAATCAGCAGTCTCACACAAAAAGAAACAAATGATTGCAAAAGTGAACAGCCACAAGGAGCATCATCCATGAAGACCTTCCGAAACACTCATGCATACATACATTTACAGACCACAGCCATATTTACAGATTTATAGCCACAATGTAGTCAGAAATTGAGGTGCCAGCATACCTTGATCATTGTCCTGAAACAGAGTGTATCCCAACAGGAAAGCTCTATTCCAACTGTTCTGCAATTAGAACAAGATTCCCTGATGATCTTTGACTCCATGCTTGCCAACAAGTGGTTTTCACAGATACACTATCTTTTTTTTTCAGGCTTTCAAGGGGATAACTTACCACACCTGAGTAGAAAATTTAACATCACAGCAAGCAGAAAGATGAGATTTGTACTTCAGTGGGTACCATCGTGCTGTGGTGTACCTGAAACTGAAAAATGAGAATTGTACTTCAGTGGGTACCATCGTGCTGTGGTGTGCCTGAAACTGAAAGAGCTAATGTGATCATCTTTTAGCAGTTCTGGTGATGAAACTAGTCTCAATGCACAGCAAATGTCTGATCCAACACAAGCACCTCTATGATGATAGCATTCATGTCATCTCTTTAAAAAACAGTTTTTGGTTTGTGGGATGGTCTTTGGCCAGAAAACTATCTGAGTTGATTATCACAAATATGTACATTCTTTGTTACTGACACTTTCAGCTTGGCAATTTGGCACCTACTTAGTTGGATACCTTATTAGTTCTGAGAAATTAATTCTAACCAGTTTTACAATTTATTATTATATAGACAAGTTTTATGTGTAATGTTTAACGCAAATAGCTTTTGTCATCAGGAGAGAAAGAGATGTCCAAACGAGTTGAGAGGATCAAGGACTTACTGTCTGGTATAAACAGACCAACCTGGATAGTCATGCGATACCTATTTGCCTTTCTTAACCAGTAAGTTCTTGTCAAATTAGACTGATCACGTCATTTATTAAATTATCTTAGAGTTAGTTTGTTTCTTGTCAAATTAGACTGATCAGTCATTTATTAAATTATCTTAGAGTTGGTTTGTGCGTTTCTTTTGTGTCAAAGATGGCACATGAGGCAGTAGTAATTGTTTTCCATGTTGAGTGCCTCGTTGCAAGTTGCTGTAGTTCTTGTGTATTGTTTATGTTGAGTGTCTCATTACAAGTTTCTCTAGTTCTTGTGTATTGTTCTTGTGTATTGTTTATGTTGAGTGCCTCATTGCAAGTGGCTCTAGTTCTTGTGTATTGTTTATGTTGAGTGTCTCATTACAATTTTCTCTAGTTCTTGTGTATTGTTTATGTTGAGTGCCTCGTTACAAGTGGCTCTAGTTCTTGTGTATTGTTTATATCCAATATTGAACTTCGTTGATTGTTTTGCATAGTTTCTTCTGGGTTATTTCTTATTCTCTTTGCCTTCCAGAGAGTAGAGAATGTGTGGGGAATGAGAATAGAGTATAGATAATGTGTGGTTGTGATGTTTATGACAACTTGCATTGTGGTCTAGGTTGTGTGATGTGATGTAGATTCACTGTTTTAACAAAGTATCACCTTCACAGTCTGACAGAATATAGTGATGAAAACATGATGGACCCATACAACCTTGCCATCTGTTTTGGACCAACCCTTCTGCCAATACCACCTGACCGAGACCAGGTGACCTTCCAGTCCAGCGTGAATGAAATTATCAAAATCATTATTGTTCACCAGGAAGAAATATTCCCCAACGATGGAGGAGAAATCTACGAGAAAATGATACTTGATAGGTAATGTTTCCTTTAACTATGCTTATTAAAATTTCTTGCTTGTCCATTTGATTCTATTGTTATTTCTATATAGTTAACCTGTAGCAACTGTAATCGACAAATGTCATCTAGCGATAGACATACGACGCCGACAAATATCTACATCAAGGTAGCCATTTGTAGTCATAGATCTTATCTGTCAAAACATCATAATTAGCTCTAGTCTGTCAAAACATCATAATTAGTTCTTATCTGTCAAAACATCATAATTAGCACTAGTCTGTCAAAACATAATTAGCTCTAGTCTATCAAAACATAATTAGCTCTAGTCTGTCAAAACATCATAATTAGCTTTAGTCTGTCAAAACATGATAATTTGCTTTAGTCTGTCAAAACATGATAATTAGTTTTAGTCTGTCAAAACATCATAATTAGATCTAGTCTGTCAAAACATCATAATTAGCTTATGTCAAAACATCATAATTAGCTCTAGTCTGTCAAAACATCATAATTAGCTCTAGTCTGTCAAAACATCATAATTAGCTCTAGTCTGTCAAAACATCATAATTAGCTCTGCACTACTCCTCTAGTCTGTAGAGGTTGGCATATTGTTTTGTTGCCAACCTTGATTATGATCTCAGCCATGACACAGGTAACAATGCTGTCATCCATGACACAGGTAACAATGTTATCAGCCATGACACAGGTAACAATGTTATCAGCCATGACACAGGTGTGTGATCTATGGATGTGATCACAGAAACAATATTTGCCAATGAAAAATAGAATCCTTAACTGGATTAACTCAACACAGAAAAGTTTAAGTTTACCATCACACAATCAGTAATTATTGAGTAATAATAATAATAATATATATATATAAATCAATATATATATATATTATAATGTATAATCAATATGTATTGATTATGCATTGATATGTTTGTTTGTTTGAGAACCCCAGAAATTACGAGCGATTAGCTCTTTCTTCCTATGTGCAGTAGGGAGGTTTATGAGCTTTCTTTCATACCCAGGAGGCTTAACCTTTCAACTTGGTGCAATGCCTATTGGAGAATTTTTTATTTTGAAAATTAGATTCTACAAAAAATAGAAAAGAATGAAGCAATAATAATAGATATTTGAGTTATTATCCTACTTTTATTATCTTTTATTATCATGAAGATAAGATAGTATTTAACCGCTCATCTACTTTCTTCTCCAGACGAGGCAGTGTTGATGTTGTCGATGAAGATGATGAAGAAACTTGCTCAATACCAAGCGATGAAGAAGGTTTGTTCCCATTTTACTTTAAAAGCTCAAGCTTATGTAATTTATTACAAGCAAGTTACATATCAAACCACGTATCAAATATGTCAACTTTGTGAAATCTTAAACACACTAACACCATACAGCATTATGTGCAATCACCATCATTATGTGACTCAAATACGGATCCTGTCAGTATAAAACCTAAAATGAGACCTGAATATTTATAATTCACAGCATTCAATTGATGTATTTCTCATGCATGTAAGATGGCTTTCATTCTCAAAATCAATTAATAATTCAGCATGTTTATTCCAACTTAACCTGTTTTTCCTCTCTTGTTATTTTTATATTACTGGTTTTTGTGTGTTCATTTACCAGTTTTATTTGAGTTGTAACCATTATGTTAAGAATATTTATTCCTAATTAAACTTATGCAAAGTGTTGAATTAGAAAATGTGCTTGTTCTAAAATTGTTCTTACTGTTCTGATTATCATGCAACACTTTTCAAATTCAAAGTTAAGGAAGATATATGAAGAGCTGATGAAACAAATATTTTAATTGATCAGCTCATTATATTCGCGAAGGTTTTCCAGTCAGTTGTAATTTATAAAATATCGTAAAGTCACTATAAAAATTGAGGATCTTTTGGTCAACAAGTATGTTGGGTGGGTATAAACAACTTTTCAGAGATGAATACCATAGTTAGAAAAAAATAAACAATTACGGTAAGCATTATTTATTAAAATAACTGTTTTTATTCAGTTCTGTAACTTTAGTGTAACTTTTTATTTAGTTCTGCGATTTCAGTGTAACTTATACATTTTATGGATATTCTGTTAATCAGGCATATAAATTTAACGAAACAATTGTAATGCAAAATGAAATATAATGCAGCAAGGGGACACTACCTAGAATACTCATCATTTTTCAGTCAGATATCAGGTTACAGCGCCAATAGATTCAATAAATTGTGCGATTCGCTTCAGGTCATCTGTGGAATCCCTCAGGTCTGGAAGTAGTCCCTCCCGTTTCAGTAGGCCATATTTTCTTCCTCTCTTCTTACCTAGAATATAAAACAACAAGAGACAGCAATCAATTCTACGAACAAGTGGTCATTTATTACAAGCTAGATTTGATGTGTATGCATGTTACACTTCCACTAGATTCTCTCACCAGTCTTGTAGATCTTCATAGGGTAATCACGACTAAAGAACTTCTCAGATGCTAGAATTCCTCTAGCTCTAAGCAGAGATACAAACTCTTTTTCTGCATGAGGAATGCTTAAAATATTTATGGTTGTCATTGTTGTGTGATGAGGTCATGGTGACTGAATTTCAGATCTGTAACCTCCACTATTTTTGGATGGTTGTAAAGCTCTGATACAACCAAATTGAATCTGTGTTTGAAAGGGTGTACCTCACTATAAGAGGTACATTTTACTTAACCAAAGTGATAAATCTGTATTGATGTAAACAGTGACAAAAAGATCAAACAATTTTGACTTTCGCAAGCATTTATATTGGTGAAAGGGGTCAGTGTGCAGTGTGAGAAATGCTGATAAATAGATTGTGGCACCTAGCTGACCTACTGGCAATATAGCTATAGACATACACCATTCAATGAAATTGGTAAAATACAAAATATATTGGGAATCACTGCCAAAGTCAGATGTATCGGACAAACAAATAAGAATGGCAATAGAACACAACTCTGTCTTTTGCAATACATTCTGCTGGAAATTCTAGCAGGGCCATTGTTCAACAAGTGAGATCTAGTGGGAATTCGAGAATAAAAGCTAAAAATGCCGGTTTGATTCTTGACATTATTCTTAATTTCTGATGTCCAGATTTAGGACTTCCACTATATATTTCCAATGATTTCCATGTCAATTTGTCCAGGTTTATTTTTCCAGTTCAACTAGAAAAAATGTAGACTCCTCGGTCGACCCAGCCAACAGAAATAAGTATGAGATATTCTTAGAAAGTAAATATAGCAGGATTAATGCCGACATCAGCATCCTTACAATACTGTTAGTCAAAGAAAAATACTGACCTATCTTTGTTGTTTCGATGCTCCTCAACTTTGTAAAAAAGTTACTTTAATTTCCTACTAAGATATTTTTTATTTCTGCAGACAACATACTGTCTTTCATTTTTAGACTGATGTCGTCTTCTGCCTTTTTTGTTTCAGATCTAAACTATCATTTATCTGTATATACTGTATGAATATTTAAATTATTATAAATATTTATAGCACATATTATTGCATCTACTTTATATAATTTGACTATAAATCAATATTGTTTTACACATATATTTGGCCCAATAACCAAGCCTTGTGTTATATTTATACTTAATTGCCATTCTAATCATTCATTCTGATTGGCTGTATTGTTTTCACAGAATCTATTTGTGGTAAGCCTGCTTATCTTCTTGTATCTTCGCACTCACAAATGTTGAATGTTGTATATTTGTTGTAAAAATGTATATTTTGTAACATTGCAATACAACATTTGCTGCCACTGATATTCAGATTATAAATGGATAGATTATTTGTTTTATCTCACAGTTCAGTGCTTGCTCAAATCAGATATACCAATGTGATTACACATTTGGTTATGATTACACATTTGGTTATGATTACACATTTGGTTATGATTACACATATGGTTATGATTACACATTTGGCTATCATTACACACTCACTGTAGGATAACTATACGAACACCATCTCACACACTTTGCTTACCTTAATCTCTCCACATAATTTTTGTTATTGTTGGAATTCAGTGCACTTGTCTTGTATTAATAAATAATTTCTTATTTTTTGTTGTTTATTCCTTGCGGTTAATGTTGATAACTTTATATTTTTATGTGTATTCTTTCCGCTAAAGACGGATGTGTCAGACCATTGACGCAAATAAATCTGTGACAAGACACACTTCCATTCTCTGGACTACATCCTGCTGGAAATCTAGTAGGACTATTGTCCTGCTACAAGAGAGATCAAGTGGGAGTTTGAGAATGAATGCTGAAGAAGAAGAATTAACAGTTATTAGAAGTAAACTTTTCAACTAAACATTCAGGAAATTGAGAATGTGAGAAATGAAAAAAACTATTATTTAAACTAAAGATGTGCAGACACCTCAAGTTTTGAGGTATCTGTGCATCTTTTTTAGCCTTAATTCTGAGTCTAAAAGACAAACTTTTTAACTCGATGAAAAAATTAGTTTTTATTTTAAAAGAAACAACTTTTGATAACTATACTGGATCAGAGAAATTAATCATGTTTATTAGGCCAGATAAATAAATCATGTTTATTAGGTCAGAGAATGCAAACATGTTTATAAGGTCACAGAAAGCATATTGGGTCAGAGAAAGTGTGTTTATTGAATCCGAGAAAAAAGGTGTATATTTATTCGGTCAGAGAAAGCATTTGTTTAATTGTCAGAGAAAGTATATGTTTATTGGGTCAGAGAAAGTGTGTGTATTGGGTCAGAGAAAGCATGCATCACAGTTGACCTATTTTTTCATAAATCCATATTTTTAACAATTTATTTCCATATTTAAATACAAATGTTAGTATTTAACACCAAGAGACCTTTTTTTGGGCCCAGCAATACATTCCAATACATACGTGCAAGATAAAGTCATTTGTATTAGTAATTAACTGAAATTTGACACCACATTACCTTTTTATCTTTAATAAAAAAAAATTATAATTTTGGGGAGAAATCCATATCAATACGGAATATCCGTACTAGTTTTCAACTATGAGTTGGTACAGCTGGCAGAGAAGAAGCTCGAACTCGATCGCTTGGAGAAATGTGTTTATCAGCATGTGTTTATTAGGTCAGAGAGAAAAGTTTTTGTTGGGTCAGAAAAGAGCATGTATTTATTGCTTTGGTGGAAGTTATTGTTGTGACTATTTTATTTTGGCACTTTATTTATGTGTGGCATAAGATATGCTGAATCGACAACTTTGTCATCTTTCAGAATAAACTGGCTTTCAGGTCAACACTACCAAAACTAAGATCATGAATTTTTCTAACTGTAACTTTAAAATCACCTTCAACTGAGAAACAATTTAGACAGTTGATAACTTAACTTATTTAGGCAGTAAAATGACACAAGATGGAGATACAACAAAAGAGATCTCTATCAGAATTGTGTTGGAATCAAGTGAGTTCGACCACCTAACAAACATGTGGAAGTAAAAAACAATAAGTAAACTTACCAAATTACGACTGTTCAACTCCATTGTGATATTTGTGTTGACATGTGGTTGTGAAAGTTGGAAAATGATGAAGACATTAGAGAAGAAATTGAATTCATTTGAAAATAAATGTCTTAGAAAACTCTTAAATATTGGTTGGGAAGAATTCAAGTCAAATATGCAAATAAGAGAAGACACCAAACAGCAATATGTTTCTACAACAATAAGAAGACAACGATGGACGTATATCAGACATGAACTTAAAATGAATGAAAACAGACTGCCACTACAAGTATGAAAATGGGTACCAGATGACAAAAGAAAGAGAGTTAGACCACAGAAAAATCATGAAGTGGGTATGATTATGGGTGTCAACAACATGCAAGAATTACACACAGTCGCATCACGTCATTCAAGCTGGAGAGCTCTGGTTTTTGCCCAATACACTGTGTGCAGCACTGAAGGAACATAGATAGATTTATGTTATTTATTAATGTATTAAAATTCAAAGCAAATTTCTTTAATGTTGTTTTGACATTTACTTGATGCAAGCACTGCCCACTTAAAATTGTCTACTCATTGACCAGTCGTTAGAACAAAAAGTCTATTTCTATTGGCTGTTTACTATAACTGCATGAGAGTATGCTTTCAAGTTTTTATAATATTTTTATGTGCCTGTGCCCTTCTGTAATATTGTTTATGAATAGTAAAAAACTTATGTTGCTGCATATTGTGCTGTTACGGTGTACAGACTAGATTTTAGTCATAGTAATAGTGTCCGCTTTGCTGTGGTTTAATCTACAGACTGGAGAAAGGGGGTTAGCACAAATTGGCAAGGCAAAAAAAAAAATTGGTAGCGTATCCTATTCAGGGTGTAGCCACCAACCCAGAATTTTTGGCGGTATTGATTTTCTAGGTAATACAAATATGTTCAATAGTTTTCCATTGTTTTCTGAACAGTTTAACGCAAAATTTCCTGCAGCGGCATTTCAACCCAATACCTTGGCCATCACAGGCAAGTGCTTTACCACGCTGCCACAAATCCAGACCATAAAACCTGCCCGGGCAAGCAGTCATGTAATTTATCCAATTTAAGAGTACCCAATTTGAGAAATCCAATTGTTAATTTGAGAGCCTAATAGTCCATTTCAATTTGTATACTAGCCTGCTTCCTGACCATCTCTGTAATGGCACAAAAGGCTATCATTTGCCATATTGCTGCAACAATTTGTGGATTTTAACTTTACTCTAAAAGATCCAATCCTTACCGGAAATGTAAACCGGTGCTGTCATGATTGTGAGACCGATGTTCTTACTAATAAACCCTGTGATTACCATTTCTTATAAATATTGGTAAGAAATATCATTGTTGACTTCAGAATAAAACTTTATTAAGGATTTTTATTGCATTCTTTGATTTATTTATTTTACTTTTTTCATGTTGATAAAACAATAATTAAGAAATTACGTTTTTTTGAAAGATATTACAATGCCTCTGATACAACAGGGCTTTTATGTGGAGCCAGTTACAAAAGTTTGTTTGAAAGATGTTACTATGCCTTTTATACAATGCGGCTTTTGTGTATAGCCAGTTACAAAAAGGTCACAAATAATGATATACTTATTGTTTGAGGCAACCAAGGAGGGTTGATTACCCCATCCTGTAGAAAGGCAATGCCTAATAAGACAACCTTAACAATTATAATAACAAGTAAACCATATCAAAGCATTCAAAACAGTAGACGGGAATTTATAAATGAAATAAGCATATCCTATATGATAATAATCTTTTGCATATGGGTGGTCAGGAAACAAGTCAGTGTAAAAATTACTTATGGACTAATTTAAAAAACACTTTCTTTACTGCATGTTTTCCTGTGAAGCAGTGCAGAGAGGCTTTCTATGGGCTGTGGAAGTAAAGGCTGTTTGCCATAGCAGACGCTGCGACATATACAGGAAGAATTTTGATTGTGCCTCTGAAAGAAAAAGTCCTCTCCCAACCGTGGATTGAACCCGGGACCACAAGGGTCTGAGAATGGCATTCTAACCACATGGCCATGTGCTCCACCCTATGGGCTAATGAAGCACTCAAATTGCATCTCTTTCATGGCTGATTTTTTGTATCGCAGGGACTCAAACTGCATCTCTCTCATGGCTGATTTTTTGTATCTGCAGGAACATGAACAGAATATACATAACAAATCTATATTTAATGATGTATGTGTCGCTTGTTTTATGTCTTGGGTTTTTATGTCAATGGTCAGTTCTTCTGAATAATTTTGATTGATCATGAATCGTTCAAGACTGTCTTGTACATGTCCTTATATCTCAGTTGTGGTCTGCTATTTGCCGTCCAAATGAAAGCAAGTTTGCCAAAGAGAAATTCCTTGGAAATGCAATTGTTGGACATTCTTTGAGTCGAGTAGAGAGATGGTATCTTATTTTGCTGCAAGACTTTCATATCGGTAACTTTGTCCTGCCATCTGATGTTCATTATTTTGAAGAGACAAGGCATATGAAATAGGTTTAGCCTCTTTTCGTGAATTAGGTTTAGAATTAAGTAAAATGTCTTGAATTGAGTAAGGTGTCCTGAATTGAATAAGGTGTCCTGAATTAAGTAAAGTGTCCTGAATTGAATAAGGTGTCTTGAATTGAGTAAGGGGTCCTGAATTGAATAAGGTGTCTTGAATTGAATAAGGTGTCCTGAATTGAGTAAGGTGTCCTGAATTGAATAAGGTGTCCTGAATTGAGGAAGGTGCCCAGAATTGAGTAAGGTGTCCTATATTGGTGCCAAATATCTTATATAGGACAGTCCCATTGAATTATTGTTACAATTTTTGGCACCACTGATAGACCTACATCAAATTGCATCACTAATACAGTGTATATGATCAACTTGGGAACCAGGTGCAAGTTTGTCTGAGTTGTATTTGTGAGATGTGTTCACTAACCACTTTTCCACCGAATCGACTTTATAAATAAATGCCTACATAAAATGTATTTGAGATGGTACAATAGGATCCACCAATGAGGAACTCTGGGATTGAACTGAATAGTTAGCAGTACTGAGAGCTTAAGAAATGATGTTAGTCATTGATAATATATACCTCTGTGTTTTGATGTTTTCGAAAGGGAAGCAAAGAATAGCAACACTATTACCTTCCATGCATTTCATAAGAGGTGACTAAGGATGTTTTAGGAGTGGAGTTGGCTGCCCCATCCCATAGAAGGTCAAAGTGACTCAAAAGCCAGGTGCTGAAGTCAGGTGTGTCAGGCTGAAATGCGCAGATATCACAGTCAAGCTGTAAACTGACACAATGTATTCTGTTCTCTGGGCTACATCCTGCTAATCTGCAGGAGTTTCAGAAAGAACGCAGGAGATAAATCGTACAGTAAGATTACCAACAGAAAGCATTTTAAAACTGACATTAGTCTGAAATATACAGGTACAGAAGAAAACTGGGAACTCCCAGAGATAAGGCTGGGGGAATTCCCAGAGGTAAGGCTGGGGGAACTCCCAGAGATAAGGCTGGGGGAATTCCCAGAGGTAAGGGTTGGAAACAAATACAGTCAAATCTTATCATGACAACTTAGTCCAGTCAAATCTCATCATGACAACTTGGTCCAGCCAAATCTCATCATGACAACTTGGTCCAGTCAAATCTCATCATGACAACTTGGTCCAGTCAAATCTCATCATGACAACTTGGTCCAGTCAAATCTCATCATGACAACTTGGTCCAGTCAAATCTCATCATGACAACTTGGTCCAGACCAACAAAATCTCATCATGACAACTTGGTCCAGACCAACAAAATCTCATCATGACAACTTGGTCCAGATCAACAAAATCTCATCATGACAACTTGGTCCAGACCAACAAAATCTCATCATGACAACTTGGTCCAGACCAACAAAATCTCATCATGACAACTTAGTCCAGACCAACAAAATCTCATCATGACAACTTGGTCCAGACCAACAAAATCTCATCACGACAACTTGGTCCAGATCAACAAAATATGTTAAAAGAATGTGCTATAGAGGGATCCCACTGTACAGATTTACCATCTAGAGCCTTATCACATTTTGACCATATGTGCTTTTGCAAGACTCCACCTTTTCCTTCATAACACTGCAACTACTGTAACATTATACTGTAGTTTTAAAATAAATTTAATATGAAGTCATTGCGGAGCACTGTGGTTTTCAGCCTTGTCAGTTACACCCTAGTTGAGTTATGTTGCATCTTTTAGTCCAGTGTCTCCATCTTTCTTTTGAGTTAGGATGTGTTTCTCTAACCCCCTACTTATCCAAGGATTATTCATAGGGCAGTAAAGGTTTAATTTTGGAGTTTTTTCCCAAGAAAGACAGCTTGCCTACAACGATCACCATCTGCCCAGGGTTTTAAGTCAGAGTTCTCATCTACTCAGATAATTTAATTTTTTCCAAGGAGTTGTTCTCCTTCCTCTGTGATCTAGTTCTTGTACTCTGATGCTCCACCCACTCAGGGGTGGTGGTTTAGGAATGTATTCCTCTCTGTTGTTCCACTATCCATGTTCCCCCTAACCCTACCCAACCCCACCCCACGGCATGTTCCTGGAATGGTGTCAGTAACCCCGAGCTCACAGAATCAGCTTATAGTGATGTCTGTCACTGGACACATGGGGTATTTCAGTGGAAACAGCGACCCTGTTTGATATCCTGCCCTGTCTGGTAGACAACAACACTGGCTTGGTCCAAAATTGTGTATTCCTTCAGAGAAATTCTGGCTTATATTCTATCTGATCTCTATAACTTAAGGCTTTTCCACTATCTGCCACCTGTGGACACACCTGATAGCTCTAGAGGCAGGTAGCTCTCCCAGGTGTAATATGGTGAGAAGTATTATCTTTTTGGCTCAGTACAATGCCAGCTGTCCCAGTCTCTTGTCACCAACTCTGAAATCGGAATCCCCTTTAGAATTGTCTTAGCTTGCTAGGGCAGACAGTGGTCTTGCTCAGATGAATCACTCCATTAACACAGCGTGCACACTGCAAATATTACAATTATTCCATTAATCCAGCATGCATATCACAAATGGTGCAATTACTTCACTAACTGAGATGTTTGAGATGAATAAACACTAAGCGTTGTTTAATGACAGCCTTTTGGATGAGGGCATCATTTTACCCTGCACTTTAAAATTTACAATGAAACGTCAAACATATGATTAATACTATTCTAAACCAATATCAGTGCAGTATGGACATTCCCATATTCCCAAAAGTTATGTCTTTTTTAGCAGATGGTAAAGGGTATATATGCTGACAGTTCCCATAGCTTGTTGATTATTTATCTTTCTCATCCTACCCCCTAAATCATATTCCTCTGCTATCTTCCCAAATAATTCCAAATTTGTTCTTCTTCTTCTTCTTCAGCGTTCATTCTCAAACTCCTGTTGGATATCTATTGCAGTAGAACAATGGCCCTATTAGATTTCCAGCAGGATATAGTCCAGAGAATGGAAATGCATTGTGTCGCCGTTTTATTTGCGCCAATGGCCCGACACATCTGTCTTTGGTGGGACTCATTTGTTCAGTCTCATAACAACTCTCAAGTATTCTCATCTAAAACCAAAAAACTTATACATAGGGAATTAAAAATGCCCTCCTTGTTCATTGTTAACTGTTCTGACACTTTGTCTATTGTCAACTGTCATGACACTTTATCTATTGTCAACTGTCCTGACACCTTGTCTATTGTCAACTGTCCTGACACCTTATATATTGTCATCTGTCCTAACACTTTGTCTATTGTCATTTGTCCTGACACCTTGTCTATTGTCATCTGTCCTGACACCTTGTCATCTGTCCTGACACCTTTTCTATTGTCATCTGTCCTGACACCTTGTCATCTGTCCTGACACCTTGTCATCTGTCCTGACACCTTGCCATCTGTCCTGACACTTTGTCATCTGTCCTGACACCTTTTCTATTGTCATCTGTCCTGACACCTTGTCATCTGTCCTGACACCTTGTCATCTGTCCTGACACCTTGCTCTTAGCTTCTATTACAAATATATGCTTGTTTAATATTTCAAGTATATTTGGTTCAGGTATACATAATATATATTTTTATAAATCGGAAAAATGGTATATTAATTTTTTCTATGAGTGTAGTACCCATTTCTCTATATATGTGGCTTGAAAAATGAAGGGGGGGGATTTTGTGCTCAAGAACTGAATGCATAAGTACATTAAAGTGGTAAAAATACTGAATATTTCATTTTAGGTCATCTGAATGAGGTGACACTAAATAAGACAAATATATCGTGTAAAAATTCACAAAAATGTTTTATTTACACAATTTTTTTTAATACTTATTGTTTTTACACATGTATATACATTTAGAATATCCTAAAAATTATATATTGTCTTGAAAAATTCAGGGATCCATTGAAAACATCTACCGGTAGCTTTACAGGGAAATAACTCCTAAAATTGGGAATACAAAAATTATTAAGATTTTGAGTCTAATCGCTTTGTTGTAAAAATAATTACTCGTTTAACATAGGGTTTAAGCCAGTCTGTCAGCTCTCTCATTGCCTCTGTATACATCATCACTAGAACAAATATCCCTGTAAGTCCCTGCAGGTATGAAATCCCAAATATACTCAATCCAACGTAGAGGACTGACTTCATTGTTTTCAGGTTGTCCCATGTGTACTCCGTTCCTCTCAATAAAGCGGCACGACACATTTGAGAGTACCGCTCATGGCATGTAACTCTGTATTTTCAAGCGACACAACAAAGTATGCAGAATAAGACATACGTTTAACCTGCAAGCTACAAGAACCAACAGCATGCATATCAAATAAATATTTTATTGTTCAATTGTAAGGTAATATTGTTCATTGCTGCATACAACTTGAGAAAGTTTCTTCCATATTTTGACCTCAAATATATACAGTGGAATTCTGTTATAACAATGTGATCTGTACAGACGAAATACATATGTAATAACAGAAATATGTATGTAATAACAGAAATATGTATGTAATAACAGAAATATGTATGTAATAACAGAAATATGTATGTAATAACAGAAATATGTATGTAGTAACAAAAATATGTATGTAATAACAGAAATATGTATGTAATAGAAATATGTATGTAATAACAGAAATTTGCTATATACAGCAGGCCTACAAACAATATTAAAAATATAATTGGAGATTTTGAAAAGTGTTGTATAGGGAAATTTGTCAACAAATACAGTTAAACCCCATTATAACAACTTAGTCCCTGTCAACAAATACAGTAAAACCCCATTATAACAACTTAGTCCCTGTCAACAAATACAGTAAAACCCCATTATAACAACTTAGTCCCTGTCAACACAGTAAAACCCCATTATAACAACTTAGTCCCTGTAAACAAATACAGTCAAATCCCATAACAACTTAGTCCCTGTCAACACAGTAAAACCCCATTATAACAACTTAGTCCCTGTCACCACAGTAAAACCCCATTATAACAACGTGGTCCAGACTGATGATATATATATATTTATGTAATAACATACATTCGCTACATACAAACAATAAAGAATAAATATAATTGGGGATTTTGAAAGTTGTTAAATAGGGAAATGTATTATAAAAAGATGTGTTATAGAGGGATTCTACTGTACAAATTTTATTTATTTGTATAAAATCTGTTCAGGTTTCATTAAATACATCTGCTTGGTTCTTGATTAGGAACCAGCATCAGTGGAAAATTTGCATTCCCTTAAGTTTTTTGCTTGCTACTTGTCAGCCATTTAAGAGTTAGTTAGTCAGTTTGTTTATTTATTAGTTCTCTGATCATCATCATGACACTTCACACAGGTTCATATCTGCTCTGAGCTCATATTCAGTATGTCCTTCAGCTTGTGCCGACTGTTTCAGTTTCTCTGTTGTTTGATAACTTTTCTATTGATTCTTATTCACTGATTGTTTATTGCAACACCATATTTCACTCCCAGGCCCTACATTCCCTACCACTTTTCACTCCCATGTCCTACATTCACTACCACTCTTCACTCCCATGTCCTACATTCCCTACCACTCTTCACTCCCAGGCCCTACATTCCCTACCACTTTTCACTCCCATGTCCTACATTCACTACCACTCTTCACTCCCATGTCCTACATTCACTACCACTCTTCACTCCCATGTCCTACATTCATTACCACTCTTCACTCCGATGTCGCCGCAGACAGAGAAGATGAAATATATCATCCAACCTGGCCTAACATTATTTGCATTCAAAATATCAGCACTGTCCAATCAACTACCACTAGTCACTGTGGCAAGTCTGTCTGCTCTTTTATTTTCCCAAAAACCAAAGTGTCCAGGTACACAAATGTTTGTATTCATATTTGTACCTGAATTTATGAGTATATAAGCACCATCCCAGTCAGTTATTGGTTGTGGGTTCTTCTGGTCTATCTTTCCTCTCATGTCCCTCTAGTCCTCCCATTTCTATCATTCTATGTAAATTGTTTCATCATAAATCATCGTTTTCATCGTTTGGTAGTGTATCCATGACTTGTATCCATGACTGTTGCATCCATGACTGTTGTATCCATGACTGTTGTATCCATGACTGCCGTAATTAGCTCAGATCAGCCTCTACTCATAAATTTGCTATCCACTATAGCTTTACCCACCAATAAATCAGCTATTTCGTTGTCTTTGGCTCCAGCATAACCTGGATGTCTGTATACCAGGTGACAGTTATAGACATTTGTACCGTTTAACAGTTATAGACATCTGTACCAGTTGACAGGTATGAGCATTTGTACCAGTTGACAGTTATTGATATCTGTACCGGTTAACAGATATGGGTACCAGGTAACAGGTATGGATGCTTGTGCCAGTTGACACCATGCATTGTTTAACTGAATGGATTGTTTAAATTCTAATTTTTAATTTTTTATCCAAATTTGATCAACAACAGAACCAGATGTAGTTGAAGCAAAGGCTGTTTTTGACTTTGATGCTCGCTCAACTCGAGAGCTCTCATTTAAAAGGGGAGATTCCTTGGTGCTGTACAACCAAGTATCACAGGATTGGTGGGAAGGATGTTTCCGTGGCAAGGAGGGGCTCATTCCAGACAAGTACATTCACGTTCGTCAAGGGTAAGTCTGTTATTTTTTTTATTTTGTTGTGAATACAGTGGAATCCCTCTATAGCATATTCTTTTATAACATATTTCCCTATATAACAACACTTTTCAAAATCCCCAATTATATTTATTCTACATTGTTTGTACTGTAGATAGAAAATGTCTGTTATTACATACATATTTTGTTGGTCGTCCGGACTAAGTTGTTATAGCGGGATTCCACTGTACATGTTAATAGTCGTGCATGTCATATGATGCTTGCTGGTGCAACTCTCAGCCTGGTATCTCCGATCTCAACACCAGTTGCTTGGCAGGACAGTGGTCCTGCTTAATGTCAGGGATGACTCAACCAATCTTAGTTTCAAGTCTCTGTTGTCTGGACTAAGCCGCTTTTCCTCTTCAAGGAGATGGCCTTAATGTGAGCTTATTATAAATTCAATCTTCATACCATCATTGTGTTATCAATGTCAGACATGGACACTAAGAAACAAGAGAGAAAGCATACTTTGTGTGAAATATGTTTAAAAGAGACAAAAATATTGCAAATAAACAAGATCTGGAGTAAGACAAGGCTGCGTACTTTCACCCCCTACTTTTCAACTTATACATGGACAGAATAATAAAAGAAGAATATAAATAACCCACATATCGGAGGATATTCAACATAATGGAAGTGCCGCAGTAACCAGACAAATAGAGTTAAATACAAATAAGGTAGGAAGGTTACTGTAGAAAACTGTCCATATAAAATAATAAAATATAGAAAATAACAATAACCAAAGAACAAATACAATTGTCAACGTGTCAGTATTATTTCTCTTTTACTAGATGCGTTTCCATTTCTGCATCATAGAAACATGGCTTGATAACATTTCACTCATCTATTTTGTGTATTATTGTTGAGTTTATAAGTTATTTGTCTCTTGAAAAAGGTCCCATTTGGACCGACACGTTGAGATTTGTCCTGTGTAGTTTTATTGTATGTTTTTTATATACTTTTTAATATATTTTAATTCATAGGTACGGTAAGTGTTTTTAGTAACCAGTTTAATTCATTTTGCTTTACCATTCTGTGGTATAAACCATATAAACAGTAAAGAATAAAAATAAATAGGGAAATTTGTTATAAAAGTGCTGTTAAATAGGAAAATTTGTTATAAAAGGGTTGCACTCTATTTTACTTATTTTATTGAAGCTTTATCATATGCTATCCAGTTTCTAATTATCCAGAACGATTTCTAATTCTCCTGACCTTTATTCCACAGTGAGGACATCAAAAGTCATCTAAGTCATGAAGAAGACAAGAACCTTATGACTGCAAGTATGACTTTACCCACTAGACCTTCTCGCCAGATCAGTGATGATTCTGGTCTGGACGCCTCAGACAAATCATTCTCCCAACCCAATGTTTTTCTTAGGGAGACCAATATTCTTGAAGTGGAAGCTGAGTTGTCTCCTCCTCCGTTCCCGTGGGGATCAGTTATAACAAACAGTGGAGGTAGATTTACAGATTCTAGTCTTCAAAGAAGCTCTGTCAAATCAAGTTCAGGTCTTGTAAACTCGTCTGTGGCATCCGTGGAACAGAGTCCTTTGTTGGAGCTTGTGATGACAGAGAAGGAGATGAAGACGGCAGTAACATCATCTTCACCAAGTTCACCATCAACAGACATTCTGTCAACTTCCTTGATACAGACTTCACATATTTCAGTCAGTTCGGAAGTAACTGAAATAGAGAAGGACATCATTACCAGCAGCAACATTGAACGTAAGGGAAGTACAGGTGCAGATGATACTGTTAGTATATTATCCAAATCCTCAGACACAACCTCAGAAGATTTCAGTGTTGACATAGACACCGCATTAGAGGAAGTTATGGCTGGACTTAAATCTCTAGAGATGCAGCAGAAACAGGACAAAAGGATGTCACTCCCAGCTGTAAAAGTGAAACAGACTCCTAAACACACTCCAGACTTGGTCATAGATCTTCCTGATGGTGACATCACCAGCTCCTGTACAGACTCCGTGGAACAGAATAGTCCAACAATTAGCGCTGCTGAGAACTTTGCCAAATCTAACCAGGGTACCCTGAAGAAGTCAGGTACTCCGCAAAGTGAGTTTCAAGATTCCACCAGTAGGTTGAGTATATCTTCCGAGCCTGGGGATATAGCTCGCTCAAGGGAACGACACGAGAAAGAAATGGACATGATATCTTCCCAGACTCCACTGTCTACATTCTCTCTCAAGAGAGCACATAGTACTGTGTCAAACAAAGACAGGGCTGTTGATTTTCATTGTCGGACTGAATCCTCCTCTGCTTCATCTTCACCTATTTCAATGTCAACTCCTGTCATATCCCAACCACCACCTGCATTCATTCCTACTCCCAATATCACACACTCTGTTCTTGTACAATCCTCCATTCCTTCTTTAACACCTGGACCTCCTCCTACAAAACCCAAGCCCTTTATGAAAGTCAGGCCCCCAGTAATGAAAAAACCCATATCTAGGCCTGATATCTCACACTCTCCGCCGCATCAACCACCTCAGTGACCACAATGAAGTGTACATCATTATTTAAAGGCTTCATAATTGTATATTCTTCTTCTTCTTCAGCATTCATTCTCAAACTCCCGCTGGATCTCCCTTGTAGCAGAATCATGGTCCTACTAGATTTCCAGCAGGATTTAGTCCAGAGAATGAAAATGCGTTGTCTCCGTTTTATTTGCGCCAATGGCCCGGCACATCCGTCTTTGGCGAGATAATTGTATATAGATTGAATGACAAAATTATTAACATTGTCAGTATCTTTAAATAAACTTTCATAGATCTTGTTGGTGATTCCACATAAAATGATCTTCCATAGTTCTTCGTAGATGATTTTAAATAGGTGGTGGAATTAGCTTTCACATTTCCTTGTAGGAGATTCTACAAAATATGGTGGAATAAGCTTTCATAGTTCTATGTACTTTGTTTTAAATATGATTGTGGAACGAGTTATTAACTCCTTATTAAAGTTTACTTTCTCTGCTAAATATTTTTTTGGTATAGTACAAGTAGACGCCAACACATAGTCAAGTTATTTCCCATGTCTATGTTTATAAATTTCATATTCATCATTTAATAATTTAAATATTAATTTATTCTAGGGTTTGGGTTAGGATACTTGTGTTTTACATAACTAACCCCAACCCTAAATAAATAAATATATCAATTATTAAATGATGAACATGAAATTTACAAACATAGACAAGGGAAATAATTACACATGTGGTGGCGTCTACGTGTACTGTACCGATATTTTATGTTTTACTTTAGCTATATAAAACCGACAATCTTTTAAGAACTTGATCAGTTCTACCTCCTGCCAGAGTTCTGGATGATTCTGAGAGTTAGTTCTTTTAATGGTGGCTAGAGGTTAATATGACATTTCGCTAAAGACCATACAAGAAGAAAGACAAAGACACAGTTTGTCATAGTGCACCACCAAGACAAGTGACAGAAAGTGTTGGCGACCCATTACTGGCAATCTTTGTTGCAGAGATATCATTGATTTTTGATATATATGAAATATTGAAATGATTCCTCAAAAAATAATCTGTTTAGTGAGAAAAATAATCTGTTTAGTGAAATAATCTGTTTAGTGAGAAAACTAACACAATTTTATAAGTTCACGTATTGTATGAAAAAAATTATTATGAAATTTATATTTAAAAATCTATGTATGTTTAGTGATGAAGTAACAATCGGAAATGATTTCATTTGTTGATTAAAACACAGATTATCTGCTTGATTCTTAATTAGAAACCAACATCGTGACAGACGGGACATTCCGATAAGTGCTCTGCTCACCATTCCAGCAGCCATCTAAGAGTATGTGGACTCAAAGTTGCAGTCAGATGTTGATTATGTGATCTTTGTAACTTTTTCAGAGAGGACACACTTTCTCCCCTCCCCCATTTCAGTTGTCCTTTGAATGCGCACATTATCATATCTTAATAGTCTTCTTCATTCTGTAGTAAATGAATGATTACTTCTTCACTCTGTAGTAAATGAATGACTACTTTTCACTCTGTAGTAAATGAATGACTACTTTTCACTCTGTAGTAAATGAATGACTACTTCTTCACTCTGTAGTAAATGAATGACTACTTCTTCACTCTGTAGTAAATAAATGATTACTTCTTCACTCTGTAGTAAATGAATGATTACTTCTTCACTCTGTAGTAAATGAATGACTACTTCTTCACTCTGTAGTAAATGAATGACTACTTCTTCACTCTGTAGTAAATGAATGACTACTTCTTCACTCTGTAGTAAATGAATGACTACTTCTTCACTCTGTAGTAAATAAATGACTACTTCTTCACTCTGCATTAAATGAATGATGGCCCTTATTATGTCAGCCTTATTTTTTTTCTCAGTACTGTGCCATCAATTAAATCATTACCCACTACTGAAGCTGCTCTTTCATTACATTTGACCCCTGAATGACCAGGGCAGTATATACATGTAATATTTTGAACAACGGAGTTGGTCAGTTATGTACCCATTATTTTCTTAAGATGAATATTTTTTTTCACAGGGAGTCTATGTCGCTGTGTGAGTTGATATTTTAGTCATCAGTCACATGATTCCATTACCGCTTCTATTTTCATTTCCATGTTGAATATTGTAGTGGAGTGAGTTGTAGTGGAGTGAGTTGTAGTGGAGTGAGTTGTAGTGGAGTGAGCAGGCAATTACTCAAGCACCGTTCCTGTAATTGTTTCAAGCAACCACACTTATTCATTTCTCTGTTGATGAACCATATGTGTACTTGATTGTGTTTTGCAGTTTTGAGTGCAACTGGATATTTTTTGTACACCATCACGTATGTCCTGATGCCAGTCCATTCCAGACATGCTTCTCACAGTTGTATTACTACGTCTGTAAGAGAATTTGGTACTTTTCTGTTAAGCAGGCACACACATTTAACAAATCATTGTTACATGATATAAAATATATCATAACCAAGGGGAAAAGAATAATAATTAAGAATTCACAAATATGTGAAGGCAATCAATTCAGAAATATATCCATCCAACTACTGTGTTTTTATTTATGTATTTTCATTACATTCCTCTAGCCCAGGGATTCTCAACCATTTCAGACTGTGAGCACCGCCAACATGTAATAATCATTAGTGCTCACAAAATTTTTTTAACTCAAATGGTATGAGCACATGAGAGCATCCAGGCCTCTATCCTTTAGAAAAGATACTGCCTCCTCAGTTTGCGAAAGGTTCATAATATTCATAATATTCATGGTAACAACATTCTGAAGCAACTGTGTTTTGTGAATTAAAAAAAAACCATGTAATATTGTCAAAAAGTGGGTTTTTTTTAAAGTATGAAATTGTAATATAAAAACAGAAATTTGTCTGCCCACTTAACATGAAAGTACAGATAATTTTTCTTTGTCCACCTTCACCCATTGACTGCCATGTCTTCTGCTTCTTCCATCCATGACTTTGTGCACTTGATTTGTTTTATTAGCAGAATATATACTCAGGTTTCATCGTTTATGCTTGAGTGGCCTTTGTATTAACATTTAGTAAAGTATTCTTTGTACATAATTTTGCATAACATACAGAATATAGAAATTAGGTCCAATCCTAGATCATGTGCTCCTTTGATTAATTATTTCACTTGTTTAGGTTTAACAGAAAACAGATATTTATTTATTACTTAACGCTAACCCATTTTACACAAACTGTTTCCATTCATATCCCCAGTCAGTGCCTCACACAACTCTCCAAACAGTCGTCCTAAATAAATTAATATTTAAATTATATCAAGTGACATTCTTTCCAGAACATTGTCTTCGTTGTGGATACTCTGATTGCCTCTCTGTTCCAGGCAAACAAGTCTGCATTGGCCAGTGATATGTTTATACATTCTTCAATGTCGCTGGTCCATCGTCTTCTTGGTCTCCCTCTTCTTCTCTTGCCTGGTCTCCCTCTTCTTCTCTTGCCTGGCATTCTGCCTTCTAGAATCAAACAATGGCTTTTTTTTTTTTTTACTTGTGGTTTTTTTATGTTTGTATGTTATGTCCGTATCTTGAAAAAGGCCTATTGGTCCGAAACGTCGACTTTGTCCTGTGTATTGTCATCTATAGATTATATTCTGTGTTTTGTTTTGTTATATGTACCATATTTACATCCGTTAGTGATAGTGTGTAGTGTTTTAGTCATCATTCAGTAGGACTTCATTACCTGTTTTACGCGTGAGTTTTATCTTCTAGAATCAGCCTTTTGATACCATCATGCCACTTTAAGTGTCCAAAATAATGTAGCTTCCTTCTTATGATGGTATTTAGAAACCACCCTTTATTTAGTTTCAATAATTGCAAATTTTAAATGTTCTTCTTTTTCTCTATCCATGATATTCGTAGGATCTTTCTGTAGCACCTCATTTCAAATGAACTTATTCTTTTGGATATTGTCTTGTTTAAAGTCCCAAGTCTCGTATCCATATGTTGCCACTGGGAAAACACATGATCTTAAAAGGTTACTTTATTAATAATAAAATAATAACAAATAGTTAAACTAATAAACAAATATTTGTTTTCTGATAAATATAACCAAGGGAAATAATCAAAGGTCGGCACATGATCTGAGATTGGGCCAGGAATGATTTTGTTCAACGTACAGAATATAGGAATTAATTTGGAATGAAATACAGAATATTCCTTCTAGAAGTTGACAGGTGTGTTGAGAATCTCGAGAGAATATGAAATTGTCATTCTTTTTTCCTGTGCCAGGCGGTGAAGTTTTACTATTGTCTTTAGATTGGTGGTTCCTTCAGTACTACTTTTGATGGAGTGGTTTTCCAGATGACATGAATGCATATAGGTCATGCAAGAAGGAATTAATAGCTGACACATCCTCAAATGAATATTATTTGTTGAACTTTCTGAAGGAAAAATGTATACAGGCAGATTATTTCTGACATACAGTAATATCTGTACGGTTTCAGTAAACAAAACTTCATATCTGCCACAACTAGTGTGAAAAAAAACTGGCCATAAACAGGTGTATAAAAAAACTAAATTATGCAAATGTGCTGTATAAATTTTGTAAAAAAAAAAAGCCTAAAGGAAAAGAAATAAAACAATAAAAATAAATGCAAAAACGAAATTTGCTACAGTATAACCTCAACAGGATCTCCATACAATACAAGCTAGCAGCATGGCCATCTTTGAGACGTGTCACTAAGTGCATTACAAACCTGCGTCATGACCATCTGCAAGATGTGACCATGTGAAAGATGTCAAATGTTTGACAAGATAAGTCTGAATGTGATTGGACAATAAGATGAGGATGTAGCAAATGTCTGAATCCTAGAGCTGAATTTTATCATTGTCTGTATCATTATTGTGTCTGTATCATTATTGTGTCTGTATCATTATTGTATAATTTCTAATGTGAATGAAACCAATTATGAATTCTGTATGAACTTTTATATTGGTGTAGGTCAAAACATAATATGGCAATTTTATCATTATATGTAGCATACTTTTGATAAGAATGCAATAAGATACTGATAAGATTCTAATAAGATACTGACAAGATTATAATAAGATACTGATAAGATTATAATAAGATACTGATAAGATTCTAATAAGATACTGACAAGATTATAATAAGATACTGACAAGATTATAATAAGATACTAAGATTATAATAAGATACTGATAAGATTATAATAAGATACTGATAAGATTATAAGATACTGATAAGATTATAATAAGATACTGATAAGATTATAATAAGATACTGACATGATTATAAGATACTGATAAGATACTGACATGATTATAATAAGATACTGATAAGATTATAATATACTGATAAGATTATGATAAGATTATAAGATACTGATAAGATTATAATAAGATACTGATAAGATTATAAGATACTGATAAGATTATAATAAGATACTGATAAGATTATAATAAGATACTGATAAGATTATAAGATACTGATAAGATTCTAATAAGATACTGATAAGATTATAATAAAAATAACCCAAATATCGGAGGATGTCCGACAAAAAGGAAGTGCCGCAGTAACCAGACACGTTGAAAATTGTATTTGTTCTTTGTTATATTGTTATTTTCTATATTTTATTATTTTATATTGATAGTTTTCTAGTAACCTATTTACTTTATTTGCATTTACCCCTGAGATTATAATAAGATAATGATAAGATTATAATAAGATACTGATAAGATTATAATAAGATACTGATAAGATTATAAGATACTGATAAGATTATTATAAGATACTGATAAGATTATAAGATACTGATAAGATTATAATAAGATACTGATCAGATTATAAGATACTGATTAAATTATAAGATACTGATCAGATTATAAGATACTGATAAGATTATAAGATACTGATAAGATTATAATAAGATACTGATCAGATTATAAGATACTGATCAGATTATAAGATACTGATCAGATTATAAGATACTGATAAGTTTATTATAAGATAGTGATAAGATTATAAGATACTGATAAGATTATAATAAAATACTGATAATATTATAATAATGTACTGATAAGATTATAATAAGATACTGATAAGATTATAATAAGATACTGATAAGATTATAATAAGATACTGATAAGATTATAATAAGATACTGATAAGATTATAATAAGATACTGATAAGATTATAAGATACTGATCAAATTATAAGATACTGATAAGATTATTATAAGATACTGATAAGATTATAAGATACTGATAATATTATAATAATATACTGATAAGATTATAATAATATACTGATAAGATTATAATAAGATACTGATAAGATTATAAGATACTGATAAGATTCTGATAAGATACTGATAAGATTATAATAAGATACTGATAATATTATAAGATACTGATCAGATTATAAGATACTGATCAGATTATAATAAGATACTGATCAGATTATAATAAGATACTGATCAGATTATAATAAGATACTGATACGATTATAATAAGATACTGATAAGATTATAATAAGATACTGATAAGATTATAATAATATACTGATAAGATTATAATAATATACTGATAAGATTATACTAAGATACTGATAAGATTATAATAAGATACTGATAAGATTATGATAAGATACTGATAAGATTATGATAAGATACTGATAAGATTATGATAAGATACTGATAAGATTATGATAAGATACTGATAAGATTATAATAAGATACTGATACAAAATTTTTTAAATCATGATAGTAATGATAACAGCAGGCAGAGTGCGAGAAGTTGAAAAATAATAAATCAAACATTGTGAAAACATATTATTCCGCATTGTTGAAAATTGACTCATTCTTGACCTATCAAACTTTGCTAAAAATAGGAATACTTGTGTCAAACTTTGCAAACATTGGAATGCTTGCATCTGTCCTAGTTCTGTGTGGTATCAAAAGTACCTATAGATTCGGGGAAAATCTGACCCCTTGCGTCTCTTTAACCCGGGCTACCCTACAGTACAAACAATATAGAATAAATATAACGGGGGATTTTTTAAAGTGTTGTTATAGAGAGAAATATGTTATAAAAGAATGCGCTATAGAGGGGTTCCACTGTATCATTATTTTTAGAAAGTTGGTAGCATATCTTGATCAGGACGAAGCGATCAACCCAGTATTGTTTGACTGAAACCATTTTCTAGACAATATTTTACGTTCAGTTAATTACCATTTCTTTTTTTAAAATCTGGAGGCTGTAGCAGAAACTGAACCTGGTACCTTGGGTGTCCAAGACGAGCTCTGTACCATTCCACCACAGACTCAGAGAAATATAATTTATTGAACTCTGTATCTCAATAAGGTTCACATGCCCTGCCGTAATGTATTTAAAAGTAACTATAAGAATGCTATTTTTATTGGTTTACTGGCACATGCGTGTGTTTAAGTGGCTCCCATGAGATCGAGAGTTAATTTAGCAAATATCAATTTACAATACTCTGACGTCAATGAGACCATTTGTGATACTCGCATAGTTTACCTTCCATTACTTCTCATTTTGTAGATGTTTACATAAATAGATGCTTCTATAAAGATCTCAAAAATCTACAACAGCTGACTTTTATGGGACCATATCTCATGTTTTCTCGCGTGAAGCTAACTTTATGTTTTGGTAGTTAGACTTAACCATGGTTTAATTTATATTAACTATGTGTCCACAGTGGCGTAGCGTGGGTCAATGGCGCCAGGGGCGGAATCATAATTTTCCGCCCTTGTGACATTAAAAAAATATGTCAGTGATTGTGAAAGACTGGACGAAAATAAATTTGCCGCCCTCCCGATGATGCCGCCCGGGGCGGTCCGCACCCCTCTCGCTACGCCACTGTGTGTCCAGCTGCTTTGTAGCTAGATTAGCTACTTTTAAGGTATTTAAATTGTAGTGGGATTTAATAACATTAATCATATTTCAAGTAATCTTACATTAGAACATGCATACATTTATCATATTTCAAGTAAGCTTACATTAGAACATGCATACATTTATCATATTTCAAGTAAGCATACATTAGAACATGCATACATTTATCATATTTCAAGTAAGCTTACATTAGAACATGCATACATTTATCATATTTCAAGTAAGCTTACATTATAACATGCATACATTTATCATATTTCAAGTAAGCTTACATTAGAACCTGCTTACATTTATCATGTTTGAAGTAATAAGTTACTTTAGTTTTGCTTACATTAGAGTAGAGGTAAGCAATATTTTTATGTTCCATTGGCTGGATTGACCATTTTTTGTAAGTGATGAGGCTAATAACTTTTTTTTTAAATTTCCATTATAGTTTCAAGTTGTCTTTCTAGGCTCATGAGCTAGCGCAAAGAATAATTTTAAAACCGGTGGGTTAGTAAAAATGGTTCAGCTGGCTATATTTGGCCCACCTCTGCATTAGAGCATACACATATACATTGACCATGTATTAAAGTAAGACTTAGTCCTGCGAGCCATATTCCCCTCTCCCCGCCTCGATATAATCCATACACTCAACCCATGCCTATTAATTCGTAAGAGTTTTCTGTATTTTCTTGTTATTTTCTTGGAACACTGTGTTTTTATGTTACTATAAAATTGTGCTTCTTAGATTTGTTTTCAGGCAGTGTATGTCACTACCGGATCATTTTTCTTACCGGGTAGATAGATTTTCTTTGCAAGCAGCGCATGTCACTATGGTGTAATTTTTCTTATAATTATTTGCAGGCAGCGCATGTCATTATGGTGTAATTTTTCTTATAATTATTTGCAGGCAGCGCATATCACTACGGCATCTTTTTTGTTAGATTTTTATTTGCAGGCATCGCATGTTGCTATAGTGTCATTTCTCATTTTATACCGCAACGACAACCAAGAATATGAGCCTTATGTGTGAAGGTGTCTCTGCTAGAGAAATACTCCAGTCCATAAAGGTTTGCAGCCTCGATCTTCCTATGAAGGTTTGCAGCCTCAAACTTCCTGTAAACTCTATCGAGGCAGATGAGTGTCACTATTCTTTGTTCCCTATTTTGGGTTCTGGCAACACAGGCAAACCGGTTGTATTAAAAGTCCACTTGCCCTAAGGATTGATTGCTTCCTCTTGTTCTGTTTTGTATTCTAGGTTGTTTCCCCTTCCTTATTAATTTACACTTAGTTCCGTACTAGACTTTGTTTCGTTGAATTTGTATGCTTGTTAAACAGAAAAGCCTTGAGTTTTCTATAAGTCTTTTCGAGCTCAATCAGGAAGAAGATGGATGGGGGAGTCTGTGAAATGGGCAGCTACTTAAATACCAGATTCTGTTTATCAGAGGTATTGCAAAATTGTCCCAAGAAAGTAAACTTGAACAGCCAAATCCCATTATAAAAACTTGGTCCATACCGACAATAAAGAATATATATACTTTGGGACTTTAAAGTGTTCTTATAGTGGAATCCCTCTATAGCATATTCTTTTATAACAAATTTCCTTATATAACACTATTAACAATCCTACTTCTATTTATTTTATATTGTTTGTATTGTATATAGCGAATTTCTGTTAGTGAATTTTAATTGTCCGGACCAAGTTGTTATAACAGGATTCCACGGTATTTGTAATAAAAGAATACACTATATAGAGGCTCCATTGTATCACCAACTAAAGGTCAATGTTGACAAATAGTAATATGTCACCTTGTAGAACATACATCTACTTTGTAGAGTAAGCCATTCTCCATGTTGTTTCTAATACAATTATTCTACTTTTTTTTAAATGTATATTTCTTCCACAGCCAAATGCTTTTAGCAGTTTCCGGTCTTCCTTTAAAAAAAAATAAAAGTTCATACCTTCATGCAACAAAGATCTTCATTCCATATCTTAGTAATTTCCCCTTAGATGTGTTATAGTTTACATCTTCTGGTAACATGAAAGCAGACACTTTAGAATGCTTTGAGTTATGATTCTTAACTTTTATCATGTGTGTTTCTTTTATCACGTGTTTATCATCTTTTATACACGGTGTCTATAAAAACATCATTTCATGTATATTCATACAGAGAATAACATCGTTTGAATTAAAATGTTATAGAAGGAGTGAGAATACCATAGACAGCAAGGAAAACAAACCAGGAGGTGTTAAGAACAATTAATGTCCAGGAAGGCTGGCTTCTGAACACCATATTAAAGAAAAAGCTAGATTTTTCCAGTCATTAAAAGACACGACGGCATGGAGAGTGTTAGTGGAGAGGATGATAGAAGACAACAGGGGCAAAGGCTGCCCAAGATGTTGTTGGACAAAAGACGTTCAAGAATGTCTGTGCATGTCACTAAAAGAGGCAGGACAACTTGCTCAAGACCACGGAGAATTCAAGAGATCCATAGGAAAGACTATGTTCTGGAAAGAATATGTCACCTGATGATGATAAAGTCATCGTGCTCTAATTTACATTGGCGGTGATACTGTCATATGAATTGTGTGTTTAGTGTGAATCTCTGTGTGACACCAGTGCAGTGACTCTTTAGATGTGAATCTGTGTGACATCAGTGCAGTGACTCTTTAGATGTGAATCTGTGTGACATCAGTGCAGTGACTCTAGATGTGAATCTGTGACATCAGTGCAGTGACTCTTTAGATGTGAATCTGTGTGACATCAGTGCAGTGACTCTTTAGATGTGAATCTGTGACATCAGTGCAGTGACTCTAGATGTGAATCTGTGACATCAGTGCAGTGACTCTTTAGATGTGAATCTGTGTGACATCAGTGCAGTGACTCTAGATGTGAATCTGTGACATCAGTGCAGTGACTCTTTAGATGTGAATCTGTGACATCAGTGCAGTGACTCTTTAGATGTGAATCTGTGTGACACCAGTGCAGTGACTCTTTAGATGTGAATCTGTGTGACACCAGTGCAGTGACTCTTTAGATATGAATTGTGTGTTTAGTGTGAATCTGTGAGATCAGTGCACAGTGACTCTTTAGATACCCTACATAATTTTAGATTTTTAATCAACTGCTGCTTTGTTTTATTTTGCAATGAAGTGTAGAAAATGTTTAACTTTTTAAACTACTGATTCTTATCCGTCTCCAGCATGCTGATTCATATATCCATTTTAACATTTTGAGATCTTTCCAGTGCTGAGATTTTTTATCTATATTTTTGTCAAAATGTGTATGTTCCTCAGAATGAAGATTGGTATTTACATTTTACACTTTGTCAAGTATAGTATAATGGTGGTTTGTGTGCTTCCTTCTCTCTAGGCTGTGTATCACATTAGAGAGAGGTGCACACCACATTTAACCCTGTATACACAGCATCAAGTACTTGAGCCTAAAAACGGAAAGTTGTCTTGAGTACTGCAATAAGAGTGATTTGTATATGTGGTTTTGTGTTTGCACAAATTGCTGATTTGCACACATACAATTTAAACGAACCTAGAAACAAACTTTTCTGTATTCATTTTCAAACTCCTGTTGATTAACAGGATGTAATCCTAATAATAAATATGGTGTGACACGGTTTACAGCTTGACTGCACCTTTTGACCTAACGCTTCCAATTTCAGAATGGCTTTTTGTGACCTATAGGAAGGAACAGATAACCTTCACCATTGCAACCTTCTTAGTTGCTTCTTACAACATGCATGGCAGGTCATATTTTTGCTATTCTTTGTTCCCCTTTTGGATTCTGACAAATCATATCTGCACAAGCAAGAAATTTATGAGAAAATTTAAAGAGATATCTGTAGATGATTTTTGTCATCCATGTTGGACAGATAGGTGTTGCGTGACCTGATACATACATGCTTACTGTTCCTGATTTTTGTATCGACTGTTTCAAAAATTACAGGAAGCCGACCACAAAGCATGGAGAATCAAAACCTCTGCCCTATGCGCCGCCTGTGGCACGAAAGGAATACACTATGTGAATATGAGTTATCCCCCGCACAACTATTTGGTGTATTCATTCATTCATTTTCCTTTAGCGCAGAGGTCAGATCTCACTGATTCTATCTGTTCAAAGATATTCTGTGCAGTTCTTCTGCTACACAAATCAGTCTGGACTTTATGATTTTTGTTGATTAATCCAAGAATCGATGGAATGACCCAAAACTGAATAGAAAAACTGAATTTGGTGTATGCTACCAATAATTGTTAGTTTCTGTTACAGAATATCAGATATATTGTAAGGTGGTGTATGCTACCAATAATTGTTAGTTTCTGTTACAGAAGATCAGATATATTGTAAGGTGGTGTATGCTACCAATAATTGTTAGTTTCTGTTACAGAAGAGCTGAAATATTGTAAGGTGGTGTATTGTGATGTGATACTGTTGTTAGATGTGATGATTGCCTTAATAACTATTAATTTAAAAAAAATATCATTGTTGTTACCAAAGAAAGGAAGCTTATATTCCATGTTTTATATAGTATCTTTTGAAGTGTGTGAAACCTCTGTACATTTGATTATAACAGAACAGTTTCTTTTTGTTTAATTTTCTTGAATAATACACTGCTGAAGATGAATGTGTCTGGCCATTGGAGCACATAATACTGCAACAAAGCAGATTTCTAATCCTGGACTACATCCTGCTGGAAATCTAGGACCATTATCCTGCTACAAGAGGTATCCAGCGGGAGTTTGAGAATGAACGCTGAAGAAGAATAATACAAATGTGCACGTTAATTTTATTTTATCTATGTGACGTGTCGTCCACTGCAGAACATTTTTCCAATTTCCACTCTGTAAGTTGTATATCATCTCCGTATACGTCCAATATGTTAGCGTGCATTATTGATAGTTTTGAAGAGTCAGTCTTATGTCCAGGTCTTTATGGACATTTACGTTGGATCGTCTTTCTATCCATGATATTCTTAGGACCTTTCTATAAAATTTTTGAAATTCTGATATTTTATTTTTCATTTTGGATGTCATTGCCAACGTCTCACAACCATATGTTGCCATTGACAAAAATAGTTTCTTAATACCTGGTAGTTGTCACTTTGTTTTCTGTTTGCCCCTAGTCATAGATTTTTTCTCAATCTGTAATGATTTTTATAGGGCCATTGCTAATCTCTGTTGAACAATCTCCTGTAGTAATAATAATAATGGTTGACCCGAGATATTCAAAGTTGCTGACATTTTCTAGTGGTTCTTTGTCAATGACTAGAGTAAGTGTGAGACCATTTCTGTTAATATGCATTAGTTTTGTCTTCTTTGCATTGAGGAAAAGATTCTGAGCCTTGATATGATGTTTAATACAATCATGTATATTGCTCTCTCCCTTATAAATTTAGTATAATATTGAGATTATGTTTCACACTTGAAAAACTGCGAAGTTACTGGATAGAAATGTGTAGTAGAACAATTTTCAATAACTGCTCAAGTAAAATGAGTCTCAGCGAGTTATTGAAGATCTCCCTACCCAAGTTAAATGAGTCTCAGCGAGTTATTGAAGATCTCCCTACCCAAGTTAAATGAGTCTCAGCGAGTTATTGAAGATCTCCCTACCCAAGTAAAAGTATTAGGTATTTTTCTAGCTGTCCATGGTAGTCTCAGCATCCTCCTTCAGAATCCCATCTCTGTTGTCTCTACTTTCCCCTTATCCTATTTTTCTTGATCCAAAACTTGCATCCATATGTTAGAATCTGTGCTATATAGACCTGAAGAACTCTTATTTCTTGCATCTAAAGACAAGGACATTATTCTATGTGTATCATAACTGCATGTTTCCTGTTATGGAGGTCATACATGTAGCTGTGTAATAAGACTCCACATGCCTGTGCCGCCGCCGCCACGTCATGTACAGGTTGAGCTTTTTCATTTATAATCCGACTAATTTTTAAAAAACCAGTCTTTACCTGGAGCCGAACCCTGAACCTCACGGATGTGAGACTACGGCTCTAACCTCTCTGCCATGTGCTACACTATTTATATAAATAT
The DNA here is from genome assembly GCA_034231615.1 of Meghimatium bilineatum. Classification (NCBI taxonomy): domain Eukaryota; kingdom Metazoa; phylum Mollusca; class Gastropoda; order Stylommatophora; family Philomycidae; genus Meghimatium; species Meghimatium bilineatum. Next base: position 3,578,955 of record CM067303.1, read on the forward strand.
TACACAATATATTATTCTCAGAATGTGTGTACAAATACTCAGATTTATATCATTGTTACACAAGAGGGAGGTTTGATAAAAAAAAAAAACATGGATATTATTATAAATATTTCTTGAAAATAGATCACATTATAAATATGTATGAAATGTTCTACAAGATTTAAGTATCAGATTTCAATACACTGATTTCCATGATCTATCACATTTATAAATCTGAGCTTCCATAAGTAAGGTATATTAATCTTATAAACATGAAAAGTATCAGATTTATGTCTATGATATCTAATAAGTCAGATTTATAAACATGAGTTCTAATGATGACTATCAAATGTATAAACATGATGGCTATAATGATGATTCTCTGATTTATAACATTAAAGAAATGTCTTGTATTTTTATGTTTTGTTCCTGATTGACTCTGCTATTAAAATCCATGAAAACATATTTACAAACGTTATCAAGAATCATGATTTTTCATTTCGAGTTCATTTCTGAATTATGCTCAAGTTCTTACACGTGTCTGTGAGCGTTTTCCTGATTTCTTGATATGCCTCCACATTTCTCTGACCAATTTGTGCGGTGTAGTGTGCCAGCAACGCCGCACCTTTTGTCTCGTCCGTCTTCTGCCAGACGGTATCGTCGCTCTGGAAATCGGCAATAGTCACGTGTCTTGTCAGACCATTCATGGACTTGTGTAACCGCCAGAACAATTTTAGTGACTTTTCGCGTGTGATCTCCTTGCAAAATTCGTCCCATTTTGACGCCTTTGCAATATCTTTGAATGTTTGGACTAAGATATCTTTCTTCCATTTCCATTGTGCGACCTCCATGGGCTGAGCCACAACACATTTCCGTGCCCTTTGCCATAGTGATACTGCTTTCCGTTTCTCGCTCCATGCCCTTTGAACCTCTTCGTTCCACCAGGGGGGCCTATCCCACACCTGATTTCCCACTACTTGAGCCTTACGTTTGTCTTGTCGAATTCTGCTCACAGCATCCACTCCTCTGCGATCATACTTAAAGGATCTTACCTTTGGCCGTATCTGTTTACTTTTGTCATTTTTTAAGAGAACAACACATGGGAGGTGGTCACTGCCATGATGCCCCAGCAAGTCCCATTTGCAGATAGCCACAGAAGCCGATGACACCAATGCCAGGTCGATAGCGCCATCCTTGTTATACGGCCATCGTTAAGGCACACCAGGTCCGTATCTGTCAGGGCCTCCTCAAGTTCTCTTCCCTGTTTGTTCGAAGCACTATTGCCCCATGATGTACCTTTCGCATTGAAGTCACCACAAAAGAGGATCTGCTTTTCCTGTTCCATTATCTCCCCTAGGATCTTCCAACCCTGAAGATCAATGCTCGTGTTGCAAGCATACACATTTACAATCATGATTGGGTGCTGGACCCTCACTGCCTGTAACTGGATATTGTCGCTATCCCACTTGGACATATCAACCTCGCATACACTAAAACCCTCGCGTACTAAGATTGCCTGTCCAAGATGTCGCCTGTTGTAAAATACTGAAATCCGGCTATCCTGATATTACCACTTTCAACTAGCTGCGTTTCTTGCAATGCAATGATGTCAGCCTCATAACACATCTTTTCTAGCTCTGTTCTACACTTGTGTAAACTGGCCACATTCCAAAACAGAACACGCACGTTTTTAATTCCTAGCCTAGCTGTTTTCGATCTCGTTCTTCTAGCACCCGCCCGGTGACTTTTCCTTTTTGAGCCACCTCGTTTAGGCCGCTTGATATTGGCCGCCATTTTTCAAACCGTGTGACAGCGAATACACTCACGAAGACTTCAGCTCAGATGCACGCACTCCGTTAGCACCGGTGAAGATCTTAAAGAGTGGACCTCTTGGTCAGAGAATAACAACACATCACCACACAATCTCCTAAATGAAAACAACGAATATATCCATTGTTCAAGTAAAACTGTAGGCGACACACAAAACACTCACAGACACGTGTAAGAACTTGAGCATGGAAAACCATATGCTAATCACAGTTGAAGAAATCAGGAAGGCACTGAAAAGTACAAAAAACACAGCACCAGGGCCAGATGGCATTAGATACGATGACATTAGTCGAAGAACGGATGAGGAGTTGGGAGAGTTGGCGGACATGTTCAATAATAGCCTTCTAAAGGGCACAGTGAAAGAAGACTGGTTGCACAGCTATTTAGTTCAACTACCCAAACCTGGGAAGGACCACACCAGGATACATGGCTACAGAATAATAACTATGCAGAATACGATTGGCAAGCTTTTGGAAAAAATTGTGGCCTGGAAGGTATCGTGTTATCTTGAAAGAAATAAGTGTTTATCAACATTGTTAGGAGGATATCGTCCAGGAAAGAAGACATGGCAGAATGCAGCCATATTTGCGCAGGATGTTTTTGAGGGGTTCGATTGGCGCATGGAGACGTGCGGTCGCAATAGACCTTGAGGATGCGTACAATAGGGTGTCCTTGGATATCTTGATGCACTAGCTGTTAAATCTTGCAGTTAATCCTTTTGTCGTGCGTTGGGTTGGCACCGCCCTGTTGCACAGGGATGTAGTTCTTAAGTGTGGTAACTGGATATCTACACCAAAGGTTATTAGCCCTGGCCTGCCACAGGGATCGCCTCTATCTCCTGTACTTTTCAATGTATACACAGTACATATCGCTGGCAATCAAATCACAGGTGTTGGCAGAACGATGTCATATGCCGATGATATCCTGGTGTATAGACAGGGCAGAAATCGAGAAGAGTGCGTCGTGGAACTACAGAAGGAGCTGGACAGACTGACAAATTGGTGTCGAGATACGGGAGCAGTGGTTAATCCGTCTACGGCATTCGTGACGTGGTTTTCCTTGAGCAATCACATGGTAAAGACACCCATGCCACAAGTTTCGTTGTCCGGGAAAAGTTTAGAAAGAACTAGCACAATGAGATATCTGGGTGTGTTTTTGACAGAAGCCTGAGTTTCAGGGAACATGTTGACCACATTATCATAAGGGCAGGCAAAGGCTTAGCAGCAATGAAGGTTATGGCTGCTGCGCAGTGTGAGCAAAAATTGTTATTTCTTTTGTACCAGGGTTTGGTTGTGGCGTTGGTGGAATATGCACTGGCAATTCTGACTCTTAGCCATACTCAGATTGAAAGACTGGATAGAGTCCAGAATGCAGCAATGCATATCATTCTGGGATGCACAAGAGACACATCGACAAGAGCTATGCGATACCTACTTGACTGCCCAACAGCTGAGCATAGATTACAGTATTGCCGTGCACGGGCGTACCTTCAAATACATGCAGATAAGGAACACCCGTTGCATTCCGAAATACAGAAAGTTAAAGGCAGCAGACTCATGGTCGTGGATGGGACGTGCTGAGGATTTCATACAAAGCGTGTGCAAATTACAGGATGTGGCAGCAGGTGCGGAATGGATATGTCTACCCACAGATTTCGAAACTTGTTTGAGAGTAGTAATATCACTTAGCAGGGAATGCAGAGAATGGTGTCCCACAGCTGTGGAGAAAGAAGTGCAGGCTTTAATCAGTGAGAAAACCAAAGAGGGGGATGTGATTATATACACTGATGGATCTGTAATTAGGCATGTTCGCAGTGCTTGGGCCTTTACAGCTCAATGCGCAGGTAAAACGATCAAGGAGGCACTTGATACACTTAAGGAGAGATCAGAGCAACTATGGATGTGTCCAGTTCACAGTGATGATGATCCGACGACTAACTAACTAACTTCTGAATTATGAGCAATTAGTGGTAATATCTGAACCGACGGTAGTCCACTCTGAGCAATTAGGAACAATTAGTGATTATATCTATAATGACAGCAGTCCACTCTGAGCAATTAGGAACAATTAGTGATTATATCTGAACCGACGGTAGTCCACTCTGAGCATCACCATACTAGTTCAGTCTCTTTCAATTTATGGTGAAGGTATGTATGCTGATAGTTCCCGTGGCATGTGTTTTGTATATTTTACTAGTCCTATTCATCAGTTGTGGAACATGATAGTCTAATTGATATTGAGCTTGCTTACTATCATGGTTACAGTGTGCCAGATTGGAAATGTCTAGACACACAAAAAATGGGTAATTACCGGTATTTGTCGTCTAACACGACTGCGTCTGCAGTCGACCCAGCTGTAAATGGGTACCTGATACATGAGTTAGGGAAGGTAAACACAGCTACAGAAGCCCCCTGTTATTCTATTGAGAAATGAGCAAACCTAAACTACAGTAGAATAACATTATAACAACTTGGTCTGAACCAACAGAATATGTATGTAATAACAGAGATTCGCTATATACTGTACAAATATTATAGCATAAATATAACTGGGGATTTCAAATGTGTTGTTATAAAGGTAAATTTGTTATAAAAGGATGCTCTACAGGGATTCCACTGTACTAAACTAAGTAAACAATTTTTAAGACATATATTTTATTTGAAAATAAATATAAATAATAACCATTTTATTTGGAAAAATAATCTAATAAATACTATTTTATTTTGAAAATAAACACACACAAAAATCACATTTATAAGCAAAAACTACTTGACCACTTATGCTGATTAGCGAGAAAATACTGGATGTGAGGGAATTATCTGGCCATGATTTTTCTACGCTTGTCCAAATGCTAACGGCAGAGTTGTTTGAAGAGATTTTTGTGCTGACGTCTCCATTAGGGCAACCCCTATGACCATGACAGGATATGATTGGTCTTACTATTATTACCGGGTATTATTATTTACAAATTTCCCGTAAAAAACTGATGTGTCGGGCCATTGGCACAAATAAAACTGCGACAACGCATTTCAATTCTCTGGACTACATCATGCTGGAAATCTAGTAGGATCATGGTCCAGCTACAAGGGAGATCCAGCAGGAGTTTGAGAATGAACGCTGAAGAAGATACACAAATATCATGTGTATCTTAAATGAATCCTTGAACATATTTCAAACTGCCCAACATATAAAGAGCAAAGACATAATGTTTGGCTAAAGAAGACAGAATTGAAATAAAGGAAAGCGTCTCTGACCTGGGAAAAGACTGGACTCCACTCTAACGACAGAATTGACAACATAGCATGACTACAGAAGAATATGAGAAAACATAAACTATAGGTCAGGGGTCGGGAACCTTTTTATCTGAGATAGCCATGGACACTACATATTTTGAAAAGTAATTCTGTGAGAGCCATACATTAGGTACGGCAAGAGTTATTTCCCTTTAATTACAATGAATGCAGGATTGCTATTTTTCTGTCTTTTAAGTCAGCGGAGTTTATCTTCTTTACCAGTTCTGATGCTGAGCTGCAGTAGACTTTAGCTCATTTGTAGAATGAAATATTGATATGCAATTAATATGTAGATCAAAGGAGTCTAAAGAAACATTTCTTTCATAATCGAACATTTGTCTGCGAGCCAGATGCAGCCATCAATAGAGCCACATCTGGCTCGCGAGCCATAAGTTCCCAACCCCTGCTATAGGCCTATGATTAATTTAGGAAATAGTAATTTGTTGTTCACTTGTGAAAAATGTTTGTTACATTGTCATAGACAGTGAAGCTGCAATATCTGCACCTTCCATCATGTAATATGACATCCTTTTTTCAATACTGCTACTTTTCTATCTCTACACACTTGACCAGACTGAACTAATACAGCTTGGTTACTAGGGCACTATCTCTACACACTTGACCAGACTGAACTAATACAGCTTGGTTACTAGGGCACTATCTCTACACACTTGACCAGACTGAACTAATACAGCTTGGTTACTAGGGCACTATCTCTACACACTTGACCAGACTGAAATAATGCAGCTTGGTTACTAGGGCACTAGCCTAGCCATCATTTACCCCTAAATAAACAAAACTGCTGTATTATTATTATTATTATTCAGTACATCAGCAGAATGTAGATCGGAGTATGTTGTGACATAGTTTATAGCTCAGCTGTGATATCTGCACCTTTCAACCTGACTTCAGCATGGCATCTGGTCACTTAGACCTTATGCTCACTTAGGACAGCCAACTCCACTCCAAAACCTCCTTAGTTATCTCTTTGACATGCATAGCATCAAACAACATACACAGTCAAATCTTCAGTCCAACTTCATATGGACTGATGAAATATATATGTAACAACAGAAATTAGCCATAGACAATACACAATAATAAAGCATAAATAGTATTGGGAAATTTGAAAAATGGTGTTAAATAAGGATACCGGTATTTGTTATAACAGGATTCACTATAAAGGGATTTCACTGTATTTATACATGACAAAGATTGTGGTTAGATGTCAAGAGTATCAACACACATGACGATAAACAAACATCTATAACAAGTTGACAATTTTCTTTACCTAGTCTCCACAATTACATCCATCTTTTCTTTAGATGGATGGAGCTTGCATACTATCATCAGGTTGAAAACTACGTCTGAGCACACAAAATCTGGGTCATGATTTCTTGCCTGACACGGCCGTTCCTCCAATCGACCCAGCTGTAAATGGGTACCTGGCGCATGAGTTAGGGAAGGTAAACACAGCAAGAAAGGGAACTGGCAATTCCAATCTAATAGTTGCTGTGGCTTAGTACATGAAAAGTTATCTTCATCCTCAGCGGCAGGTTGCTGCCCTGGGGCGTACCTTTCTTTGGATGATGCAACATATACAGTAAAATCCCATTTATAATAACTTGGCCAGGACCAGCAAAATATTCATTTAATAATAGGCATTCGCTATATACAGCATAAATAGTAAATATAATGGCGGATTTTGAAAACTTTTGTTATATAGGGAAAGTTGTTATAAAAGTGTGCTATAGAAGAATTTCAAAGACATGAAATTACAGTGGAATTCCACTATAACAACATGGTCTGGACCAACAAAATATGTATGTAATAACATAAATTTTCTATATACAGTACAAACAATATATAATACATATAAATGGGAATTTTGGAAAGTGTTGTTATATAGGGAAAGTTGTTATAAAAGAATGTGCTATAGAGGGATTCCAAAGTACTAATTTTGTAGACCATCCCACATGAAAAACAGAAAGCAAATGGAAACAAAGATACAGATTTATCATGCGTGTGTGCTGAGCACACTATGTATCATGCGTGTGTGCTGAGCACACTATGTTATGGCTCTGTAAAAAAAAAGACTACCTATTCAAAACATGTTCATGTCTTCAAAACCTACTCAAGTATTTAGGTACAACAATTACATCAGATGGAAGAAGTTCAACAGAAATAAGAAGCAGAATAGGGCAGGCAAAAATAACATTCAGAAAAATAAAAAATATATTGTGTAATATGGTTTCATATTCTGCAGTGCTATATAACTTCTATACTAACATATGGGTGCGAGTCTTGGACAATAAACAAACTGGAACGTGGGAAATTAGAGGCAACAGAGATGTGGTTCTATAGAAAAATGCGGAGAATACCATGGACTGCCAGAAAAACTAATGTGGAGGTGTTGAGTCAAATGCAAAATGGACCTTAATCAATAATTTAAGAAAAAGAAAATCTTAATTTTTTTGGCCACTGCATGAGACAGGCAGGTTTGGAGAACATAGTCACAACAGGCAAAATTGAAGGCAACAGAGACAGAGGGCGACAACGTGAGAAAATATTTGACAGTTTGACAACCTGGCACGGCAGAGAAACAACAACGATCTTGATACATAGCTGGAAACAAAGAGCTGGGGAGAGTCATGATCACCTACGCCAGCCAGCATGACACCTGATGATGATGATTCAAAATATGAGAGGAGACGTAACAGTTTTCATCTAAATGTCTCCACAAAATCATGAACATTAAATGGCAAGACAAAGTCACGAATACGGAGGGTACTATATCCTGGTCAGTTAACATCTACAATGGAAACAATACTGTGATGGCTGGGTCACATGCACAGAATATCAAACTGTCTCATTCTCAATTAAGTACTATATGGTGAACTTACTGAAGAAGGTACTATATGGTGAACTTACTGAAGAAAGTACTATATGGTGAGCTTACTGAAGAAAGTACTATATGGTGAGCTTACTGAAGAAAGTACTATATGGTGAACTTACTGAAGAAAGTACTATATGGTGAACTTACTGAAGAAAGTACTATATGGTGAGCTTACTGAAGAAAGTACTATATGGTGAGCTTACTGAAGAAAGTACTATATGGTGAACTTACTGATGAAAGTACTATATGGTGAGCTTACTGAAGAAAGTACTATATGGTGAGCTAACTGAAGAAAGTACTATATGGTCAACTTACTGAAGAAAGTACTATATGGTCAACTTACTGAAGAAAATACTATATGATGAGCTAACTGAAGAAAGTACTATATGGTGAACTTACTAAAGAAAGTACTATATGGTGAACTTACTAAAGAAAGTACTATATGGTGAACTTACTGAAGTATAAAAAATATATAAATTCTCAATAAGAAATTTCTTGGTCAACCCTAAAAATTGGGAAGCGCTGGTCACCAATCCAAGACAGTCAGCAGTAAAGACCTCTGTACAGAAAGTAAACAAGCCTTCATTCATTACATTTTTATTATTGCCGTAATTTTCGTTTGTCACTATTTATATACATGGAGTCACATGTAATAAAAAAACACCAATGAAATGGCCGACCAACGAAATTCACAGAAATAATCAAACATCAGCCTTTTTGTGCACAGGTCTTTACTGAAGCCCAGTCATGGCTGATCTTACTGTCAAAAAACAAACTCTACACACAGGGACGGAGCCATTTGGGAAAAGTATAAAAAATATAAAGGACAAAATTTTAAAGAAAGAAAATGATCTGTAGCTATGGCTAGAATATATAGAAGGTTCATTCATGAGAGACTGTTTAACTAGTATTTTTTTGTGCTTAATGAATAACCGCACAACGAAAAAGGCCAAATATGTACAGTAACATGTTCCAGAAAGTTACATAATAAAACCAATATGACAATCAATATAAGGTAACTGCGTGAAATGTAACAACAATTGTATTTAGATACCGTAAAACACAGGTTTTTATAATAGCTTCACTCAGACAAGACGAACTATCACTGAAACTAATGGGTAATGATGTGCACACAAGAAAACATACAAATTACAAGAAAACATAAAAATTACAATACACAAAACATTTGTGTCTGACTGAAGCTATTATAAAAACCTGTGTTTTACGTAAGTACAAAAATAAAACCATCAAACTTGCAAAAGTGAAATTTTTGTTTGACGACTGCAAGACCAAAAAGTCCATACATCCAAACATGTACAGTGGAATCCGTACGTGGTCCAGACTGACAAAATATGTACCGGTATGTAATAACAGACATTCGCTATATACAGTATAAACAATATACCGGTAGAATAAATATAATTGGGGATAAAAGTGTTGTTATATAGGGAAATTTGTTATAAAAGAATGCGTTATAAAGGGATTCCACGGTATTAAAATCTCATTAATTGGTTCGGATGAAGCTGTCAAAGTGAGATTCTACTGTAGTTAGCAAAATGTGATATGAGAAAGTTCAATACCTGATGATAGTGTGAATATTTATTCTGCAAGTAGCTGCTTGTTTTTATTTGACCCATACCACTTGCTGGCTTTAAAGGCATAGTTGAAACATGGCAAAGGGAATGATATTTAATCATGTTGAATATAAAATCAAAGTCTATGTCCGTGATATTAGTTAAGGAATGGATTTGCTGCAGTTGATGTGTGTATCGACCAGATGCTGATACTAACAGTTGCTGCATTTTATTTGCGTATCGACCAGATGCTGACAACAGCATTTGCTGAAGTGTTAAAATAGGAACTTGTGGTATAAGTACCGATGAAGTCTCAGGTAACCTATTTTCAGTGCGGATGAAGTCAGAGACTGAACTTGTATGGTGGCACCCCCTGCATGTAGTTGTTTCAGGAGATATCTGCTCACCAACAAACATATTTTCCGAGTGTTGTAGAATATATAATGGAACATCTTGTGTTCTAAAATTCAACATTTTGTTTGAGGGTTGTGAAATCTTAATGACTAACGCAGCTGATGAGTTTGTTCTGGCAACTGTTTTTGGCGACGTCCAGTATGCAATTTCTTCTAACGATAAAGGTTTCAAAGTCACCTCCATTTCATTGTTGGATAGTACCCACTTTTTCAAATCAACTTTATTTATTTGTGATAATCTTACTTTGCATGGTCTCATTTTCTTCAATAACGACCGACTTCTTTTATCAAGCCCTGTATTAACTCTACGCATAAATTCTACTTTCTGTCGCCGTGTGAAACTGTACATGTGCACATGTGAACTAGATTTTCCAGAAAAGCCTTTGAAAGTTACAGGATATGTATTAGGTCTTTCTCTCAACCGTATAGGTTCTACATTATTATTCGATGCAGAAATATGACTCTTCACTTCTGAAACAACATGATAGCCTGCGTCATTTTTGAAATTTCTAATAACAACTTGACCTAATGGTGAAGTCATGTCCAATGTATAAAAAGATTTTAAAGTCAAGATTTTTATTTTTCCTGCATTATTATTCATTTTTATATGGTTTTCTTCATCATTTTCGTCATGCTTTTCTTCATCATTGATCATTTCTCTATGTTTCTCATTAATATATTGCAAATTTGCATGTTTCTTCCGACTTATGCTAGACAAGGACGATATGAGATGGAATCTTTCTCTGCTCTTCATTAAACTCGCTCTCTGATTCTTGCATCTTTTTGAGTCAGAATAGAGGCATTTTATAGTTTTGGTTAGCTGAGGCAGAGCTATAATATGTTCATCCACGTCAGAGTAATGACTCATAGTCATCCATCCCTTCTCATACATAGGCAGTGCTCTATTTTTGGGCCAGAGACCCACCATAGAAATAAAATTATCTTTGGCCATCTGGACATAATCATATGCTTTAACTTATTAAATTTGAATTTCTAATTCCGAGTTTTGACTTGAAGGGGATTTGGGTTTGACTCTCCTGTTGCAGCAGTGAAGGGGAAGTAATGGTTTGAAACACTGGCAGTGTTTCATATTATCTGCCCATTAATGATGGAAAAACAAATATGGGAGAGAACTCTTCCTTGCAGCAACAACAACCAACAATGCAGGAATGATCTGATTCTGAAATTTAAAAAATGTTAATTGTGCATTAGACGTGTTATACCATATGTGTTATACCAAAAAGAAATGTCTTCAGTTTTCTCTGAGCACTGTCCTGTTATGTAAAATTACATAGGTATTTTAATAATTTGTATACGGTTCTGTTATCCCTAACCTCTCCCTAGTTTGGTGGAACACAGACCTCGTGTCTGGGAAGGAAGGATAATCATAGAGATCACATAGTATCTAGCATTATTATGACTATTATATATAACTATTAGTTGAATTCCTCTATTCCACCGAAGATGGATTTGTCTGGCCATTAAAACGGCGATACAATGCATTTCCATTCTCTGGACTACATTCTGGTGGAAATCTAGTAGGACCGATGTCTTGCTACAAAAGAAATCCAGTGGGAGTTGGAAAATTAACGCTGAAGAAGAAGAAGAACAATTTTTTATTCTTGATTAGAAACTAGTATCACAGCACGTTGGGCATTCCCATAAGTGCTCCGCCCTCTGTTCCAGCAGCCGTCCGACTCGATGGTGTTTCAAGTCTAATGCTGCTGAAAGACGTCGACATCAGGGCACAACTCTGGCCCTTGTGACACGTTTTTTTTGTTCCTCCCACCCATTTATTCTTTGTTGTTTAAACAGTGGAATCCCTCTATAGCGCATACTTTTATAACAAATTTCCCTATAAAAACACTTTTCAAAATCCCCAATTATATTTAATCTATATTGTTTGTACAATATATAGCGATTTTCTGTTATTATGTTATTACATTCATATTTTGTCGGTCTGGTCCAAGTTGTTATAACAAGATTCCACTGTACTGAGAAATGTATATAGTACATTTTTTATATTACACGCATCGCCCGTGTGTTTCCGGGGCCCGAAAGGGGAGCAAAGAATAGCAAGACTGTTTACCTTCCATGCATGTCGTAAAAGGTGACTAAGGAGGTTATGGGATGGAGTTGGCTGTCCCATCCCATATAGGGTCAGTGACCCAAAGCCATGCTGAAGTCGGATGTGTCAGGCTGCAAGGCGCAGATATCGCATCAATGCTGTAAACCATGACACAACGCATTCCGTTCTCTGGACTACATCCTGCTAATCTGCAGGAGTTTGAGAACGAACGCAGAAGAAGAAGATATTACACGCATAACTTGTCTGTCTGGACCACGTTGCTATAATGGGATTTAACTGTATCATAGTTTTGTTATGTCAAGCACAAGGTCGATCAGTTTCCCAATGAATCCACGACTATCAGACTTTAGGGTATAGTTTTAAAAAAATGCAAGTAACAATATACAAGACAATTCTCCCGCTGAAAACGTGTGTTGGGCCATTGGCGCAAATAAAACGGCAACACAATGCATTTCCATTCTCTGGACTGCATTCAACTGGAAATCTTGTAGGACTATTGTCCTGTTACAAGAGAAATCCAGCGGGAGTTTGAGAATGAACGCTGAAGAAGAAAAACAAGAAGCCTATTTCAATATTTCAACCTTAACTCTTAGTGGACCAGTGATATATAGGGGAAAAACGACAAATAAATTGTAGCGTGGTCCAAGCTATGATCTTGTTCAAGAAAATACAAGTCAAACAGTAACAATGGTACTGCCACAAAAGCATTAGACAGCAGACATTTAACAACAGAGACATTCAAATTTTTAAATGCTGAAACTGTCTTGCATACAACTATCTTATTTGTATTTCTTCGTAGCCCATACCCTATTGTGAGTTAATTGTAAATTCATATTATGATTCCTGCTGAAGACAGATGTGTCGGGCCATTGGCGCAAATAAAACGGTGACCCAACGCATTTCCATTCTCTGGACTACATCCTGCTGGAAATCTGGTAGGATCATATTCCAGCTACAAGAGAGATCCAGCAGGAGTTTGAGAATGAACGCTGAAGAAGAAGAAGATATTCTGATTGTGAGTTCATTGTAAAGCCGATCGACCTTGACCCTTGTGTTTTACATAAGTGCTATTGTTTTACAGCAGTCTCCAAGGCAGTTTATGCCTGAATCCTCAGTGACACGATGAGAATGATACAAAAAATACAAATGGATTATGTATGTGAACAGCGGCTTGAGGCAGTGGAGAGGTCAAAGTTGAAATGCATCACATTCATTGTCATGACTGGGCATGTGGGTTTTGAAGGCAATGTGAGAGCAGATTGGCTGGCTTGCACTGTTACTGTGTTAGATGGCACTGTGAGAGCAGATTGGCTGGCTTGCACTGTTACTGTCTTAGATGGTAATGCAATGGATCAGCTGATATTTTTAATTCCTTATGAGAAACTAGAACAAATTAAATTGATAACGATTAGGATTCACATTCTTTGTCCAGAATTAAGGAATTGGGCCTGAAATGCAACATCGTCAGAAATGAATCATAGTATAGACAACTAGTATGGATTTTCCATATTGATACAAATTTCTGACCAAAAAAAAATATTTTGTTTAAAGAAAAAGGTCATTTGGTGTTAAATTTCAGTAATTACTACTAATGCTGATGTTTTTATCTCACATGAACGAAGTGATGGGCCATTAAATAAAAGGGCCCTTGGTGCTAAATACAGATATTTTTATTCAAATATACATATAAATTATAAAATATATGAATTTATGCAAAAAATCAGTTGACAGCTACGAATGAGTAGTACTGTGGCTTAGAAGAATGTCAACTCACAGAGTACTGGAACTGTCAACCATCGTGCAATGATTGAAACAATCATCATGCGATGATTGATACAATCAAGTAGAGATTAGCACACCTATGGGCATGTACAGAGTGCAGTGATGATGATCCGACGACTAACTAATTAACTAACATGGTATCAAGTCAGGTAACACTTTGTAGTGTTAAAAACTTAAAATGGTGCATCATTCGTAGAAGTTGTGGTGGTAAGGATTACCTGAACTGCAACCTCCATTATTTTGTATGCTCATAGCTCTGATATAACATAACTGGACACAAGTCAGCTGTTAAAAGGATCATCCCTCACTATAAGAGGTAAACTCTTTATTTGGAATGAAATGGGAGCAATGAATAACAAATCTGTTATGTGTCATGCATACTGTAAGAGGGGACTAAGAGGTTGTAGGGTGGGATTGGCTGTCCCATCCCATAGAGGCTCAAAGTGACCAAGATGCCATGTTAAGTCAAATATATCAGGTTAAAAGACATAGATATCGCAGAAATGCTGTATACCATGACACAACGCCTTCCGTTCTCTTGACTACATCCTGCTAATCTGCAGAAGTATAAGAATGAAAGCGGAAGATTTCAAAAAATTAATTCTAACAAAACTTTAATTACTAACATGATACACATGCATTCATAACATATATTGTAAGACTCGGCTCTCAATCAACAATGCAGCAGTGACAAGTGACAGACTTTACCTCAGAGGTGGGCACAATACAGCGAAATTCAGAAAGTCAAGACCTATTTATTTGTCCGCCAGGTTGATTATAAATTATTAAATGCATTGGCGCCTGAACTCAGAAAATATAAAATCACTCACGGAGCCACAAATATGTCAATATCCTTTGATTAAAGTAAACAGCTTACCTGCAGATACAAAAAGACTGCCAATCCATATTTTATCTAGTTCTGCAAATAGCCACAAACTAGCCAAGAAACCATTGCATTTAGTTAGCAAATCTCTGAAATAAAGATATATTTCATTTATCTATGATATTATATATTTTTACAATTTCAAGTACAGGCTGTAAAGTGTGGTGTAGCGGGATGTCCGACAGTCCTGTTCTACTGGATAGAGTAATCAACCGTACACCAAACTTACTGCTGTTCTTCGCTCCACTTTCAGGCACGGTAACACACATGGCGATATATTAATCTGATATTATATTAATCCGAGTACAGTACACATAGACGCCACCACATGTTTAATTATTTCCCTTGTCTAAGTTTGTAAATTTCATGTTCATCATTTAATAATTTAAATATTTATTTATGTAGGGTTGGGGTTTGGGTTAGTTATGTAAAACACAACTATCCTAACCCACACCCTAAAATAAATAAATATTTAAATTATTAAATGATGAACACGAAATTTACATAGACAAGGGAAATAACTTGATGATGTGGTGGCCTCTACTTGTACTGTACATTAATCTGATATAATATATTAATCTGATACAGTATACAGTGGAATCTCATTATAATGTTGTCAAGACCGATGTACGTAATACTATAAATTTACTTTATAGGCCTACATACTGTACAACCAATATAGAATAAATATAAATGGGGATTTCAAAAGTGTTGTTATACAGGGAAATTTGTTATAAAAGAATGCGTTATAGAGGGATTCCACTGTATAAATCTGACACAGTATATTAATCTTCTTTTTCTTCAACATTCATTCTCAAACTCCCGCTGAATCTCTCTTGTAGCAGGACCATGGTCCTATTAGATTTCCAGCAAGATGTAGTCCAGAGAATGGAAATGCGTTGTGTCCTCGTTTTATTTTTTGCGCCAACGGCTTGACACATCTGTCTTTGTCAGAGTATATTAATCTCATACAATAAATTAATCTCATACAGTATATTAATCTCATACAGTATATTAATCTCATACAGTATATTAATCTGACACAGTATATTAATCTCAAACAGTATATTAATCTCATACAGTATATTAATCTCATACAGTATATTAATCTCATACAGTATATTAATCTTCTTATTCTTCTGCGTTCGTTCTCAAACTCCTGCAGATTAGCAGGATGTAGTCCAGAGAACGGAATGCATTGTGTCATGGTTTACAGCATTGCTGCGATATCTGCGCCTTTCGGCCTGACACATCCGACTTCAGCATGGCTGTGGGTCACTGACCCTATATGGGATGGGACAGCCAACTCCATCCCATAACCTCCTGTCGCCTTTTACGACATGCGTGGAAGGTAAACATTGTTACTATTCTTTGCTCCCCTTTCGGGCCCCGGCACACACAGGCGGTATATTAATCTGACACAGTATATTAATCTCATACAATATATTAAAAGTAGACAAAATTATTCAAAAATGTTTAACACATCTGTTCCATGAAAAACAAACTGCTCTCTAGGGGGCCTTACATGATCAATATCAGACTGGGTACATAAAATAATTGATTGCAGAAAAAGAGGAATGAAAAACAAAACAGAATAGGACACAGCCTTGTTCATATCAATTCAGCATCAATACTAACTTCTCCAGAATAATTAATAAAACAAAATTTACCTAAAAAGAACAATAAAAGTCTCTCACATCAGTTAACACTAAATAAGTTTCAAAACTAATACAGTACTAGGAATAAATTTCAAGAGATCACAGCAAATATCACAAACCAAATCAAACAAGAATATTACCAGAAGATATGAAAATGTATTGTACCATTACTTTACTTCCAAAAGTTTAACTGGCATGTTGATCACAGCACAATAATAATACATATCTGTCTCAATGCAGCTTTGTGTTTTCAAACAAAGAGATAAGGGGTAGATAATTCAACAGTAGCTATCACTCAACAAATACTTAATAATTAATAGTCTTTCTTCATTTCATTCTTTGAAGGCAAAAATTGGTCCAATATTCCGGAGCATCTTGATTGGTTTTTTTTAAAATGTTCTTTGTAACTTGTAGTAGGATATATATTTATTTATAAATGTTCATATCGTTAGCAAACTGCTAGTACGGCATTCATTTATTGGGGTTTGCATATTCTTGGTACTTTGTAAGTACCAGTAGTAGTACTTTTTTCAAAAATGTTTTCTTAGCAGCTGGTAGGACCTCATTTTGGGCCTCAAGTTTGTAAATACTAACGCTAGAAAATATATTCTGAGTTTTTTAGTAATTGTTAACATATATTTGGAGATTGGGGGGGGGGGGGGTATTGTTCTTTGTAACTGCTAGCACATTTTGGGAGAATGGGGGGGGGGGTGTTGCGCTCTTTATAACTGTTAGCATATTTTGGGAGAATGGGGGGTGTTGCTCTTTGTAACTGCTAAGCTATGTTGGGAGAAGGGGGGGGGGGGGTGTTGCTCTTTGTAACTGTTAGCATATATTGGGAGAAAGTCGGTCTTGTTATTTGTAACTGTTCGCATATGTTGGGAGAAGGGGATCTTGTTCTTTGTAACTGTTAGCATATATTGGGAGAAAGTCGGTCTTGTTATTTGTAACTGTTAGCATATATTGGGAGAAGGGGTCTTGTTCTTTGTAACTGCTAGCATATATTGTAGAAGGGGGTCTTGTTCTATGTAACTGTTAGCATATATTGGGAGAAAGTCTGTCTTGTTCTTTGTAACTGTTAGCATATATTGGGAGAAGGGGGTCTTGTTCTTTGTAACTGCTAGCATATATTGGGAGAAAGGAGGTCTTGTTCTTTGTAACTGTTCGCATATATTGTAGAAGGGGGTCTTGTTCTTTGTAACTGCTAGCATATATTGGGAGAATGGGGTCTTGTTCTATGTAACTGTTAGCATATATTGGGAGAAAGTCTGTCTTGTTCTTTGTAACTGTTAGCATATATTGGGAGAAGGGGGTCTTGTTCTTTGTAACTGCTAGCATATATTTGGAGAAAGGAGGTCTTGTTCTTTGTAACTATTAGCATATATTGGGAGAAAGTCTGTCTTGTTCTTTGTAACTGCTAGCATATATTGTGAGAAGGGGGTCTTGTTCTTTGTAACTGGTAGCATATATTGGGAGAAAGGGGGTCTTGTTCTTTGTAACTGTTAGCATATATTAGGAGAAGGGGGTCTTGTTCTTTGTAACTGCTAGCATATATTGGGAGAAAGCGGGTCTTGTTCTTTGTAACTGTTAGCATATATTGGGAGAAGGGGGTCTTGTTCTTTTTAACTGCTAGCATATATTGGGAGAAAGGAAGTCTTGTTCTTTGTAACTGCTAGCATATATTGGGAGAAAGCGGGTCTTGTTCTTTGTAACTGTTAGCATATATTGGGAGAAAGGAGGTCTTGTTCTTTGTAACTGCTAGCATTTATTGGGAGAAAGTTTGTTTTGTTCTTTGTAACTGCCAGCACATACTGTGAGAAGGGATGCTTGTTCTTGCTGACTGCTGGTCTATATTTGGAGAATGTGTCATATTCTCTGCATCAATCTATGTTTCTCCACTGAATGCAGTGAAAAGTGCAGAAACCATTCTGCTCGAGTTTGAGCGATGTGTAGCTGTGTGTACTTCTTGCATGTTGTTGAGACCCATAATCATCCCCTCCTTTGATGGCTATTCTGCGAAGAGTTTCTCTTGGTCTTCCTTTATTTTCTTTTGCCATTTGGTACCCATTTTAATACTTGTGGGATTCTGTTTTCATTCATTCTAAGTACCGGTACATCTCCAGTACAAGTCTGTTTTCATTCATTCTAAGTACCGGTACATCTCCAGTATAAGTCTGTTTTCTTTGTAACTGCTAACTCTAATACTTATGGTTCCCTGAGTGTTGATACATTTCACTGAGTGTATGTAACAAATTGTCATCATCACCTGAGATGGATGAACACATTCAGAGCCTGAAGATGGTAATTTGCTGCAATCTGTTTTGTTGTTTTAGGATGGCATCTATTGTCTTATTGGAAAACACTGGCTGTTTTTTTTACTCCATGTCCGTTAGTACTTTGCAATTCCATATACAATTGAATCTTATCATAACTAATTGATCAAGACTGACAAGATATTTATGTAATAACAGATATTTGCTAGACCTCTATATACACTGTACAGTATATGTAATAACATATTTTCTAGACCTCTATATACAGTATATGTAATAATAGATATTTGCTAGACCTCTATATACAGTATATGTAATAACAGATATTTGCTAGACCTCTATATACAGTATATGTAATAACAGATATTTGCTAGGCACCTGACCCCAGGTGTAAGAAATAGAACTGAAAGTGAAGGGTGGGTTGGGACAACCGCGAGGACCTGCTGACGACAGAATTCAATGAAGGCAGCCAACTTACCGCCTGATACTGATAAGTCACCTGGGCGCCTGCGCGGCAGTATAAGTTATTTACACGATGCGTCGTCAACTAGCGAACTGTAGGTCAATGTATCATATGATCATGTGCGTCCCTTCGTCATCTACAAGAGAAGACACAATAAGTACATTGTACACAGATAAATTAATTTTAAATTCACACAAATTCATCATGACCCAATGCCCAAATGGATCGGCAAGGAGTTCGCAGAGGTGATGTCTATTCATAACCAGTAACTACTGATGATGAACTAACTGATAGCAAAGAAGAATTTAAAAAGTGATAAAGTTTACACTGCATAGTGCAAACAGTAATCTAAAACGATGGAGCTACATAATACCAAAGTATTTTTGTGCAACAAGTTTCTCAGTTCAACAGAACGCGGGACTGCTAGTATCATATGTCACTTCCGGTGAACTTCGTTATTCGGTTTATATCTTTATTTATATTAAAATATTCTTGTCCGTCGGATCACATGTGATAATATATTCTTCTTCAGCGTTCATTCTCAAACTCCTGCTGGATCTCTCCTGTAGCAGTACTACTAGATCTCCAGCAGGATGCAGTCCAGAGAATGGAAATGCGTTGTGTCGTCGTTTTATTTGCGCCAATGGCCCGACACATCCGTCTTCGGCGGATGATTATATATATATATATATATATATATATATATATATATATATATATATATATATATATATATATATATATATATATATATATATATATATATATATATATATATATATATATATATATATATATATATAATGTACCATTTATTACATCCACTTTATACAATTTAGAGTTCTGTCCTTGTCTATGAATGCGTAGATGGCTAATAAGCATATGCTGATCGCAAATGCTCTTGGACAAGTCGAGCATGCGGTTGAAATGAGGGTCTCTTAATTTTTGACAGTTGACAAGGAGAAGGGTGGGGTAAAAAAAGTGTTGATGCAATTTATATACATATCATCCTTTCATCCTTACAATAATACCCCCTCCAAACTCGCCTTTAGACATGACACTTCCGACTTCAGCATAACTAACCCAGGGCCGTAGATTCATCTTCAGTAAATACCTCCAACACCCTATTATCTATGGTTTGATTTGACCTACGGTAATATCTTGAGTTTAAGATGCGCACGCCCACACGAGTTTAAGATACGCACGCGAACGCGAGTTTAAGACGTGCACGCGAGTTTAAGATGCGCACGCGAACGTGAGTTTAAGATTCGCACGCAAGGTTAAGATGCGCACGCGAATGTAAGATGCGCACACACACGAGAGTTTAAGATGCGCACGTGAGTTTAAGATGCGCATGCGCACGCGAGTGTAAGATGCGCACGTGAATTTAAGATGCGCACGCGAATGCGAGTTTAAGATGCGCACGCGAATGTGAGTTTAAGATTCGCACGCAAGGTTAAGATGCGCACGCGAATGTAAGATGCGCACACACACGAGAGTTTAAGATGCGCACGTGAGTTTAAGATGCGCATGCGCACGCGAGTGTAAGATGCGCACGTGAATTTAAGATGCGCACGCCGCGCGAGTTTAAGATGCGCCCGCGTGTTTAAGATGTGCACGCGTGTTTAAGATGTGCACGCGCACGTGAATTTAAGATGCGCACGCCGCGCGAGTTTAAGATGCGCATGCGCACGCGAGTGTAAGATGCGCACGCGTGTTTAAGATGTGCACGCGCACGTGAATTTAAGATGCGCACGCCGCGCGAGTTTCAGATGCGCACGCCTACTTAATAGGCGGCCAATTACAACCACCAAACTTCCATAGACACCTCTTGCATGGAAAGTCACAGTGATTAGATTCTTCTATCGAGTCAGGGCCTCCCAAGGAGGTCACTAAATGTGCAGCAAATGTATAAACGTTTTTGTTCTCATTTAAATAGGAAGTTCCGTCGAAGATCGTTGTGTTGCACCATCGGTGCAAATAAAACTGCGACAAAACGCATTTCCTTGTTTGGACTACATCTTGCTGGAAATCTGGTAGGACCATTGTCCTGCTATAAGAGAGATCCAGCGGGAGTTTGAGAACGAACGCAGAAGTAGAAGAAGAGGAAGTAAGGTGGTACAAACTAATCCATTCATCCGTATTCTATCAAGGTCGTAGAGGTACCACATTACATGCATCAACGCACACAGTCCTCCATCGATTACTATTAGGACCGTATGGTAAATTTTCTCAGTATGATGCAATTCTTCGAAATACCGCAACCGACAATTTATTTTGATTGGTGCCGCCTGATGCGGCCGCCTCTTTGCATCATAGCACGGCACGGCCCTGATTAGTACCTTCAGCAATGCCGATGAGTGAGGAAAAACTCAGACCTGTCCAGTCCTTGATGTTGTCTGTCAATGATTGTTCTTTCTCTCCCATCTGCTTCTACCACCTTTTGACTGTTTTCTGTGGCATCGTTTTTGATAGGAATCATGTCGAACTGCAAGTCCAATCCATGCAAATGTTTGCCATTTCACTGTTGAAAGTAGGCCCCTAATAGTTCTTGTCTACCTGTATACATCAGCATTTTATTTCGTAAACCAAATCAACATTTCATTAGTTTTATTCAGTACAATGAAAATGACATTATTTAATATTTTAGTTTATTTGCAAATAAATAAACAAACACATTCCACATTCTTTTAATCGTCAAACAGCTGTGAACTAATAAAACATCTACAATAAACAATGAAACAAGTATGAATATATTTTTTTCTGAAACCATATCTAAATAATACATAATTACATTGGAGTAAAAAATCTTTCTTTGTTCATTTCTTTATTGTTCTGATAGTATGCCAGGTAATTTCGATTAAACTTGTCAATGTATATAATTAGATTAGTTCTTTTCATCCTAATTACATAATCATTACTATAACAGAGGATTTTTTCCCGATAGCACGTGATGCTTTGTGCATTTATCTATGACCGTCGACAATATAACACCTGCTGAATAATGGGAAAAAAACATTCTTTGAGAATATTTCCATGATTTTCATTCGTTTCTATGATTATACTTTGTATGACAGCCAATGAAAATCAAAGGAATAGTCAAA
Organism: Meghimatium bilineatum; assembly: GCA_034231615.1. Taxonomy (NCBI): domain Eukaryota; kingdom Metazoa; phylum Mollusca; class Gastropoda; order Stylommatophora; family Philomycidae; genus Meghimatium; species Meghimatium bilineatum. The sequence continues at coordinate 3,601,192 of CM067303.1, forward strand.
TTAGTTATTTTATAAGGTGTGAGTTCGCGTTATCCAATAGGTTTTATATTTTCACAAGATCACGTGTTAGGCGCATAATCTCTTTCTGACTTATATTGCATAGGATATATTGATTTGAAGAAACGCTAAGACTTTTTATTTGCCTCTGGTATTGCGTGCAGGTGTAACTGATGTTAAATTGTATTCAAATCGGCAGAGAACAAAGAAAGTTGCCACGTGATACTCATTTGTGAATTGATTGGGATTCACCTCACAATTCATGAAGTTAGGACACGCTTAGAGATGAATAAAGAAATATGTGATCAAAAAATTGAAGTCTTCTTCTAGGTTCGTACTCAAACTCCTGCAGATTTACAGGATGTAGTCTAGAAATAAAGGAAATAATAAATCATTCTTATATTGTCTTGGACAATAAACAAACTGGAAAGTGGGAAATTATAGGCAACAGAGATGTGGTTCTACAGAAGAATGCTGAGAATACCATGGACTGCCAAAAAAACTAATGTGGAGGTGTTGAAAGAGTCAAATGCGAAACGGACCGTAATCAGCAATATAAGAAAAAGGCCATTTTTTTTGGCCACTGCATGAGACAGGCAGGTTTAGAGAACATAGTCACAACAGGCAAAATTGAAGGCAACAGACCCGCCGAAGACGGATGTATCGGGCCATTTGCGCAAATAAAACGGCGACACAACGCATTTCCATTCTCTGGACTACATCCTGCTAGAAATCTAGTAGGACAATGGTCTTGCTACAAGGAAGAGCCAGCGGGAGTTTGAGAATGAACGATGAAGAAGAAGAAGGCAACAGAGACAGAGGGCGACAACGTGAGAAAATATTAGACAGTTTGACAACCTGGCACGGCAAGGAAACAACAACGACTTTGATACATAATACTGTGGATAGAGAGCTGTGGAGAGCCATGACTGCCTACGCCAGCCGGTATGGCACCTGATGATGATGATATGAAATAGGCCACATGATGTTCGTCCGTCGAAGTCCACGATGACCATTCAACTCAACTGTGATGGTGATGTCTGCCGTGTGCCGACTGTGACTATTGAGTCACATGCTTACCTGGAACTGTTTACCACACTCCGAGCATGTGTGGGAGGAGTCTGTGGGACATTGAGCAGCTCATGCCTTTTCTAGCGCGTTTTTGTTGAAAACCTTGATGTGCGAGGTTCTCTGCAGCTGTTGCATCACTCTTGATTCTGCGACGTCAGTCGGATCCGTCTTGTGCAAGTTTCTCCCATGAATTTGTGTATATTTTGAAAGTGAGTCAGTAATGTCATGGCGTGTCTTTAAAACACTTCCTCTGTTCTCCGGTCTTGCAGGAGACAATCTGGAGTTCTTCATGTAAAAACATTTTTCTTAGACGATGATATTTTATGCGGAAAATGTGTTCTGCCATTCGTGTCTGTGACTTCGTCAACATTGTGTCTATGCTTACAGACTTATATTTCATCAGTACTTCACTGTCTGGTATTTTATCCCACCAATAGATGTTGAATATATTACGAATGCAGCGTAGGTGGAAGTGGTTGAGTCTTCTAGCATGTTTGACATATACTGTCCATGTTCCATAGGCATAAATGAGTTATGCTATTTCTGCTGCTTGGTAAACTATGAGTATGGTGGTAGTTATTATTCCCCTTCTTTCCAATACATTGTTTTCGTGGTCATCCAAATGTGGCACTAGCTTTCGCTATTATGTTGTTTACCTCAGTATTTACAGAGAGAAAGAAATTAGTCGCAAAGAGGGGGGGGGGAAGCTACCGATAGATCTATCTCTCCTGCGACAAATTTATTTCTCTATCTTTTCCCCCTTTTTATCATCTTTCCCCATCTTGGTATCGCTCATTGGTTTTCATATCGCCCTTTCCTTATTTTTGCATTTTTCATCTTTTACTTTGCGCTTCCATTTTATTCTTTATGCTATGCCCATTTCTGTCTATAAATATTGCGCAAATTTGAGCACACATATTGAACGCACTATTGTTGGCCTTTTAAAAGACATGCGTTAGCATCGATATTTCACAATGTTTTTTGTTAAGGAAGACAGTGTCCCAGTCATCTTGGTTATCAATATTTTTATGGTTGTGTTTTCTTAACCGTTATTTGTTTCTTGATAATTTGGTCCAGATAATTTGATAATTGTCCTTCTTCTATGTTTTATTGTTAATTATTATTGTTTTATGTCGATACTTAGGTATTTACAGTAACCTGTTTACTTTATTTAAATAATACTCATGTGGAAGACAGGTAATGGAGTTTACTGGATAACGACTGTCACACTATCACTTTCGGATGCCTACATGAATTAATATAGTACAGTATAGTATGTACAACAAAACACAGAATATAATCATACAAATGACAATACACAGGACATAAATCAAATCATATCAGACATAATCACTTTGATTATGTCCTGTGTATTGTCATTTTTATGATTATATTCTGTGTTTTGTTGTGCATACTATATTAATTCATGTAGGCATCCGACAGTCATAGTGTCAGTTGTTATCCAGTAGAACTCCATTACCTGCTGTCTTTTACGTATTATTTTCATTCTACTCTACCCAGAGAACCCTGACGAGGAAAGCAAAAATAAAGGAATTAATTCTGGGCAAAAAAATTATGTTCCCATGCCGGGAATCGAACCCGGGCCGCCTGGGTGAAAGCCAGGAATCCTAACCACTAGACCACATGGGAGACATGATTTAAGTGTAAATGCAAAGAATATAAAGCAATGTACTTTTAACTAGTTAAATTATTTATTTATTGTCTTTTTATTCAATCAATCAATCAAGTGACGTGTCGAATGGCGTAGGCGCTCACGTTTCTCCACGACTCTCTGTTTCTTATGTTGTCAATAAGCTCGGTTGGCGAGCTTCTACAATGCCACAATAATTATAATACAAGTCCATCTAGTAACTTTTCTCATTTTCTTTATTGCTTTTGCTGACTAAGGCGTGGCAGAATTGAATTATGATCGGTTTTCGGGCATAGCACATTTGGTCGATTGATGTGCAGTTAATATTGTCAGGAGATGCTGGAGATACGTTGCAACCAACCTTCGTTGCGGAGACGGCACTTAATGATGATGAATATTGTCATGTCTTGTCTTATTCATGTGTGCCGCTAGGCATCATGGGATGCAGAAGTCTTTTGTCAACTAACGCCACTGACATAGTGTAGCCATGTTGTTGTTATATTTCTCTGTCATCTATCCATCTTCAAGCTGTTGATCAAAGACTTAGAGAAGAACAAGTCAACTTTATTTATACCTCGGCCGTGCGTCGTCGGGCCCGAAATGGGAGCAAAGAATAGCAACACTTTTACCTTCCATGCATGTCGTACGAGGCGACTAAGGAGGTTATAGGATGGAGTTGGCTTTCCCATCCAAAATAGGGTCAGTGACCCAAAGCCATGCTGAAGTCGGATGTGTCAGACCGAAAGGCGCAGATATCGTAACAATGCTGTAAACCATGACACAGCGCATTCCGTTCTCTGGACTACATCCTGCTGATCTGCGGGAGTTTGAGAACGAGCGAAGAAGAATTATACCTAACCGTTCGTGTGTTAGAACATCTTCACTCTTATAAATATTATAGTTATAGACAATTCATTTGAGTTTCAAACTCCTTAGGTAATTAACTTGATTGTCATGTGACGTATGTGTGTGTCATGTGACGTATGTGTGTGTCATGTGACGTATTCCTTCCAGAACGTTGTCTTCCCAATGAACTCTCTGAACTTCTCTCTGTCTTGGGCGATGTGGCTTGCATTTTCCACCGATGTATTCATGTTATCTTAATGTTGTCAGTCCATCGTCTTCTTGGTTTGCCTTTCCTCCACCACCCAGGTGCTCTGCCCTCAATTCACGGCACATTTGAAGAACATCGTAAGCTACGTGTGAAGTAATAGTAGTGGGGGGGGGGGGGGTGAGAGGGAGGGTCGTAGATATGATATACTTGAAAAATTGGGGGGGGGGGGGGGTGTCTTCCTGAAATAGGGCATTAGTATATATCGTGTCAGATGTTCTTTTTAATGACTTTTTCGTGAAAAAATCCAATGGGAGGGTGTTTTTTTTGGCCGATTAGCAAGCATTTTGGCCAAGTTCCTAGCGCTAATAGTCCTGTTCCGATTTGCTAAGAAGGTGGGAGGGTGGGGTTTGAATACTCCAGGATGATGATTCCTGCGTTAATTCTAAAACTCCTGTAGGCAGAACTACCAGGGATTAGTCCAGAGAAAACAATACACAGCAGTGTGGTTTCCAGGGCCGTAGATACATTTTCTGGAGGGAGAGGGTATGCACAGGAAGGAAGGGAGGGGACTGGCCACCTCACCTAATAGTTTCTGCATTTTAGTACATGGCGGGTTATCTTTATCCCCAACTGCAGGTTCGTGCCGTGGGATCTACCTTTACCTTCGCCTACACACACAAAAAAGAAGTCATTCTCACGTTTTCGTGTGTAACTTCCTCGTATTTACGACAATTGTGATGAACTTATGGCCAATCGTTAAGGGAGAAGTTTGTCTATCTTTTGGTTACATTCATAGTAATAGAGTCTGCACGATCAAAGGATTTTTAGGATACATTAGTAGAGTCAATATCGAGAATGTGTAAAATGGGGGTGAGGATAGGCGTGGCCCGTGGAGAACACGTAATAAAGATTTCAAAAAGAGAATGAACCAACATAGAATCGGAACCATCAGCCGTTGTACCCTGAGAAGTTTATTGAAACAGAGATCTGAGCACCTATGGATAAGTTTGGTGTGCGTGCGCATGTCTGGTGTGCGCATGTCCGGTGTGAGAAGAATATAGTTAACATTATTCAACGTATTTACTACTAAGTCATGTTCTAAGTCTTCTTCTTCTGTGTTCAGCATCTGTGGTCATGTTATATTGTCAGGCCTGTCGTCAGAGCGAAGTCCACTCCAGCTCAGAGCGACTGCCCTATAGCTTTTGCCTCAAGTCTATATCCTCTCGCCAGGTCTGCTGAATAGGCCTATCTCTTGTCCAGCGGCGTCTTGGTCGACCTTTGCCTCTACTGCTTTCTATCGCCCCTCCAACAACACCTTTTCTATGCCATCATGTCTCTTCGCATTGGCCGAAAAAACCTAAAGCCAGTCTTCTTGAACGCTGATTGTGCTTAGCACGTCTTGGTTTGTCTTTCTTGCGGTACTCACAGGACTCTTCTATAGCACTTAATTTCGAAAGCCTCTATTACATCCTACTAGAAATATAATAGGGACATTGTCCTGCTACAAGAGAGATCCAGAGGGAGTTTGAGAATGTCCTGCTACAAGACATGCAGTGGGAGTTTGAGAATGTCCTGCTACAAGACAGATCCAGTGGGAGTTTGATAATGTCCTGCTACAAGAGATCCAGCGGGAGTTTGAGAATGTCAAGCTACAAGAGAGATCCATAGGGAGTTTGAGAATGTCCTGCTACAAGAGATCCAGTGGGAGTTTGAGAATGTCCTGCTACATGAGATCCAGTGGGAGTTTGAGAATGTCCTGCTACATGAGATCCAGTGGGAGTTTGAGAATCCGGGAAGTAAAGACTGCGAGGGAGAGCAGATGGCTACCGCCCTCATTTGCAGAGCCTGTGAAATGTGAGATCGCTAACATCTCACACCCCTACTGCATTAATAAATGCTATGGGTTACTTTTTTACTCTATATAGCAAATTTCTGTTATAACATACATATTTTTTTGGTCTGGGCCAAGTTGTTATAATGGGATTCTACTATATAAATAGCAGTTGTTTTAAAACACATGCTTACATTATTTATTTTCATAAAAATTTTTTAAATAATATTTTTCTTCATTTATTTGCAGCATGCCTGGAGGTTTAAAAAAAAAAAGAATATTGTCCAGCTAGTAGTAATGCATCCTTTGTCCACATCTAGTCAAAGAAATAATCCGGAAAAAACACTGGAAATTGAAAATAATGAAGAGTTCTGGAAACTTTCACGCCAGCAATCTATCTATCTATACACTGTGACCCTTTTGTGCCTCGCGGGGTAGAAGAGTTCTCTGAAGATGGTCTCCCTGTGTGTTGTTTATAGGCTTGTTCCCATAACCACTTTGATTTCTGTTGTCCATCTTTTACATGGTCTTCCTCTGGATTTATAGTTGTGTTGTTTATGTGACATGGCCATTTGTGGCATGCTATCTGTTGATAGTCTGGATGTGTTTGAAAAAAAAACCAACTTAATCTGCTGTCTTTTGATGTATTCTAATACTAGTATTGTTTTGGTTATCTGTCTGATGTTATCATTTCTAATTCTATATCTTAATGACACTCCGAGTATTCTTTGTAGACAAGCCATTTCTGCTGTTACTAGTCTTGCGGCATTATTGTCTAGGTTACAATAGAAACACTATTCTGGAGTTGTGTCCACTATTGTGGTGACATGACATACGAAACAAGGCGGATGACGTGCATATTCCCCCGAGATTTGAAAGCAATGTGCACTTCTATTGATTTTCTTCAGTGATACCTCCAAATGTCTACTGCACCTCATGTTACAAAAACACAACTTTCCACAATTCATTAAAACACAACTTTCCACAATTCATGAAAACACAACTTTCCACAATTCATTAAAACACAACTTTCCACAATTCATGAAAATACAACTTTCCACAATTCATGAAAATACAACTTTCCACAATTCATGAAAACACAACTTTCCACAATTCATTAAAACAAAACATTCCACAATTCATGAAAACACAACTTTCCACAATTCATGAAAACACAACTTTCCACAATTCATTAAAACACAACATTCCACAATTCATGAAAACACAACTCTCCACAATTCATGAAAACACAACTTTCCACAATTTATGAAAACACAACTTTCCACAACTCATGAAAACACAACTTTCCACAATTCATGAAAACACAACATTCCACAATTCATGAAAACACAACTCTCCACAATTCATGAAAACACAACCTTCCACAATTCATGAAAACACAACTTTCCACAATTCATGAAAACACAACTTTCCACAATTCATGAAAACACAACCCATGAAAATACAAAATGGTTATTGTCCCTATTATCATTAAAATCAGTTTTATTTTATTTTCAAACATAAATCAACTGGGATGATTGACTATCTACAAATGATTATACACAGCAAGACCAATGAACTTATATATACTGTATTGTTCTTCTCGAACCCCAAGAATTGCCAGCGATTAGCTCTTACTTCCTATGTGAAATGGGGAGATTTCTCTGAGCTTTCTCTCATACCCAGGAGACATCTCAATATCTACAGATTCTTCTTCTTCAGCATTTATTCTCAAACTCCCACTGGGTCTCCCTTGTAGCAAGACCATGGTCCTACCCTATTTCCAACAGGATATAATCCAGAGAATGGAAATGCGTTGTGCCGCCTTATTATTTGCACCAATGACCCGACACATCTGTCTTTGGCAGGGTATCTACAGATGAAAACAGTCAAACAGTAATTTAACAAATAATTTGAAAACATGTTGTGATTGAAGGAAAAATTGGGACAGTAATGAAGCTTTAACTCATTACTGACAAGTGACCTTGTGATCATATTCAAACTGAAAGTTGGTCTGTACTACTAATCCTACACAACATATTGCCTCAGGATTGTGACGCAGAGATCTCACAGTTCTAAGTGTGATCTCACAGTTCTAAGTGTGATCTCACAGTTCTAAGTGTGATCTCACAGTTCTAAGTGTGACCTCACAGTTCTAAGTGTGACCTCACAGTTCTAAGTGTGATCTCACAGTTCTAAGTGTGATCTCACAGTTCTAAGTGTGATCTCACAGTTCTAAGTGTGATCTCACAGTTCTAAGTGTGATCTCACAGTTCTAAGTGTGATCTCACAGTTCTAAGTGTGATCTCACAGTTCTAAGTGTGAGGTCAACACAATTAGCCAGACAGACCTGTAGATAAGGGAGGGATTTGAGGGTGTTCAAACCCTTCCCTCACCTGTGTATTGCCGGTGCCTGAGAGGAGAGCAAGGAATAGCAACACTGTTTACCTTCCATGCATGTCGTAAAAGGCGACTAGGGAAGTTATGGGGAGGAGTTGGCTGTCCCATCCCGTATAGGGTCAAAGTGACCCAAGGCCAAGCTGAAGTAGGATGTGTCAGGCGCAGATATCGCATAAATGCTGTAAACTATGACACCTCACATTCTGTTCTCCGGACTACAGCCTGTAGAAGTTTGAGAATAAACGCATAAAACACCCTTCCCTTAGCAAATCTAAACATGACTTATAGTACTAGGAGTCTAACCGAAGGTAACATCAACCCCCCCCAAATAGTGGCAGACAGAATAGTCAAGGAAATATACCGTAGCCTATTCAATAAGTTTCCAGGTTAATTTTGTTTCAGAAAAACGAATATATTTAAAGACTAGTGGGTTATATCTCCTTCATAGTCGTCCTTCACTGTTTCAGCGAACCTGGTACTGAAAGAAATCACGATTCACAATCCGATCGCCTGTGTGCTACTTTTCAAGATAATATCTGTGCAAAGCATCACCGTGGTGTTGCAGGGCTGTTTTGTAGAATTCTGTATTAATACTCATACTTCGTGGGGTGTATTCAGAATGAACAAACACAACAATGTCAAAGAATGTCATCCACATTGTTTTGTCAATGGACTTAGAGGTAGATAAACATTATAAAAATAAATTTTACAGAGAGTAGTAAGTAAAAAGTAAAGTAACCCATAGCATTTATTAATGCCGTAGGGGTGTGAGATGTTAGCGATCTCACATTTCACAGGCTCTGCAAATGAGGGAGGTAGCCATTTCCTCTCCCTCGCAGTCTTTACTTCCCGGATTAATCCGGTACCCATTTAAGGATGGGTCGACCTGGGAGCCGTTGCGATCTGAAAAAATTTCGGCCTTAACTGGGCCCATGGACCCAGTGAACCCAGGACCACTCATATGCGAAGCCACTGCGCTAACGCGGCTCCAATTACAGAGAGTACAACAGTGCAAAACACATCTGGTTGATTAAGTCAATGAAACTGATAACAGATTATTAAAATAAAAAATAGGAAATTTCTTATCTGGTTATTTCCTAGGAGATTGGTCTACATTTCACACTTTTTAAGAAATCGGTGCGCATCTGAAATTTTAAGTAATTTGTGACGTGACAGCCGCTGCATTCCTAGTCATAAAATGGCTGACATAATTGTACTGAAATTTCTTTCGACTAATAAAGTAATTGTTACTGTTGCAAGGAGTGCTCCCAGGAACATACTATGATCTTAACCTACTACGCTGCAGGAATGACTAACTGGAACTGCATTGTTAAAAAACACCATCAACAGATTCAGCTGGTGGGGTAAATAATAAACACTGGGTTGGAATTTAGTATCTTAAATTTCATCTCACATTCTGGAAAATATGTAGACCCGTCTTCTTAGAAAGAACCATTTATCTATCTAGATATAGGATATGGTTTTACTGCAATGTTCTTTTAATTCAATTTTTTAAAAGGACTTTATATGTCCTGCTTTCTTCAGGACCACTTGTAAACAGGGATACCACTCAAATGTTTTAGATCAACTTAGACAGGAGTCTTTTTAACCCCCTGAATGAAGTTTTTCAAAAGTTTCAGAACCAGTTTTTTTTCAAGACAGAAGCATAAATAAATGCTTTAGGATAAAGTTATGTGATATAAAGTTTATAAAATAAACTTTATATCACATAAAGTGGGATTTATTAGATGACAGACTGTACTTTGCTGACAGCTGTAGGAAAGGTGGAATTTATTAGATGACATTTTGCACTTTGTTGACAGCTGTAGGATAGGTGGAATTTAGTACAACATATTGTATTTTATGGGCAGCTGTATAAATTATAAATAATAAAAATAAATGGGGATTATGGAAAGTCTTATTAAATAAGGAAATTTGTTATAAAAGAATGTACTACAGAGGCATTCCACTATAATAGGATATAGTCTAGAAAATAGAATATAAGTGTTATGTAGTCTAGAAAATAGAATATACCCCGGTAAGAGTTATGTAGCCTAGAAAATAGAATATAGTAGTCTAGAAAATAGAATATAAGTGTTATGTAATTTAGAAAATAGAATATAAGTGTTATGTAGCCTAGAAAATAGAATGTGTTATATAACCTAGAAAATAGAATGTAAGTGTTATGTAATTTAGAAAATATATCTAGGAAGTCTAACTACTGTTGCCATCAACACACACATTATTTTGTAGCTATGGAAACTTTTCTTGATCTTCAATGTGACTTCAAGCGATCATATCACAGCAACGGAAAATTTTTGTTTGAGTCTTTCTTTTTTTCTTCCATATCTTTAAAAATATTATTTCTGAACAATGCTGCTCCTGCATGCAGGTTCTCCCTCCAGACATCCTGAGTTTTGGCCATTTTTTCCTAGTTTTTAGCGGATCTCCCTAGCATAGTGGTTAAGCTATTCACCTTGTGTTCAAGAGGTCATGAGTTTGAATCCGGCTCGTGTCGTCTTGTTTACAAGGTAGATTTTTTGTAAGATCCCTGTGGATTATCACTTGAAACTATAGAGTTACGTGCTATGAGTGGTACTCTCGGCAGGTGGCGTGCCACTTCAATGAGAGTAACGGATTACATATGGGAAATGGAATTCAGTGAAGTCAATCCTCTAGACTTTTGAACTTTATTTTCTCCCAAGTTTTTGGATTCTATATGGAAGCCTTTCATTGAGGATTTGCAGATGTCTTAATACCTCAGGATTGGTCTACCAAGGGCTTGATGGCATTCAGCCACTTCCCCGAATAGTACTTGTTTTGGGATGCGGCAGTTTGGCATTCTGCGGACGTGACCCAGCCAACACAATCTATTTATACTGAGTGCCCATGGAAGATGGTAGCTGAGTGCTGCCCAAAACTTTCATGTTGGTGATTTTATCGTACCAATTGATGTTTAAGATCTTGCGGAGACATCTTAGATGAAAGATGTTAAGTCTCCTCTCATGTTTGGTGTAGGTAGTCCATGTTTCAGATCAGTAGTCTAGTGTACCTGGCACGCATGTTTGATAGATCTGTATCTATGTTTTCAATTTTATCTTATGGTTTATTCCAAGCTCGCTTTGACAGTCTGCCAAAAATGGTAGTCACTTTTCCTATATGTGCATTTATATCATTGCCTAGGGTTAGGGTGGATGTAATTGTGGATCCTAGGTAGCAAAAATTGTCAACTTGTTTTATATGGGTGTTGTTTAGGGTGATGTGCTACCTAATAAACAAAATATACAACATGTCTAGGGGGATGATTACTTACCTGGCCATGCAGAGATGCACTTGAGGTTCAGACAGCAATGTCAAACCACTGAACGTATTTATATTTCCTAGAAAATCACTACAGCCAAAAAAATGCCTGGGTTGTTGGCTACATCGTATATAGGATATGCTATCAAATTCTTTTTGTCATACAAATATGAAGGGATTTATTCTAAAACATACACCCCCCCCCCAATCAAGGCATATTACCTAAAGCTCTACATTGAAAGAAAGCACCAGCCATTAGCAATCATGTTCCAAATGACCTAGGAGAAATTTCTCACCCAGAATTACTTTGCAGAGGGCCTTGTGCATTATGGGATTCAAATTAAAGATGGCCATCTTTGTGAGTAACATCCCTGTATAAAAAGACAGTTCTAAAAAGTGAAATTTTAAAATATAGGCATGAACGTAGTGTCCAAAAGTGTCACTGTGCACTGAAGTCACACATAGATCCGAACTAAATATTCACAATTCATAAGACGTAGTGTCACTGCCAATGTAAACGAGTGACTGGTAGACACCAGATACAACACATTCATATAATGTTATCTTTGACTTGGTCCTAGTTTTGATGTTCTGCGTTATTTTATCTTATTTTTACAGACACAAGAACTACAAAATAATGCTCACAATGGGAACAAATCAACAATAATAAGTTGAAAAAAAAAGATTGTAAAGGCGTAGAGGATTGACTTCACATTACTGTACTCAGGTTACTCCATATTTAAATCCTTCCCTCTCAACAAAGTGGCATGTCAAATGTCGATAATACCACTCGTAACGTGCATCTCTAGAAGTTATAATCTTTGAGGGTCTGTGAAAAAATCCACTTTATGAAACAACATATTCTGAGCGGGATTTCAATCCAGGACCTCTTGAGCATAAAGTGAATAGCTCAACCACTGCACCATGGAGATCCCTAACAAAAATGCTATTACAGAGGTACGGCTGGAAAGAAATGCCAAGACGCAACAATAGCAGTTTCATTGGTTATGTTACAAACACAGTCTTTCAGTAACAATGGAAACTTATGGTTTGAAATAGTGTATTTTTAGATCCTTGACAGCATTAATGAATTCTGATGGCATAAATTAAGAAATTGATGGCATAAATAGATCTTGACAGTATAAGCAGAAAAATCTGATGGTATAAATGGCGAAATCTGATAGCATAAATAATGGTCATTGATGGTATAAATTGAGTAATCTTTGACATGGCATGAATGAAGAAGTCAGCATAAATGTGGAAATCTGATGCATAAATGGAGAAGTCTGATGGCATAAATGGAGAAGTCTGATGGCATAAATGGAGTAATCTTCGACATGCTTTGCCTTTCCTTGTATTTGATTTATCAACAAGCTGGCTGACAGTGTAATGTTGTACATCTCAAACAATTACCAAGCACATAATGATCCAATCAATTAGTGCAACTTTTTTACCAGCAACTTTTGTGTAGCCGGACTATTTTTGGTTCTTTCCTGGGAGAAAGGTCTACATTTAACACTTTTTAAGAAATCTGTGCCGATCCTAACTTTTTATTAATTTGTGACGTCACATTGCGATTGTATTCCTAGTTACAAAATGGCAGCCATAATTGTGCTGAACTTTTGCTCAGCTGATAAAGTCAGTGTTACCATTGCAAGGAGTGTTCCCAGATGCAAAGATATACATGGGGAACATACTGTAATCTTAACATAATTCCCTTGTGGAAAGGACTACAGGGAACTGTGCTATTAAAAAGCACAATCAACAGATTTAGTCGGGTGGGTTAAGTAATAAAAACCGGGTTGGTGTTAAATATTTAATGCAAGGGAAATAATCAATAAAAACGCGAATAACAATATTATTTTCTCCATTTTCTTGTAGTGGGACCCAAATTTTGTTTTGGAACTTGTTTTGTTTTAAATGTAGATCTTTCTTCTAGGAAAGGACCCTATTTTCTTCATATGTAACAATTTTTTAGACGAAAGACCAAACGAAATTTGAAGAGTACAATAAAAACCGAAATCGAAAATGACACAAGAAAAGGCTGCATGTGTTTTGTGCATTGTAGAACTTCCCTCTAATAAACATGAGCTTTATATAGTTAACAGATTCATATATAAATTCATACCAGATTTGATATAATTTTACTGCAAAATTTGGTTTGAATAAAGTGAAATATGATTTCATTAACATTTGCTGCCAAATTGCTGAAGTCTCCAGACAAGCTGGTATCCAAAAAGTATAATGAGGTCAGACATATTGATTAGAACGAACCAACATTTTTGCACAGCCTGGCTATTTTCTTCTTTTGGCATCTGTGGTCATGTTATATTGTTAGACCTGTCATCAGGGCAAGTCCACTGTCTTCTCCAGGTCAGAGCAGTTGCCCCATAGCTTTTGCCTCAAGTTTGTATTTCTAGCCAGAGTCTGGCTATTAGTAACTTATACAACATGAGAATGAAAATAACTAGATGCAGAGGAAGACCAAGAAAAAGTTGGATTGAAGGAACAATAAGCATACACACTCCTCACCACCCGCTGAAAGAGACTGAGCACTTATGGACCGAAGTGCAACGATGTCAGTTCTTAAATACTGGATACGTCCGTATAACATTCCCAGGTCTTGAAGATAAACCTTCACAGATCCATGTAAAAAAGTTCCGATTACTATGGTTAGTTAATCTATAAGAGCAAATTTTGATGACAAACATAGAAGGATAAAAGCCAGAGATCTAGACCTCAAGAAAGTCTTAGAAACTGATAGAAGAACAACTGGATATCCCTCACAACCTCAAACATAACACACAGTGTATCCTGCTAGTAAAATCCATTATAACATCTTGGCCAGGACCAAGGAAACATTGCATGTAATAAGAGAAGTGAGCTATATACAGTACAAACAATACATGATATTCTACTATATTAAATAAAATTGGTAGAGTATCCTATTCTAGACGTAGCCATCAACCCAGCATTTTTTGGCTGTAGTGATATTCTAGGCCAGGGCTATTCAATTGGCGGCCCGCGGAGGCCTAGTAAGTAGCCTGCGGATCATTGTTAAAACAGTGAAATAGTTATAAAAAAACTAAATGTATATATCTATATTCGGACCTCTGGCCCGTGATGATCCCCATTTTCTACATTTTGGCCCCCGAGTAAATATAGTTGAATAGCCCTGTTCTAGACAATGTATATGTGTTCAGTAGTTTGCCATTGTTTTCTGAACGGTCCGGATGCACAATTTCCTGTGACAGAGATCGAACTCGGTACCTTAACCGTCACAGACACGCTCTGTATCACTCCGTCACAGAGCCGGACTACTATATTGAGTCCCAAATTTCTAAGAATGAATCAACAAAGATTTTAATATTTTCCTGCAATCAACTGGAATTTTGTACAAGCATGAAAGCAATAGCATCTGTGGTTCAGGGATAGCAAACACACTTTCACAAACCCTGTGTACTTAGTACAAATTCTACTGCACACAATTTGAAAGCAATCCTATGTCACATTAACTCTAAACCATTCACAAAACAATGTCAACACTCTTAGAAGAACCAAACACAACAAATAAGCAGTGAGGTTGATCGCTACATCCATTAGTGATTCTCAAACCTTTTTTAGCCTGTGGCTCACCTCTTTTGGGACAAATTTTCTTCCATGACCCCTGATGCCATATAAAACAAAAAGGTCATTGACGTTCTTTCTATTTTATCAGTATACTTCCTGTTGTTTATCGTTTAAGTTGTCACCTTCCAGTGCCCTCCCACCAATTTCAATATTTTTCTGCGCTGCCCCCTACAAGTCTTCATGGCCGTATTGAGAACAACTGCATTAGTGGATATATAACGGGTGTTTATGATAATAACACATAATAATGGGATCTGAATATTCTGCTTGGTCCCAAAGCTATCTATAAGGGGTATCTGGACCATTCAGTGTGGTCCCACACCTGTCAATGAGGGGTATATGGACCATTCAGTGTGGTCCCACACCTGTCAATGAGGGGTATCTGGACCATTCAGTGTGGTCCCACACCTGTCAATGAGGGGTATCTGGACCATTCAGTGTGGTCCCACACCTGTCAATGAGGGGTATCTGGACCATTCAGTGTGGTCCCACACCTGTCAATGAGGGGTATCTGGACCATTCAGCGTGGTCCCACACCTGTCAATGAGGGGTATCTGGACCATTCAGTGTGGTCCCACACCTGTCAATGAGGGGTATCTGGACCATTCAGCGTGGTTCCACACCTGTCAATGAGGGGTATCTGGACCATTCAGTGTGGTCCCACACCTGTCAATGAGGGGTATCTGGACCATTCAGTGTGGTCCCACACCTGTCAATGAGGGGTATCTGGACCATTCAGTGTGGTCCCACACCTGTCAATGAGGGGTATCTGGACCATTCAGCATGGTCCCACACCTGTCAATGAGGGGTATCTGGACCATTCAGCTTGGTCCCACACCTGTCAATGAGGGGTATCTGGACCATTCAGTGTGGTCCCACACCTGTCAATGAGATCAATGTTTAAACTCTGCATTAAAACAAGAAAATCCTGAATAAATAAGAGTAAATATATAAATGGTAGAGAACAATGAAAAAAGTATACTTTGAACATTGTTTCAATTCCAAGGAACTATGAGCGATCAAGCTATTGTTCAGAGGTTACCAAACTAGGGTTGTGCCCCCTCTGGAGGGGGAGGGGGGGGAAAGAGCCTCTTTAGATGATCTTGAGGGCGTGGCGTGCGATTTGGGAATGTAATGCACTAAAAGCATGACCAATTTTCTGTTAAAAAATATAAGTATGTTTAAGAAAATATTTTATTTTAAAAAAAGCAAAAGAAATAATAACTTTTGGTCCAAGTACAAAATATTTTTATAATTCACAGTTAATTTGACTATGACTTTATGAAAACTTATTGACGAAAAGAGAAAAACACATTATTTTTATTATTCACAGTTAATTTGACTATGCCCCTATAAAAACTTATTGATGAAAAGAGAAAAACATTTTTTCCTATACAGTAGTGGGAAAAGTAATAGTAAGGCCTTTGCAAAATCTCCAAGGTGAGATTCAGCGAGAAAAGTTTGGGAATCGCTGCTGCTTCTTATGTTCAATGGGAACATTTCTCCAGAATTTTCTGTGGTAACTGAAAGACTTCAACTCTCAGAGGCATGCAGTGATATGAGAAACCACCTACAGAAAAAGGGAGTCTATATGTAGAATATACCACCATTTTGTTTGCAGACATTGTACGTCAGTTAATGATGTGATAAACAAGTATGTAGAGACATCACAGAGATTAAAGAGGAGCTGGGCACCGCTAATTATACTGTATGGCCATAAAAATACTTCAAAGGATAGTCTACACATTGCTGAATCACTTGGTGTAGATAACATCCCAGAAAAGCACTAGAAGTATGGGGGGAATGAATGTGCTAAATATTATGACTCAAATTTGCCAGAATATTTGTACTTACGTAAAACACAGGTTTTTAGGAACGTTCCACTTAGACACGATGGACTATCATTAAAACTAGGGGGTTATGATATGCGAATAAGAAAACATACAAACTACAATACACAAAACATTATCAATGTTTCGACCAAAAGGCCTTTATCAAGATACACACAAAACATACAGTTGAATGTGGAAGAAGCAGAGATCAAAGAAAATCTTGGGCAGACAATATCGAAGACCGGATGGGTCCAGATTTTTTTCACATTCATTCGCAGTGCTGAGGATAGAAATTTATGGAGAACTCTGTGTTGTCCAATGTAGTACCCCTAAAACTATGACGGATTATAGGTTTATAAGGTTCATGTTTGCTTAACGGACCTACCTATTTTGCAGAAAGCGAAACACCTGGTCTTCTTTGCCCCTCCACCCTACCTTGAAGAAAATCTATTGACATCGAGGAATGTCTCGTCACGTGCCTACACAACTGAAGTTTACGAAGTTTCACGATTGTTAACAGTGAAGTTTACGAAGTTTCACGATTGTTAACAGTGAAGTTTACGAAGTTTCACGATTGTTAACAGTGAAGTTTACGAAGTTTCACGATTGTTAACAGTGAAGTTTACGAAGTTTCACGATTGTTAACAGTGAAGTTTACGAAGTTTCACGATTGTTAACAGTCGTTCTTGTTCACTCACTACTACATTAATTCTATCATGCACAAACACATTGGTCTTATGTTCTCGCTAACAGATACACAACACACGTCTATAGCATTTGTTTTCAAATACCTGGATTCTTATCTCTAAGTCCGCAGTAGAGTTCAGGTCTCACAGCCATATAGAAATATTGACAAATCCGAAAATTTATATAAGTTAATCTTAACACGGGTGGTGATCCTGCTTTTTCAAAAGGTGGTTAATCTTGTAATGGTCACCACGGCCAATGTCAGTCTTTTCGTAACTTCAACTGTTGATTGACCATCACCACTAATCTGGGCTCCCAGATAGTAAAGTTAACCCATAATATCTATTTACACCGCAAGCGTGTGAGATGTTAGCGATCTCACTTTTCAGAGGCTCTGCTATTTGAAGGCAGTAGCCATCTCCTCTCTCTCTTTACTTTCTGGATTAATTCGGTACCCAATTAAGGCTAGATTGATCTGGGAGCCATTGTGATCTTGCTCTTTGTAAGTGACTATTGTAGGTGTGGAACCATTTCTGTTGAAAATATATGTGTTAGAACTCAAATATTGGTTAGAAAAAATTCAAGTCTAATAAGCAATTAAGAGAAGACACCAAACAGAAATATATTTCTACAACTATAAGAAAACGATCGACTTAATCAGACATGTACTTAGAATGAATGGAAATAGACTACCACTACAAGCATTAAAATGTGTACCACATGGCACAAGAAAAAGATGAAGACTCAAAGAGAATCTTCACAGAACAACCATCAAAGAGAATCTTCACAGAACAACCATCAAAGAGAATCTTCACAGAACAACCATCAAAGAGAATCTTCACAGAACAACCATCAAAGAGAATCATCACAGAACAACCATCAAAGAGAATCTTCACAGAACAACCATCAAAGAAGGTATGACTATGGGTCTCAACAACAAACAAGAATTACACAATAGTAGAAACACATCACTCAAACTAGACAGCTCTCATTTCTGCCCTATGCACCACATTCAGCGCTGAAGGAACATAGATATTATACGCCTCAAAGAAAGTTTACACACTTTTTTAGGTAGCAGGGGAATTTCAAGGAAATTTATCCTGAAAGGGACCATGAATCAAAAAGGCTAAGAACCACTCCCATAGGCTATCCCTGATCACATTCTATCCAAATATTTCTTATCAGATTTACTGCTGACTTTCTACCATGTCACATGGTCAAACTACCCAGCATCCTCTCGAACATCCTTTTTATAAAATAAATCAGAAAAATAACTGACTCCACAACAAAATGAACTGCAACATTGCAAGAAAGCTGTTACGTGACATAGCAAATAAATACATCTACTTGGATGAATGATTCTTCTTCTTCTTCGTTCATTCTCAAACTCCAACTGGATCTAGCTGGATCATGGTCCTGCTAGATTTCCAGCAGGATGTAGTCCAGAAAATGGAAATGCGTTGTGTCGCCGTTTTATTTGCGCCAATGGCCCGACACATCCGTCTTTGGCGGGGATGAATGATTCAACACTCAAGGTTATGAAGATTGTATATGTTATGTTCTAATGAGAAGGTACCAGCAATCCTAGTTATGAAGATTGTATATGTTATGTTCTAATGAGAAGGTACCAGCAATCCTAGTTATGAAGATTGTATATGTTATGTTCTAATGAGAAGGTACCAGCAATCCTAGTTATGAAGATTGTATATGTTATGTTCTAATGAGAAGGTACCAGCAATCCTAGTTATGAAGATTGTATATGTTATGTTCTAATGAGAAGGTACCAGCAATCCTAGTTATGAAGATTGTATATGTTATGTTCTAATGAGAAGGTACCAGCAATCCTAGTTATGAAGATTGTATATGTTATGTTCTAATGAGAAGGTACCAGCAATCCTAGTTATGAAGATTGTATATGTTATGTTCTAATGAGAAGGTACCAGCAATCCTAGTTATGAAGATTGTATATGTTATGTTCTAATGAGAAGGTACCAGCAATCCTAGTTATGAAGATTGTATATGTTATGTTCTAATGAGAAGGTACCAGCAATCCTAGTTATGAAGATTGTATATGTTATGTTCTAATGAGAAGGTACCAGCAATCCTAGTTATGAAGATTGTATATGTTATGTTCTAATGAGAAGGTACCAGCAATCCTAGTTATGAAGATTGTATATGTTATGTTCTAATGAGAAGGTACCAGCAATCCTAGTTATGAAGATTGTATATGTTATGTTCTAATGAGAAGGTACCAGCAATCCTAGTTATGAAGATTGTATATGTTATGTTCTAATGAGAAGGTACCAGCAATCCTAGTTATGAAGATTGTATATATATGTTCTAATGAGAAGGTACCAGCAATCCTATATACACAAAACTAAACTGATATATGCTGTAAAGATGAGCTGCTAAAATTACCAACCAACCAGAAATGGTTAAAAAATATACAGTATAATACAGCGTTTATATAATTTGTGACCTGTTTAAGACTAAATCGGTGAAATTGAAAATGGCGAATGGTTGCAGGGAGAAATATTCAAAGATGTTGATAGAATCAAGAGGTTGGTTGTACAAGATGTAAGATGTGCTAATCTGATCAACAGGGTGGTTGGACATACAGTAAGATGTGATAATCTGATCAACAGGGTGGTTGGACATACAGTAAGATGTGATAATCTGATCAACAGGGTGGCTGGACATAACTGTGCTAATCTGATCAACAGGGTGGTTGGACATACAGTAAGATGTGATAATCTGATCAACAGGGTGGCTGGACATAACTGTGCTAATCTGATCAACAGGGTGGTTGGACATACAGTAAGATGTGATAATCTGATCAACAGGGTGGTTGGACATACAGTAAGATGTGATAATCTGATCAACAGGGTGGCTGGACATAACTGTGCTAATCTGATCAACAGGGTGGTTGGACATACAGTAAGATGTGATAATCTGATCAACAGGGTGGCTGGACATAACTGTGCTAATCTGATCAACAGGGTGGTTGGACATACAGTAAGATGTGATAATCTGATCAACAGGGTGGTTGGACATACAGTAAGATGTGATAATCTGATCAACAGGGTGGCTGGACATACAGTAAGATGTGCTAATCTGATCAAGAAAGCAACATTTACCTTGTTTGGACAGTTGTACAATAGGTACTTGAAATTCATGATCAATTAATATTAGAATTAGCAGATGTGTTTACAATTTTTAGCAGATCTGACATAGAAATTAATGATGTAAACATATTATGAGTAACTTATTCTATGGAAACCCATGAAGACACATTTTTAAAGTCGGTTGTGATTTTAGGAACATGTACGGAAATGCCAATCTTATGACAGAGATGGGGATGTTGTACAGCGAATCTCAAATATTTATGCAAATTTGATGATAAAGATCCAGTAAATGACAGCGGATGCTCAGATCCATGTCATCTTTTAAAGATTTGGACCATGAGTCAGAAAGTGGATGCTCAGATCCGTCATCTTTTAAAGATTTGGACCATGAGTTTGAAAGTGGATGCTCAGATCCGTCATCTTTTAAAGATTTGGACCATGAGTTTGAAAGTGGATGCTCAGATCCATGTCATCTTTTAAAGATTTGGACCATGAGTTTGAAAGTGGATGCTCAGATCCATGTCATCTTTTAAAGATTTGGACCATGAGTTTGAAAGTGGATGCTCAGATCCGTCATCTTTTAAAGATTTGGACCATGAGTTTGAAAGTGGATGCTCAGATCCGTCATCTTTTAAAGATTTGGACCATGAGTTTGAAAGTGGATGCTCAGATCCATGTCATCTTTTAAAGATTTGGACCATGAGTTTGAAAGTGGATGCTCAGATCCGTCATCTTTTAAAGATTTGGACCATGAGTTTGAAAGTGGATGCTCAGATTCATGTCATCTTTTAAAGATTTGGACCATGAGTTTGAAAGTGGATGCTCAGATCCATGTCATCTTTTAAAGATTTGGACCATGAGTTTGAAAGTGGATGCTCAGATCCATGTCATCTTTTAAAGATTTGGACCATGAGTTTGAAAGTGGATGCTCAGATCCATGTCATCTTTTAAAGATTTGGACCATGAGTTTGAAAGTGGATGCTCAGATCCAAATGCCAATCTGGTGTGAATACTTATCTCAGATCTAACATTTCTGATGAAGGGATGTGTTTGGTCAGATCAATAATATGGTGCCCATATATAACAAATATTTAACAAGATGAAGAGTCAGAACCCCAGTAACATAAATATATTTTCACCCCCCAAGAGGTGGTGGGCATAAACTGGTTAGTTTCAAGATCAATGTACTCAGGATACGCAGCCACTTTAAGTTAGCTGCAAGTGTCAGATGTGAGAGAATTTACAGAGTAGCTGCAACAAATATTCTTAATATTTATACATTTTAGAAAATTTCGGTCTTATATTTGAGTTTGAGTAGAAATTAGAATTATCTGTACCAGAAAAAAACCACCATAAACTGGTAATGAATTACTGGTAATGAATTTCAGCTACTGTACCAGAAATAAAACACCATAAACTGGTAATGAATTAATGGTAATGAATTTCAGCTACTGTACCAGAAATAAAACACCATAAACTGGTAATGAATTAATGGTAATGAATTTCAGCTACTGTACCAGAAATAAAACACCATAAACTGGTAATGAATTACTGGTAATTGGATGTCAGCTACTGTACCAGAAATAAAACACCATAAACTGGTAATTGGATGTCAGCTACTGTACCAGAAATAAAACACCATAAACTGGTAATTGGATGTCAGCTACTGTACCAGAAATAAAACACCATAAACTGGTAATTGGATGTCAGCTAACAGCCGTTGAGCGACGCCGAATCAAGAAACTATTTTTAAGGAAACTAAAAAAAAACTGTTAAAAAATGAAACTTTTGGACAAAATCAAACAAAATCATTCTCCATGTTATGCAGCAACACATTAAGTTTTATTTATTCATCAGCTTTATAATTTCACTAGCAACTCCCTTTTATAGTCGGGATAAACATAGCGGCAGTGAGTTATATTTCTGAACAAATTTCGTGTCGGCTAGTGGTATAATTAATGTAAACCCTTCTCTAATAATCCCTACGTGCTGAGTTATTCATCCGAGCTGACCCAACTGTTCATTAATCATTTTGCATACACCTTGTCAGCCCAATGAAAAGAAATGGAAAAAAAATCTCGGATCAGCTCATAGAATTATCCTTGAGTGGGACTGGTTCATGCACATCACTCAGATTTCTACCCCATTGAGACCAACTCCTTGAAGTGAAGATCAGGTGTAGTCTAGCCAACAGAGGTTGAAACTAAGATTGGTTGTGTCATCCCTGACATCAAGCAGGTCTATAGTCCTGCCCAAGCAATCACTGGTACATCTGAAGTCAGAGGATACCAGGCAGAAAGCAACCAGCAACCATGGTATTACGTGACACGACAAGATAACATGTCTTCACACTTCAGATTTCCTGACTGATGGATAATCCACTCTTAAGTGGCTGTATATAATATTTCCATTCTCCGGACTAGATCCTGGCATATCTAACAAATATAACAGGTGTTTTTCACATGCCTACAGACAATATTCAAGTGGCATTGAACATGACCGTGATGGCCTACACTACTTAATCATTATCATCAAGTGCCATGCCGACTGGTGTAGGCATAAGTAGCACACTACGTAATACAACTGGGGAAAGTGTGTAGCGAATGTACTAGTAACAGGACTGTGGTGACTGCGCAAGAACTAGTTTAGGTTAAACTAATTATAGCAAGACACAGTCATATACACAGATAGGCTGAAAGGTGCAGATATTGCAGAAAAGATGTAAACAATGACACAATGAATTGCTCTCCAGAGTACATCCTGCAAATCTAATCTGGAGAATGAATGAAGAAGAACTTACACAGATTGCTCAGTCAACAGAGAAATATGAAAGAACTTACACAGATTACTCAGTCAACAGAGAAATATGAAAGAACTTAAACAGATTGCTCAGTCAACAGAGAAATATGAAAGAACTTACACAGATTACTCAGTCAACAGAGAAATATGAAAGAACTTACACAGATTACTCAGTCAACAGAAAAATATGAAAGAACAATTTACACAGATTGCTCAGTCAACAGAGAAATATGAAAGAACTTACACAGATTACTCAGTCAACAGAGAAATATGAAAGAACTTACACAGATTACTCAGTCAACAGAGAAATATGAAAGAACTTACACAGATTACTCAGTCAACAGAGAAATATGAAAGAACTTACACAGATTACTCAGTCAACAGAGAAATATGAAAGAACTTACACAGATTGCTCAGTCAACAGAGAAATATGAAAGAACTTACACAGATTGCTCAGTCAACAGAGAAATATGAAAGAACTTACACAGATTGCTCAGTCAACAGAGAAATATGAAAGAACTTACACAGATTGCTCAGTCAACAGAGAAAAATGTAAGTGCAGATGGGGTTTTGTTACCTACACGAGTGTCAAGAAGGTGCAAGAAATCATTTGCCTAATCCACTACTACATCAGGCATGAACAAGGAAATAGAAGATACATCCAAATATAACAAACATCAATTCTGGCCGTAGGTTGAAAGAATCGTCCCTAGGCAAGTCCTACCCAAGCAATCAGCAGTGCTGAAATCAAGATACCAGGCCAATAGGTGCACCAGCAACGATGGTATCATGTAATACGACTAGATAGTTAAGGGAGGAACACTGGCCCACAGAGACGGCTGTATGGGAGCACTGAGGATCTTTTAAATACAGCAGCATTCATTAAGAAAAATGGATTTGCTGTGTTGACATGTTAAACTGCCAACGAGACGGTGATACAGAAATTTTGGTATTAATTAATACATAATTTTTAGAGTATTTTGAGCAGAATTAAAGAACAGAATTATTCCTCTGGAAGTAAGCAGGTGTCTCCAGGGCCAGGTCTGAGAATGAATGAAGAAAATGGTGAATCATTGAAACAATCACTTGATCTACAGTGCTAATTCCCATTTGCTTAAAATATGTGTGTGTCATGTGACATATTCTTATGTGTGTGTCATGTGACATATTCTTATGTGTGTGTCATGTGACATATTCTTATGTGTGTGTCATGTGACATATCCTTATGTGTGTGTCATGTGACATATCCTTATGTGTGTGTCATGTGACATATTCTTATGTGTGTGCCATGTGACTTATTCTTATGTGTGTGTCATGTGACATATCCTTATGTGTGTGTCATGTGACATATCCTTATGTGTGTGTCATGTGACATATTCTTATGTGTGTGTCATGTGACATATCCTTATGTGTGTGTCATGTGACATATTCTTATGTGTGTGTCATGTGACATATCCGTATGTGTGTCATGTGACATATCCTTATGTGTGTGTCATGTGACATATTCTTTCCAGAATGTAATCTTCCTTGTGAATCTCCTGAAATCTGTGCGATCTCGAACAAGTTGTCCCGCTTCCTCTAGCGACATGTGCATACATCCCTGAATATCTTGTCCTTGGTCGACGTTTGCCTCTACTGCCTTGCATCCAACAACATTCTAAAATTTGAGGGGAGGAAGAAGGGAAGAGAGTCGGGTTGGTCATCCCCTGAGTGTATAGACGTCAATTCTACCAGATTCTTCACTTTTAATAGCAACTTCCTAACCGGGAAAAAATTGCAGAAACTTTTTAAGTTACATTTTTTTTTAAAAAGAAAAAATTGATATATGAAAACTTCACCATGTTAGCATATTTTATTTATTATTAATTGATAACGGTTGTGGATTCAAAGAATCTATATAGAGTATGCTATGTACAATCTTTATACAGTCACAAAAGTAGAGTCAGCAAGGTATGAAATGATAAGAAAATATGTAGGCAGATATAATTGTACGTTTACAAATGAAGCCGTTCATTCCCTGTTCAGTATTTTGCTTACTAAATAACATGAATGCTAGAGGAAATCTGACAAGGGACTGGCCTGTGATAACACAAATAAATATGTAATATGAACAAACTGTGGTAGGGAAGTGTAACTAATAAACATTAACGGAATAAAAACAGCTAATAATAAGTATAAATATATAAATAAAACACACTGTATGTCTCTTTTCAATAACTATAACTATTGTATAAGAAACATAGATAAACAAACATATTTGTTTATTTCTGACTCATATTTGTCTGCTGTTTATTTTGGACTTTTTCTTGCAGATCATTTGCTATTGTTTTTATTTTCTTGATTACCAAAAGATAACATTTCTGTGTCTATACTATTTATACTTACATAATATTTTTTAATCTGTTAATATTTAATAGTAATACTTAGTACCTATCTTTGTTCATTCTTTCCTTCTATCTGAATGTTGATGGAAACATTCATTTCCTGCCCACTTTCTTGCTAATTATCTAAATACTATTTTGTGTTCCAGCTAAACAGTTCTGTTTCCTTTTTGAGTGTATTTCTGAACCAGAAATCATAAAATGTGTATACGCAGGCATAGGAATATATAAGGGTAACTGAGTGATGGCGTATGTTACAGGTGCCTATACTGCCTTGACCTAACACTGGCTGGAGAGGGGTTTAATGGCAAGCAAACATAACCTGGGAAGGATAACCTGTCAGGTGTTTGTGAACACATTTGTAAACATAACTGTGACAGCATTCACTCCAACCAAATAGAAACCCTCTCAAAAAAATAAAATAAATCGATGTCCAAGTTCAAACTAGCAGACTTGAACAACTAACTGCAAATATATTTTTAAAATCAATTTGGCATATTTCTTTATCTTTACTAACAGTCCATCATCATCACTCTTTCAAGTCATCAAATAATCGCAGCAGGAAAAAAACACATCAACTTTGGAGGTGGGAACACACAGATGAATGTTTGAAGAATTGATGATATTTTGTACAGACAACCTGGAATCGAACCATGAACAACTCTGGGATGTGATCACAATTTGATGGCTATATGACCCCTACATACCACGCCTGGGGACCAGAGTTTGAGAAAAATATATACACAGGGGCCTTGCACATTTTGCTGTTTAAGTGAAAAATATTTACATCATACATACTTTCTTTCACGTGCGCACGCACGCACACACACACACACACACTTGTGATATCAACTGACCTATCATATTTTCATACATCAAAACAGCACAGTTGTAATCAAATGCACATTAACAGCATAATGTTATTACACATGTACTAGAAACCGGCTGTTGTTATTACACATGTACTAGAAACCGGCTGTTGTTATTACACATGTACTAGAAACCGGCTGTTGTTATTACACATGTACTAGAAACCTGCTGTTGTTATTACTCATGTACTATAAACAGGCTGTTGTTATTACACATGTACTAGAAACAGACTGTTACTATTACATATATAACAATGGCAGGCTGAAATTATAAAGTGATCAGATATGGAAGTTTGTATTACGTTATTGGAAGTGACCAATTTAAGATACATATAGATTAAACCCTGATATAAACACAAACAAATCATTGGATTTTGATATAAACACGAACAAATCATCGGATTCTGATGGCAAATTCTGAAGCATCATGAATAAGTATCTTGAAAGAGTTTAAAAATGAGATTAAGAAATAATAATAGACACAAGTAAATTTGGAATAACATGTGAGAAGAAATAACTAACAATGTATTCTCTTTCTTTGTTGACATCAGCCACTGATTTCTAGGAATCAGATTTTATCCCAGTTTTCTTAGAAAAAAGGCATTAAAATCTGTTTGGTTGAAAAGTTAAGAAGAGGATATTTGTGTATATATAGGAAGAAAAGCAATGTAAAAAAGAAATCAAAACAACTATAAAATAATCATGAAAAGAATATTGGTTTGTGTGATGGGGGTCAGCTAGCTTCTACTATATCTCCTCATGGATGTGACCATGTCAATAGCGAACTAGGCAGACTTGATGCAATGAAGACCAAGGTACAATTTTAAGAGGTGACCAAAAAGGTTACACAAAATTTTCCCTCTAATGTGCACCGGTGAGTAGCTGCACACATAATTAGAAGGTACAGCTCATGAAATGTACCACAGGCGCACATAAAGAACAAGAGTAGAAACCTTCGCATGGAAATATTAACAGCTCACATGCATCTTCAGATCTGCTCATGTGAGAAGAAAATTAGAGGGAACATTTGCTTCAAGTGTTGTCTTGGTGATGCTGATAAACAAATTGTAATGTAATCTCAGAGATATGGTCACGGATATTCACCATTCAGTGGCGTTAGTAGATCAGTAGAATTACTAGATTTTTACTGTTTGAGGATACATGCCCTTGTGCGAAGATGGACGAAAACTGTAACAAATAACGGAGACTATATTGAGAAATATATTTTTGAAGTGCTACATTCAGACTACATTTTAATGCGAGTTTTATCAATTTCCGTGTCTATTAAATTATAAATTAGGAGGCATGACTTTTTGAAAGCACACAGGAAGGCCATCACCAGAGAACTCTTCTACCCCTGACGCCGCAAAGCAAACAAGGGATACAGAGTACAGATAGACCTTTTGACCATCCCTCGTACTAGAGTGATTCAGTGGGAGTCTGAGAATGAAAATTTTTAAAAATATTTGTGCACGAGCATGAAAAATAAACAATGCTTTCATGTTGACATCACCCGGGCATTTACCAGGGTCTGAGGGAACAAGGAATATAGTAATACTGCCATCGTCCATGTATGTCATAAGAGGTGACTAAGATTAAGTGTTGGGTTGGCTGTATTTGCTAAGATCTTCACTGTGATGAATTCTGCTGAAGTGAAGACTCATGACTGGACTGTTGGGAGAGAATCAACCCTTTCATTTGCAGCATGACTGCAAGAAAGCCATGACATAGTCCTTTTGAGAACAAAATACAGTCCGGCATTGAACCTTCAATCAAAAGACAGTCCAGTATATGGCATTGAACTCTCAA
The DNA here is from genome assembly GCA_034231615.1 of Meghimatium bilineatum. Classification (NCBI taxonomy): domain Eukaryota; kingdom Metazoa; phylum Mollusca; class Gastropoda; order Stylommatophora; family Philomycidae; genus Meghimatium; species Meghimatium bilineatum. The sequence continues at coordinate 3,629,628 of CM067303.1, forward strand.
CCACACTGAGGTCATCTGGGATTTACAAAAGTTCACTTCCCAAACACACAAGAATATCATAGAAACATCAATCTGGCATATTAGTTATTTTACTTTCATCCCCAAAATCTAAAAAATCTCTCTTGCGGCAAGACAATAGTCCAACTATATTTCCCAGGCAAGACGTAGTCCAGAGAAAGGAAATTTGTTTTATTTGTGCTAATGGCCCAACACATCCGACTCGGTAGTTAAAACTAATACATTTGGTGTTTATACTATTTCCACTGAATGGTTGATCTCTGTAACCAAATCACTAATATGTCAGCCATACGAGAACAGGTTCCAACGCTAAACAATGGTTACCAACTTGAACACTAACTATGATTAAACATGCTTGACCTTTTTTTGCCGATATCTGCAACGCTATTGGCATAGTCACATACGTCTACTAATCAATCTGTTCTGGAGAATTTTAATCTGGAGCTAAAAATAAAACTCCCTATAGTTTGATATAGGGAGCATGAATGATAAATGTATAATCCCTTGGATTTCTATCATCATCATGTTACCCTTTTACACATTTTTCTGGTACAGACTGAGAATCTGTCTATAAGCACACATACTTTAAGGTTTCAAGCCAGCAAGAGATGGTATGCATAAGTTAAAGACTTTATCCTGGTTATAAGTGTAACAACCTCGGCAAGATGCCGGGTACGAAAGGGGAGAAAAGAATAGCAAAACCTTCCTACCATGCATTTTAACAGAGTTATGTTTCGTTGTAGATTGACTGTTAATCCCATATCGGTTGAAGTGACCTAGAAACCATGATAAAGTCAGATGTGTTAGACCGAAAGGTGCAGATATCACAGCTAATCTGTAAACCATAAGACAACAAATTGTGTTCCCAGGACTATGTCCTGCTAATCTGCAGTAGTTTGAGAACGAACACAGAAGAAGAGAGCAAGGACTTATCATAACTCTCGAAGGTAGCAACAACTACGGTATGTTTTACGAAAAACATTTTTAAACTAGCAGAAATGTCTTTAATGTATAAGAACTCGGTACAAACTAAATCCCATTAGCTGCCCATCAGATCAATACGCCAATAGCAGACAAAACTGAAGAGGCATCACGAGGTGATCATCACTACATCAACAAGAAATGAAGACGGAGAAACTAAAAAAATACATACAGACATTGTTATGTTTCTCATATGATCTTGTTTCTGAGTATCTTCTAATGCAGAGCATGAGAATACACAGCAAGGGTAACACAATTTTTTTCAAACAAATGATTATAAATCAAAGTACCAAATGGGAAATAATAACCACAATAATTTCTGATAGAAGTAGTTAACAGTGGTGCAAGTATGGTACTTCATTTAGCTAACATAATGCATACAATGGTACTTTACAGACAGAAGGAAACTCAAGGAGGCCTAACAATTGCTATGATAACGATGATGTAATTCCTTCAAGTATGGGGTAGACGACCATCAAAACAGCAAACAGCAGCATCAGTAGAGGGATACTGGACACCAGTGAAACCTACAATAGAAATCAGAAATTATATGATAAATAAGAGCAACATTAGAAATTATATGACAGATTAAAGCAACATTAGAAATTATATGACAGATTAAAGCAACATTATAAATTATATGACAGATTAAAGCAACTTTTGAAATTATATGACAGATTAAAGCAACATTTGAAATTATATGACAGATTAAAGCAACATTAGAAATAGTCATCTTGTGTTGGTGTTTGTGGCTTTCTTATTGACTTGATCATGTTTTTTCTGATGGTAGGTGATTGGTATATATGGTTGGTCTTCAGCAGCACCTTCCTTAGCCGGTTGGTCTGCTTTTTCATTTCATGGTATTCCACAGTGAGAGGGTATCCACTGCATGGTTACCCTATACTGGTAAGACAATTCATTAAGTAGTTTTTTGCAAGTCTGTTAGTTTTCCAGACTGGAGAGCTTGAAGTACTGACCTTGCATCTGTCAGGAATACCACAGGCTGTAGGCCATAGTTGGAGTTCAGCAGTTTTTTTAGTTGCCACACTAATTGCCTGGATTTCTGCATCATAATTATTGCAGAATTTCCCTGTTGGTGTTCTGATTGTATCTCTAGGCTTGTGTGGATATTATATATATACACCTGCACCTCCATTCCTCACAGCATTCTGTGCTGACCCATCTGTGTATACTCTGACCCATATATCTTGTGGACATTCCTCATCCAGGAAACTGAGGGTGACTGTCCTTCGCTGCACACTGTTCTGTTCGTCCACGCTTAGTAATTCTTTCACATGAGTCTGAAAGTATATTGGTATTCCATGCCTTTCACTCCACAGGGTTTGCTCTGGTACAGACGTTAAGGGGCTGTCAACTTCAGGCAGATCTGTAAGTTGTCTACAGAGTCATTTAGCTTGATGAATAAAGCTGCTTCTTTTCAGTCACCCCATTGCTAGATTTTTGAATCTTTCCTTCATTGGATGACTTGGCATACACTGAAACTTTTCTGCTTGAATTATTACTTTTGTGTCTCTGCCTTCACCAAGTGTTTGCATTCTTCCCATTTTCTGCCTCTCTACTATGGGCAGAGCAACACTAAAAATATATACCATATATTTCTGTTTATAAACCGATTCGTTTATAAGCCGGCAACATGATTTAATATCCGAAACGTGACAAAAGTCGAAAATCCATTTACGGGCCGATCCTGTTATTATAAGAATGAAAGATAAGTGAAATGCTAAATGGAAATTAATAAAAACTTTAGCAACCGTAAGATGCAGAGTCATTTCTTGTATTTATCCCACTCACAATCACTGAATGAATAGAATAGTTGGGAATAATACATAATACATCAAAGATAACATAACAGGACATTCCCAGGAGGTGTCCCCAGCCACGACCATCTACAATAGAAATACTGTTGAAGGTCACACCCCAGGGATCATTAAACTAGTAACTATCAGGTACCAGCATTGTTCACAGCTATCCTATTCATTCAGGAAGGTTGGTCACTATGGTAGTAATACCACATCATTTGTGCTTATGAACCAACACTAAGTTCACACAGAAACCGAGGGCGTATACAAATGTTTTTAGACCCACATTAAATCCATATAAAATCGAACTTGCACAAAAGATCAGGCATTCTAATGTGGAACTGCCCAATTCACCTACTGGGTAGAGAATAGTAATTACTAACTATCTTGCTGCAAGGTTCAGACGAAAAAACAGCAGACTTCAGCAGACTATATGTCCATATTTCACATCCATATTTCACTCGGACATGTTTGTTGTGGGTAGTTATTTCTACTCATCATCTTTTTATGTTATGTGCATATCTTGATAAAGACCTTTTAGTTCGAAACTTCGATTATGTCCTGTGTATTGTTATTCATATGATTATATCCTATGTTTTGTTGTGTGTATTATTTCATGTAAGTATCCGACAGTGATAGTGTTAGTCGTCGTTCAGTAAAACTTCATTACCCGTTTCCCACATGAGATTAACATTAGAAATGATATGATAGATGGAAGTTGGATGTGTCAGGCTGAATATCGCATCAAAGCTGTAAACCGTGACACAACACATTTTGTTCCCCAGACTAGATCCTGCTAATCTGCAGGTGTTTGAGAACAAACGCAGAAGATGACACATCGAAAAAAGAAATCTTGGTACATACCATACGTGTCTTGGTCTGCAGAGAGTGATAATTGGAGTTCATATCAGTAATCTGTTTCTGTAAGTTGCTTATTAGTTCTGACTTTTCCTCACATATACTTCTTAGTTCTGTTAGTTCTTTGTTAGCTTCATCCAGCTGTGAATATTTAACAATTGTTTAGTTGAGAATGTATTTGTGTAATTTTGTTAGCTCTATCCTTCTTCTTCTTCTTCGTTAATTCTCAAACTCCCGCTGGATCTCCCTTACAGCAGGACCATGGTCCTACTAGATTTCCAGCAGGATGTAGTCCAGAGAATGGAAATTTGCTGTGTCGCCATTTTATTTGCGCCAGTGGCCCGACACATCCGTCTTCTGCGGATTTAGCTCTATCCAGCTGTGAATATTCAACAATTGCTTAGTTCAGAATGTATTTGTGTAAATTTGTTAGCTTCATCCAGCTGTGAATATTCAACTGGTGACCGGTGGTGCAATACAGGCAATGCTTACAAACAGATTGCAACTTAAGGCTACCCTACTAGCAATAATGGATATTGGATATACAACATTCAGAGGAGTTGGTAAAACACACAATGTTTTAGTTACCGCAGCTGAAGTTGGATGTGTTGGTCTATTGGTGAAAATAAAATGTTAAAATGAAAATATTGTGGCAGCACACTATCAAAACAGCTTAGAGGGAGCATTTAATTTTTATTTAAGAACCAGCATTATGGGTGCACTGGGAGCATTCTTCACATAATGGTTGCACTGGGAGCATTCTTCACATAATGGTTGCACTGGGAGCATTCTTCACATAATGGTTGCACTGGGAGCATTCTTCCCATAATGGTTGCACTGGGAGCATTCTTCACATAATGGTTGCACTGGGAGCATTCTTCCCATAATGGTTGCACTGGGAGCATTCTTCACATAATGGTTGCACTGGGAGCATTCTTCCCATAATGGTTGCACTGGGAGCATTCTTCCCATAATGGTTGCACTGGGAGCATTCTTCCCATAATGGTTGCACTGGGAGCATTCTTCCCATAATGGTTGCACTGGGAGCATTCTTCACATAATGGTTGCACTGGGAGCATTCTTCCCATAATGGTTGCACTGGGAGCATTCTTCCCATAATGGTTGCACTGGGAGCATTCTTCACATAATGGTTGCACTGGGAGCATTCTTCCCATAATGGTTGCACTGGGAGCATTCTTCCCATAATGGTTGCACTGGGAGCATTCTTCCCATAATGGTTGCACTGGGAGCATTCTTCACATAATGGTTGCACTGGGAGCATTCTTCCCATAATGGTTGCACTGGGAGCATTCTTCCCATAATGGTTGCACTGGGAGCATTCTTCCCATAATGGTTGCACTGGGAGTATTCCCATAACTGTTCAGCTCATAGTCCATCATCCATCTAATAGTTAGAGAGAACATTATGCATATTATTCTGTGCGGGAAGTGTCTGGGGTTTATCAATTAAAACTATGGAGTTTGTGCTATGATTGTTACTCCCAGTGTCGGAGTACATATGGGGAAACCTGAGTACAATGCAGGCAATCTTCTATTACTTTTATGTTATGCTTTTTTAAAAACTATGTACAGTATAAATCCGATTATCTGATTTAATTGGGGATTGGGTCAACTTGGATAATTGAAAATTCAGATAATTGGATATAGCTCAGGAATGAAGCGAAACAGTGTACATACATTGAAATGAACAGAATTTTATTGATAAAAGTACAGTATTATGTAAACAACTATATATTTTGCAACAGTAAACACAGTGTAAACCGTATAGAGCGACCAGTGCAAACTGAATAGAGCCCGAATCAAACTGGAAAAAAAATGATGATTTCATCCAAATTCGATTAGGATAATTGAGGATTTGGTTAATTGGAATTCGGATTTCTACTGTATTTTACTGTAACTTGTAACAGTAAATAGCAGAATTATAGGAACTGAAAGAAAACTAAACTTGAAACCAGAACAACAGAAAACTATAAGTAGAAAGCTATGGGTAGAAAACTATAAGTAGTTTTTTCTTTGCTATCTCTTAGATTTTTCTTCTTTTATTATACTTCCTCTGTTGCTTTACCTTTTAGTCTGTCTTTTATTCTTCCAGTAATTGTCCCCTTTCTCTTGTCTATCTCCTGTATCATCTTTTTTTGCTCTTCTTTTACACTATGATTGTTTGTAATATTTATTTCTTGTTATTTCTCTTACACTATGATTCTCTGTAATATTCATTTCTTGTTTGTTAGTCCAACATTTTTTAGTCCAAATGTTATTTATTTCTGTTGATGTTGTTAGTGTGTTTTATATTTTGCTGCAACACTCCTTACATATCTCTTCCCCCCCCCCCCCCAAAGAAAACTATGTCGATAATTGTTCATTTTATTTGATAAATATAAATTTTGAACAACAGAGATCTTATATTCGTTTATTGCAACTGGGAAAGTTTCTTCAGAGCTTCATTGCATACCCAGAAGTCTCCAGTTCTCAGTGATGCGCAGTGTTTGGAGAAGAAGCCTTCTACTCAAAGCCTTCTACTCAGACGAGTTAAAAATGCTTATGAATACAATAAAGGAACCAGAAGTGTAAGCAATAAACAATTAAAAAAACATAAATGATTCAAAACACGGAGGAAATACAGTGGAATTCCATTTAACAACTTGGTCTGGATGGAGACAATATATGCAATATCAAAAATTTGCCACAATGTAAGCAAAATAAATATCCACCGTAGATGGACGTGTCATTGGCACAAATAAAATGGTGACACAACGCATTTACATTTTCTGGACTGCATCCTGCTGGAAATCTAGTAGAAGTATTGTCTTGCTACGAGAGATATCCAGCGGGAGTTTGAGAATGAACTTTGAAGAAGAATAAATATAAATGGGGATTTTGAAAAATGTTGTTATACAGGGACTTTTGTTATAAAAGAATGCGCTATAGAGGGATTCCACTGTATTAGCAACACAAAAACTCAAGTTGTGAAACGAAACAAATCAAGTTTAAAGATACCTGTGAATTGAGGAAAGAGGAGGAGATGGAGGCAGAAGATACACAAGAAGGAGAGCTCGGTGTTACTTTATGGAAGGTGGATGCATCCAGAAACTGAGTGTGTTCCATGGAAGATGGAAGAGCCAGTGTTGCCCTCTGTGTTGGTGTCGGGTCTCGACAAACTGCAGATGAATCAGGTATGGACGAAGGCAACCCTGAGTCAATGCTACTGGTGCACTGAGAAGAAGCTGCGTTTGATGTGGCAGAGGGGACACCTCTCACCTCCTGATGCACCACATGTGTGTCCTTCTGTGCATCTGTGAGGTTATACTGCCAGGAGACTTGGTTCGACTCTAGTTTGACCTTAAGAGACTCCAGTTGTCTATAAGATTCTTGCAACTTGTTGTACTCCGACGATAAGTGCAAGTTCTCCTTGCGTGACCTAGAAAAACAGAAATGTAAAATCTATTTACAATGCAAAATATTGGTTTCCTTTCTAAACGAAACGAAAATTAAAACACCATTATAAGTTTCCCCTAGCTAATATTATAGGATACATGTGGTTATAGTCTTGTTTATAATGGATTTTTTCAGAGATCCGTGGGAATTATCGTTGGAAGCTACAGTTATGTGTGGTACTTTCGACAAGTGATGTGCTGTTTGACTGAGAGGGATGGAGTACATATGGAGTAAGCCAAGCAGAATGAAGTCAATTCTCTATGCCTTTGAGTTCTGTCAAAAACATAATGTGAATAAATATGCTAAGTGTAATAATGAACCCATTTGTATCGGTACGGATGTGAATAATGAAGAATGTAAACAGTAAAAGCATTATTATAGAGACATGATTGGTACAAAACCAGGAGCAGACCTTGCAAACAATGGATTACAGAGATAAAAGAGTCAACGAAAACAAACATATGTGAAACACACAAAAAAAGCCATCTCCAGAGAACTCTTCTACCCCTGCCATTGCAGATATAAAGGGGTATAAAGCGAATAGAAAGAAAAAGACAGAAAGTGTTTGTTTGTTTGTTTTGCGTTCGCTCCATTGTAACCATCACGGATATCCTTGCGATTTCCGCCGGGAGCGTGATTACGTTGTGCCACCATTATACGCCTTGTAGGCCTAGCACATCCGATTTCGGCATGCCTTGACAATTCGGGTCTTGGATATGTTATATTTGCTAACCCTGGGCCCGCCTAGAGCAATGCGTTCCCATTGCACCCCACAGAAAGTGTAAATAGTAAAGTACACAGTGAGATTCTTCTTCTTCTTCTTTCGTTCACTTGAAACATGTCTATATCTGTAATTCTGATTCCTTAATAAAACTCACTGTCTTTTGTAGTTCATACAGTGTCCCATAGAGTTTTGATTCCAGTGTTGTTTCCTCTGGCCAATATGTCTGCCTCAGCATTTCATGCTCAGAACACTCTTGAAGTATATGTTTGGCACTCTGTGCTGCCTGTCCACATGTACACATGGCTGTGTTGCCAATCTTGAACTTTGTATACATGTGACTGCGGAGTCGGTTGTGTCCTGTTCTGAGACGTAGAATTATAACTTGTTCTGGTCTGTTCATAATATGATAGTCATCTTGTGTTGGTGTTTGTGGCTTTCTTATTGACTTGATCATCTGTTTTTTCTGATGGTAGGTGATTGGTATATCTGGTTGGTCTTCGGCAGCACCTTCCTTAGCCAGTTGGTCTGCTTTTTCATTTCCTGGTATTCCACAGTGAGAGGGTATCCACTGCATGGTTACCCTATACTGGTAAGACAATTCGCTAAGTAGTTTTTTCAAGTCTGTTAGTTTTTCAGACTGGAGAGCTTGAAGCACTGACCTTGCATCTGTCAGGAATACCACAGGCTGTAGGTCAGAGTTGGAGTTCAGCAGTTTTTTAGCTGCCACACTAATTGCCTGGATTTCTGCATCATAATTATTGCAGAATTTTCCTGTCTGTGTTCTGATTGTATCTCTAGGCTTGTGTGGATATTCTATATATACACCTGCACCTCCATTCCTCACGGCATTCTGTGCTGACCCATCTGTGTATACTCTGACCAATATATCTTGTGGATATTCCTCATCCAGGAAACTGAGTGTGACTGTCCTTCGCTGCACACTGTTCTGTTCGTCCTCGCTTAGTATTCCTTTCACATGGGTCTGAATGTATATTGGCATTCCATGCCTTTCACTCCATGGGGTTTGTTCTGGTACAGGCCTTAATGGGCTGTCAACTTCAGGTAGGTCTGTAAGTTGTCTGCGGAGTCGTTTAGCTTGATGGATAAAGCTGCTTCTTTTCAATCGTCCCATTGCTAGATTTTGGAATCTTTCCTTCATTGGATAACTTGGCATACACTGAAACTTTTCTGCTTGAATTAGTACTTTTGTGTCTCTGCGTTCGCCAAGTGTTTGCATTCTTCCCATTTTCTGCATCTCTGCTATGGGAGTTGATTTCATTGCTCCCAACATTATTCTAAGTGCCTGGTTTTGCACTTTATCTAGATCTTGTAATGTGGTGTTTGATGCGGGACACCACGCAGCTGAACCATATTCCAGGTGTGGTCTTATGCCTTGCTGGTAAACTTTACTTAGTATATTTCCACTGGCTCCCCATGTGGTTCCACTTAGTTTTCTCAGGATAGCTAGCTTCCTCCTGGCTTTTGTTGTTGCTTTGTTTATGTGCTGCTTCCATGTCAGCTTATCATCAAAAGTAACTCCGAGGTATGTGGGTTGTTTGTCTCCTTTCAAGAGCTCTCCATCTATCTTGATATGACCAGCTTTTTGTTTTGGTGAGAGAGTAAAGAGTGTAGTGCTGCACTTATCTGTGTTAATGCTGACGCACCATCTATTTGCCCATAAGGTTAGGGCATCGATAGCTCTTTGTATTTGTTTAGTGGCCACTGTTGCATGTTCTTCCGTGCACCAGATCACCAGGTCGTCAGCATACATTGCCACTTTGATCCCGTGTGGTAGTTCAGCAACTAGGTCATTGATGTAAACCAAGAAAAGTGTGGGTGACAGGACTCCTCCCTGGGGGACTCCATGACGCAGTAGAACTTTCTTGCTCTTGCGACCATCTAATTGTACCCTGGCTCTTCTATTATGCAGGTATGCTTTTACCCATTTGTACATTCTTGAGCTAACCCTGCAATTTCGCAATTTCTTTAGGAGCCCTTCTTTCCACACCTTATCAAATGCTTTCCTGAGGTCTATCCATGCTGCTAGTACCAGTTTCTTTTCTTGGAAGGCATCCTCAATCTCTTGGGAGAGGTAGGTTGCCTGATCTTCAGTAGAGTAGCGCTGTCTGAAACCTGCTTGCTGTGATACCAGAAGGTTTTCACTTTCAAGGTACCACTGCATCCTAAGATTGATAATGCGTTCCATTGTTTTACATAGACAGCTTGTGAGGCTGATGGGCCTGTAGTTGGAGACTGTGTTGCCATCTTTTCCTGATTTGAGGAGTGGTATCATTATTGCTTCTCTCCACGCCTGTGGTACATTACCTGTGGACCAGCTACACAGTGAGATGTAGGTTACTGAGCATGTGGTTTTTTAGAAGAATGATCAAAATATCTTGAAAACAGCTAAGAAAACAGATAAAAACAGCTAAGAAAACAGCTAAAAAAACAGATAAAAAACAGCTAAGAAAACAGATAAAAAACAGCTAAGAAAACATATTAAAAAACAGATAAGAAAACAGATTTTTAAAAAAACAGATACGAAAACAAATAAAAAACATAAGAAAACATAAGAAAACAGCTAAGAAAACAGCTAAGAAAACAGCTAAGAAAACAGATAAGAAAACAGATAAGAAAACAGCTAAGAAAACTATTGTAGAAGTCCTTGGAGATGCTGGAGTAAAGAAACAAATTATAGCAAAAATTATAAGTTTATGATTCCTATGTGTTGTCGGGTCCAAGTTATCTGATTTGAGAACCATCTCCAATCAACTCTTTGCAGTGTTAACATGGTGAGATGAAAACATCAGAAAAAGAAGCTGGCTTTGCATTGAACATTTGTTACAGATGAAAACTAATTCTTCTTCTTCTGCGTTCGTTCTCAAACTCCTGCAGATTAGCAGGATGTAGTCCTGAGAACGGAATGAGTTGTGTCATGGTTTACAGCATTGCTGCGATATATGCGCCTTTCGGCCTGACACATCCGTCTTCAGCATGGCTTTGGGTCACTGACCCTATACGGGATGGGACAGCCAACTCCATCCCATAACCTCTTTAGTCGCCTTTTACGACATGCATGGAAGGTAAACAGTGTTGCTTATTCTTTGCTCCCCTTTCGGGCCCCAGCAACACACGGGTGAAAAACTAATTCTATTGTGATGGCTTGCACTATAAGAGGGACATCTGAACATAGGTGACAATATGCAAGACATCGCTATTTGGAGTAGAATGGTGGAACGTGCTGAAGAACATGGACTCAAGCAGAATACAATATAGAAAATAGCTAAGTACAGAGAGGAACGGGCATAGGTGCCAGGAGTGTAATAAGTGATGCAGATTTACAAATCATCATCAGGTGCCATGACAACTGACGTAGGTGATCATGGACCTCCGCAATTCTTTATTTCTAGTATCTTGTATTATGATCAATGTTGACCGTTTGCCATGCCACGATGTTCTACGTAATATAATCTCATGCTGACATCCTTGATACCTGTTCTCTAGACCTCCCTGTTTCATAACGTGCCCAAAACATAAAGATTCTCTCTTTCTAATATTATTGAGTAACCCCCATCTTGTATTCAACTCTTTCAGCACACCCTTGTTAATTTTTTTAGCTGTCCATGATACACTCAGCATTCTTCTATAGAACCACATCTCTGTTGTCCATGATACTCTCAGCATTCTTCTATAGAACCACATCTCTGTTGCCCATGATTCAGCATTCTTCTATGTGACCACATCTCTGTTGTCCATGATACACTCAGCATTCTTCTATAGAATCACATCTCTGTTGTCCATGATTCAGCATTCTTCTATAGAACCACATCTCTGTTGCCCATGATTCAGCATTCTTCTATGTGACCACATCTCTGTTGTCCATGATACACTCTGCATTCTTCTATAGAACCACATCTCTGTTGTCCATGATACACTCAGCATTCTTCTATAGAACCACATCTCTGTTGTCCATGATACTCTCAGCATTCTTCTATAGAACCACATCTCTGTTGTCCATGATACTCTCAGCATTCTTCTATAGAACCACATCTCTGTTGTCCATGATACTGTCAGCATTCTTCTATAGAACCACATCTCTGTTGTCCATGATACTCTCAGCATTCTTCTATAGAACCACATCTCTGTTGTCCATGATACTCTCAGCATTCTTCTATAGAACCACATCTCTGTTGCCCATGATTCAGCATTCTTCTATAGAATCACATCTCTGTTGTCCATGATTCAGCATTCTTCTATAGAACCACATCTCTGTTGCCCATGATTCAGCATTCTTCTATAGAACCACATCTCTGTTGTCCATGATACACTCAGCATTCTTCTATAGAACCACATCTCTGTTGCCCCATGATTCAGCATTCTTCTATGTGACCACATCTCTGTTGTCCATGATACACTCAGCATTCTTCTATAGAATCACATCTCTGTTGTCCATGATGCTCTCAGCATTCTGTCCACATCTTTTCGAATACCTGTCTTGAGTTCTTCATAATATATTTGTTTTGGCAGATGCAAGTCCTCCATGCGCACAAGATGACCAGCGTGCCTGCACCTTCATAAGTATTGTGTAGATGCTTATTGAGGTTGATTTTTTCAAGACCTCGTAGTCTGGTACTTTTTCCCACCAATGGATGTTTAGTAATTTACATAGGCAGGTAAGATAGAAATTATTTAATTTTCTTGCATGTCTAGCATACACTGTCCATGTTTCACCAGCGTGTGGTAGGGTTGGTATAACAGTAGACCATACCCCATACTGCAACATACAAGAGGAAACAGTAAAACACTAAATTGCCCTGCACTACAAGACCTACACTATTGAATGCCCTGCACTACAAGACCTACACTATTGAATGCCCTGCACTACAAGACCTACACTATTGAATGCCCTGCACTACAAAACCTACACTATTGAATGCCCTGCACTACAAGACCTACACTATTGAATGCCCTGCACTACAAGACCTACACTATTGAATGCCCTGCACTACAAGACCTACACTATTGAATGCCCTGCACTACAAGACCTACACTATTGAATGCCCTGCACTACAAGATCTACACTATTGAATGCCCTGCACTACAAGATCTACACTATTGAATGCCCTGCACTACAAGATCTACACTATTGAATACCCTGCACTACAAGACCTACACTATTGAATGCCCTGCACTACAAGACCTACACTATTGAATGCCCTGCACTACAAGACCTACACTATTGAATGCTCTGCACTACAAGACCTACACTATTGAATGCCCTGCACTACAAGACATACACTATTGAATGCCCTGCACTACAAGACCTACACTATTGAATGCCCTGCACTACAAGACCTACACTATTGAATGCCCTGCACTACAAGACCTACACTATTGAATGCCCTGCACTACAAGACCTGCACTATTGAATGCCCTGCACTACAAGACACAAAAACAATCATTACTAACTAACCCCTCCTTCACTAACACCCCTTATAAGACATAATGCAGTTGAAGAAGACATGCACCTACCACCACCTGGCACAGGGAAGACAGAGTGAACATTCGCTACCCCAGGGATTGGTTAAGTAAGCAAGTCAGTAAAATCATAATACATTATAAAATAACATTAAAGACATATCAATTTTATTTTAAATAATGTTCCCACATGATCAAAAGATCTAACACAGCACCAACAATAAAAAAAAAAATTACACAAAACAATAGATATATTATATTTAGACGACATTACTTAAACAATAAACAATAGATATATTATATTTAGACGACATTACTTAAACAATAAACAATAGATATATTATATTTAGACGACATTACTTAAACAATAGACATACATCTTCATCTCTGCTTCAATAGCTTGGATTCTCTTTCTCAAATTAGCACATTCTTCCTTCAGAGCCTGGTATTCTGTTTAATAAAAGATTTAGATTTTTTTAATACAAGTTCTACAGATATCTGTGTTAAAAATCAGTTATGTAAAATATAAGACAAATATATTTGTTTGGCAGCAAATAGACAAACTTGTAGGTTATCAAGAACCACTTTTCGCAGTGGTGAAACAGCGTAAACTTGTTAGGTTTAATGAGTAATGAACAATACTTACATCTACAAAATTATTCTGCAAGAAACAGATGAGGGTGGAAAGTGAAGATCTGGCTAAAGAAATTCCTTGATTGACAACATCAAAAAGTGACCCGAAAAAGGGGCATGATTTTTCTACACTTGTCTGAATGGCTGAGGACAAGGGAATCCCTCTATAGCGCATTCTTCTATAACAAATTTCCCTATATAACCACACTTTCCAAAATCCCCAATTATATGTATTCTATATTGTTTGTACTGTATATAATGAATTTCTGTTATAACATACATGTTTTCTCAGTCCAGACCAAGTTACTAGAATGAGATTCTAATGTATCCGTATAAACAGAACTTACATCAAACACATAACATCAGAATACAATGTATCAGTATAAACAGAACGTACATCAAACACATAACATCAGAATACAATGTATCAGTATAAACAGAACGTACATCAAACACATAACATCAGAATACAATGTATCCGTATAAACAGAACTTACATCAAACACATAACATCAGAATACAATGTATCAGTATAAACAGAACGTACATCAAACACATAACATCAGAATACAATGTATCAGTATAAACAGAACGTACATCAAACACATAACATCAGAATACAATGTATCCGTATAAACAGAACTTACATCAAACACATAACATCAGAATACAATGTATCAGTATAAACAGAACATACATCAAACATAACATCAGAATACAATGTATCAGTATAAACAGAACATACATCAAACATAACATCAGAATACAATGTATCAGTATAAACAGAACCTACATCAAACATAACATCAGAATACAATTCTACAGATATTGCTGCTAACACACAATGCCACTGACTGAATCTTACCTTTACTCTTGCCGGTGAACCCTGTATGACGTGAATCTCTCCTATTTCTTTCTGAATCTAATTCTTCTTGCAAATGTCTTAACTTGTCTGAATGGAAAAAACAAAGAATGATGTTAAGAGTGGGCAATGGACAGTATAATTACATGAGATAAGTTCTCTGACAGTGGACTACCTTGTACAAGATAGACATAGTCGACCCAAGTCCAACTTCCTGCCTATCTTTCCACCTAAAGACACATAAGCCGTTAAAGTCACAGTGGGTGATAAACTATCATGAAACAATGCGATACACACTTCACACCTGGTAACAGATAGGAAGGTTATCAAAGCTGGGGAATCCTACCAAAACCAAAGGTTTGCTGAAATTGGATGTGCTATGCCAAAAGGTGCAGGACTGACCCCATATGTACTCTGACCCTCCCAATAAAGTGGTATGCCTTGCCAAAAGTAAAACCCATAGCACATAACTTCGCAGTTTCCAGCAATAATCCCCAGGGATTTCAGAAAAAAATCCACTTTATAAACAAGAGATGGTGGGATTCAAACCTAGGACCTCTTGTAAACAAAGCAAATGGCTTAACCATTAGTCAGGGAGATCCACGCTAAATCCAATTCTATGATACTTCAAGGTGTGAATCTCACCCATACTGACCAAAACCTAAAAGTTCAAAGAGTTGGTTCAGCCACATTTTTAGAATTGGAGAGAATTGGAGCTGAAAGACATGGAAATGAAATATCTAGGGATCTAGTTGCCTGAGTTAGATGGAAGGACAATTTTAGGCAGTCTGTGGGGGGACCAAGAACTGAAGCTGAAAGACATGGAAATGAAATAGCTAGGGATCTAGTTGCCAAACTCAAAAATAAATCAATTTTAAAGAGCGTACCCAGATCTGTCATCCATGGTGAAGGATCTGAGGGCAGTGACCTGGATATCGAAGGCACCATGATGACCATTACCATTGAAATGAATGACAACAGAGGTAGGTTCTTTGTGTTTTATGGTATGAAGATGCCTACAGAAACGGTCACTCAAACATAAGTCCGTTTCACCTACGATTGAGCTATGTTGGGCTTACGATTGAGTGACCGCTTTTCAACAAAACCCGCTTCCATGGCTACATGTTTCTATATACATCATTGTCACCTTGAACTTCATATTGTTTACGTGTCAATAGTGTATCTAGTGCCTATGTGGTGGAAGCATTGTTTTTACTGTTTTCATTCACTGCTTGCTTTATATATTCTTGAGAAAGACCTACCAGTTCGAAACGTTGAAAATGTCATGTGTATTCTAATTTGTATGCTTTTGTGTTTGCATCTCATAATCCCTGAGTCTTACTGATAGTCCGTCTGTTGTGTTCAAGTGAAACATCAAAAACCTGTGTTCTACGTGAGTAGTATTTTCGTTCCATTTCACTGCAGTATTGCCTTATATTGATTGTCCCCACATCTGACAAAAGATGGGAGATTCTAAGATAATAAATTAAATTAACTGGCCCCCAACATCTGATGTCACATGGGAGATTCTAAGATAATAAATTAAATTAACTGTCCCCCAATATCTGATGTCACATGGGAGATTCTACAATAATTAATTAAATTAACTGGCCCCCAATATCTGATGTCACATGGGAGATTCTACAATAATTAATTAAATTAACTGGCCCCCAATATCTGATGTCACATGGGAGATTCTAAGATAATAAATTAAATTCGCTTGTGTGTTGCCAGGGCCCGAAAGGGGAGCAAAGAATAGCAACACTGTTTACCTTCCATGCATGTCGTAAGAGGCGACTAAGGAGGTTATGGAATGGAGTTGGCTGTCCCATCCCATATAGGGTCAGTGACCCAAAGCCACGCTGAAGTCGGATGTGTCGGGCCGAAAGGCGTAGATATTGCAGCAATGCTGTAAACCATGACACAACGCATTCCGTTCTCAGGACTACATCCTGCTAATTTGCATGAGTTTGAGAAGGAGTGCAGAAGAAGAATAAATTAAATTAACGTGCCCCCAACGTCTGACAACATATAGGAGATTCTTAGAAAATCAATTAAATTAACAACTGTATACATAACAGACTCTGAAACAGCAAACATTGCTCCCTTCCCCAACTTCACCCGCACAACCACAATGACATCAACACCACATAACTTACCCCGCAAGTGTTCCGTTTCATTGTGGTTTTGTTTAGCGTTCTGCAGTGAGGTCGCCAGTTGCACTGTAGAGAAACACACATTACATCAGCACATGCATAACATTTTAAATTGTCTGAAAATTATATTGGTTATTGATTTTGAACCGACAACATTGTACTCTGAGCATACTACTTCATGCTTGTCTCCGGCAGATGAAGGATATGCATGCTCATTGTTCCCATTGTTCTCTGGTTAAAAATACTCCTTTCTCTGCCCCGCAGATACCCATTTCTACATGTACCAGTTGCAACATCAAATTCTTCAAACTGAAACCTAGATCTATCATCTATTACACTATTCAGTTCTTGTAGTTTACCGTAGGCGTGTAATGTTCAAATGTTCTCTGTTCCTACTACACAATTTTCATTAAATATCTTAAAACTCATACTTATGTCTCAAAATTGAGTCGCCCGTGTGTTGCCGCGGCCCGAAAGGGGAGCAAAGAATAGCAACACTGTTTACCTTCCACGCATGTTGTAAAAGGCGACCAAGGAGGTTATGGGATGGAGTTGGCTGTCCCATCCCATATAGGGTCAGTGACCCAAAGCCATGATGAAGCCGGATGTGTCAGGCCGAAAAGCGCAGATATTGCAGCAATGCTGTAAACCATGGCACAACGCATTCCGTTCTCCGGACTACATCCTGCAAATCTGCAGGAGTTTCAGAACGAATGCAAAGAAGAAAGAAAATTGACAGTTCAGTGCGCTTATTTTCGTGCCGTGGTGTCCAACTCCTTTCCGAAACTCCCACAATGTAATTGCCACAGACAAACACAGTTGTTATCGCACACCATTTTACCGGATTCTTTATGGAGAAGAATCAAAGCATTTGAAAACATATGCTATAGACGGGTGTTGGTATGTTACCAAGAACATAAGATCAATGTATTTGAGCATGATAGAATTAATGAAGTAGCGGTCAACATGGACCACTGTTAACAATCGTGAAAATTTGTAAACTCTGATGGTAAAGTAAAAGTAAAGTAACCCATAGCATTTATTAATGCCATAGGGGTGCGAGATGTTAGCGATCTCACATTTCAGAAGCTCTGCAAATGAGGGCGGTAGCCATCTCCTCTCCATCGCAGTCTTTACTTCCCGGATTAATCTGGTACACATTTAAGGCTGGGTTGACCCGGGAGCCGTTGCGATCTGAAAAACATTTCCGCCTCAATTGGGGAATGAACCCAACCCAGGACCACTCATATGTGAAGCCAGTGTGCTAACCACTGTGCTAACACGCCTCCCAACTCCGGCGGCATAGGCACGTGAAGAGGCATTCCTCGATGACAAAAAGATGTTCTTCAAGGTATGGTGAAGGATGGAAAAAGACAAGATGACCAGAAGATGACATGGCTGGATGATATCAAGGACTGGACAGTGTGTGAAGTTTCCAAACTCATCAGGATGACAGATACAGATGGGTCGAGATATTTCTGCACCAAATGTCTCAATGTGACACCTACGACACTGACGAGTTAAAGGTTTTATTAATTATTAATATTAATTATTTATTTATTATATATTATTATTACTATATTTTATTATTACACTATTCACATCTCGCATTTGTGAAGAAACTTAGAATAGCACACAAAATTCCTGTGATATATTCATAGCACATGAAACTACTGTGATATATTCATAGCACATGAAACTACTGTGATATATTCATAGCACATGAAACTACTGTGATATATTCATAGCACATGAAACTACTGTGATATAGCACATGAAACTACTGTGATATAGCACATGAAACTACTGTGATATGGCACATGAAACTACTGTGATATAGCACATGAAACTACTGTGATATAGCACATGAAACTACTGTGATATAGCACATGAAATGAATCAATAAATAAAAACGATACACCAAGGAAGCAAACATGCAGAGAAACCAGAAGTCATAAAAAATGGCCGGTGTCCGAGGAAGTAAGTTATGTTTAGCTGGGTTGCTACAGGTTAAAATATATATATACATCTAAATATATATCTAAATATATTTCTTCTTCTTCAGCGTTCATTCTCAAACTCCCACTGGATATCTCTTGTATCAGGACCATGGTCCTATTAGATTTCCAGAAGGATGTAGTCCAGAGAATGGAAATGCGCTGTGTCACCGTTTTATTTGCGCCAATGGCCCGACACATCCGTCTTCGGCGAATAAATATATTTAGAAATACTATGTCTTATCCTTGTGATGGATGTACATCAACAACGCAATTTTTACACAAGAACAGGCAGAATGCAATAAAAACTATAGCTAGTGATTTGAGGGCAAATGCTTCAGGGACAATCTCAAAGTCTCTCTAAGGAGCTTAAACATTTGTCACCTCCTGGGAACCTGGTGAGAAGAATAAATCAATGTAGCTCAGCAACATCAGCTAAGGTATTTGGATCGCTGAGAGACATCATCACATTGCAGAGGCACAGAGAAAATGGGCAGCCGAGCTGTATGGAAGGAAAGAAAACAAATGCACAAATGTCCAACTCAGACAATACAAGTTCCAACTGCGGCAGGGAATTCTATAGACTTTCTGTTGGTGCTCTTACACTTCAGAGAGATGCAGCAAGCACATGTCTGAGACTGTTGTCATCGTCGCATGTGATGGAAACCTATTATTAATAAACACACAGATGGTACACATCAGTTAACAGCCAAGCTTATTACCAAGAAGAAAGCATTAAAATGAACCCATACTGAAGTCAGATGGGTGAGTCGAAGGGTGGTCAGCTGTAAACCAGCAGCACAACATATTTTATGCTTCCCGGTGGAAATCACATGAAGTTTCGTGTTCGTTATCAGAGAGCGAGCGTAAAGAAGAATAAAATGAACTTACTTTTGGCATCTTCTAATTCTTTCTCTGTGACTTTGTTCTTGGTTCGTTCATTCTCCAATTGGTCTACAAGAAATAAATCATAATAAAGCACATATAAATAATGTTATTTGAAAACAAAATTCATACATGTAACAAATGTGTGAGAAGATTAAAGAAAAACGTTTAGTAATCTCAGTCACAAAGAATAAAAGTCCAAATCAAATCGAATGAACATCATTTCAATATGAGAAATAGTAAAAATAACAAGAACTTTTTCCACATTACAATCCAACAGGGATCTTTATCAAGAAACAATAAAGCACTAGAAATTTTTTAAAACAACACGATCAATACAATGAGATGGTCTTACGGCACCATCTCGATTATTTGAAGATGTGAAGGACAAAGATGTGTGACAATAATACATTATTATAGGGGGTTATCACTTCTTATTTTTGTTACTGCTGAACTCTCCACCTTGTGAGATATCCTGTTTGTTACGGCTGAACTCTCCACCTCGTTTGATATCCTGTTTGTTACTGCTGAACTCTCCACCTTGTGAGATATCCTGTTTGTTACTGCTGAACTCTCCACCTTGTGAGATATCCTGTTTGTTACTGCTGAACTCTCCACCTCGTTTGATATCCTGACAATTTGGTTATTATTTTGCATCAGCCATGACAGTGCCTCAGTCACAGCCTTGATCACCATTGCAAGACTACTTGTGGAGGTACTGAAGAGACTGCTAGACTCTGACCATTTTCCAACCGGACCATGCAGAAAGCTGATTGTGAATGACAATAAATTGAGCTTACCCCTTAAATCAAGAATCTGTTGCTTGATGTCTTGAGTAAAAGACTCAGTTTTCCTGACTTGCTCTGTTTAGATATTCATAAAAGTTTTCATAAACAAACTGAACAGTTTTCATAGACAAACTAAAAAGTTTACCTGTACAAACTAAAAAGCTTTCATGAACAAACTGAAAAGTTTTAATGAACAAACTAGAAAACTTTCATGTACAAACTGAAGAGAATTCAGAAACAAACAGAACACACGTGGTTGCATCAAACTTTCGTGTTCTGCATTAACAGGAATCCTTTGGTCTTGTTGGATATTTAAACTACTCATTAGGACAAAGCTCCCAGTCTTTTCCATATCAGCTACTTCTTCTTCTTCTACTTCTTTCGTTCACTTGAAACATGTCTATATCTGTAATTCTGTCTCCCGAATAAACCCGTCTATTGTAGTTCATACAGTGTCCCATAGAGCTTTGATTCCAGTATCGTTTCCTCTGGTCAATAAATATGTCTGCCTCAGTGTTTCATACTCTGATCAATCTTGAAGTATATGTTTGGCACTCTGTGCTGCCTGTCCACATGACCATGTTGCCAATGTTGAAATATGTGTATATGTGACTGCAGATTCTGTGTCCTTTTTTGAGGTGTAGAACTACAACTTGTTCTGATTTGTTCATAATGTGATAGTCATCTTGTGATGGTGTTTGTGTTCATCATTCCAGACCAAGTTGTAATCACGGAATTTGACTGTATATGCTCTACTAAAGATTATTTTAAAATAACAGATAATAAACAAATACCATTAACAATTGTTAATTCGACTTGCAAGCCCAACTTGTCGAGCTAGGTGGTTTGAACGTAGACCATTCATATTGTACTGGCGTATTTGGTGTATATGCGACAGTTCTAAATGCACCAATCGTTGAATAGCAATGGTTACAAGATATACTGAAATTGACAGTTTCTTACCTTGCAAGTCCTTCACAAGATTAGCCTTTTCCTTGGCTTCTTGCTGTATATCAAATAACTGAGTTCTGAGTGATGATACTTCTTCTGTTTTCTTTTTCAACCTTGTTTCTGAGTCTGTAATATCATCTGATGGTAGTGTAGGAAAAAAACTAGGTCAGGAATAACTAGGCCAGGCTCAACTAGGTCAAGTAAGTTTAAATCTGGATAACATGTAAATTGTAACAAAACAGACTTTATGCTCCATTGAGAAAATTACATGAAAATTTCCCCATCGAGGCCAATCTTTTGAAATGGAGATGGGGCTTAGTCCCACAAACAGAGGCTGGAAACTAAGAATAGTTCAGTCATCCCGCAGGACCACAGTCCTGCCCAAGCAAGGTGCTGAAGTCAGAGATACCAGGCCGAGAGGTGCACTAACAATCATGGTATCACGCAACACGACTAGATAATATGTCTTTCACAGCATGCAAATTTTTGCTGACTATTCGAGAGCAAATGTAAAAAAAACAAATAGTAATCACAGATTATTTTGAAGATTTCAGTGTTGTGGGTAATGTAGAATAAGGTATGGGGGCTGAGGGAGATGTTGATAATATTTAACAGCGATGTAATTACTGTAAGTTATGACGAGGGAAATGAGGAGCTGGGTTTTCTAGAGATAGGCCTATGGATAACCTTGACATGTAAGACCTTTATGTGCATTTGTTTTTGTGATTGCCCCCATTGTCCATTTTGGTTGTCCACAAGATAACACTGACATACACAAACAAACAAACACCTTCAAACTATATCCAACATCCACTTATCTCTATTGTCTCCAAATCAATAAATCAATAAATAAAGTTTTGCCAATAAAGCAAAGACATCCAGAAAAACCAGAAAAAATGTTCGAGAGGAAGTTGCACACATTTTCTCTGAGTTGCTACAGGTTAAAGTAGCACTCTTCAATTTTAAGAGTAAGTTAACTACAAAATGGAAATACGATAAATACAACAATTATTGTATGCAAACGAAATAAGCATAAGTTTTTCCTTTTGAAACATTGATATAAACTCGACAACATCATCACACCTTTGTACTTCCTGAGTTCCATTTCTGCCTTGTCCTGGGCATGTCTTGCTGCTTCTAATAATGCTGAAAATGAAATTAGAACATTCTAGAGATTCAAACAGCATTAAAACTCTATTTTATAACATCACTCGCCTACTTTCAAAAACCTCTTAAAGCATAATATCATGCAATGAACATACCAAGAGACAGCAACTATTATGGTTTGGACTTCTTATGAGAATCACCATCAAACCCATAACCTTACAAGATGGTAGGGGAGATGTTACTATGGAAACATCAACACAAAAACTTCGCCATGGCTGTCTGTTCTCAGTTCCTTGTTTAAGTGTGAAGAATCTTAATTCTGTCCAGTCTTTAATATTATCAATCCATATTTTCTTGTGTCCTCCTCTTCTTCCACCCTCAACTGTTCCCTGCAAGATTGTTTTGAAAATGGTATTGTGCCTCATCATGTGGCCAAACCACACAAATTTGCAATGTGTCACTACTACCAGGAGGTGTTCTTATTGACCTGCAAGAGTATTTATGATGTTTCTCATGTTATCTTACGAGAATGGAATACACCAAATTCTCTAAAACTGTATATAATAAAATACGATCATGTTACATAGCCAGAGGAACACCATGAAAGAAATGGCTAGATGAGTAACCCTTGTATTTTCTTGAAAAAGACCTTAAGGTTGAAATGTTGAAACTGTCTTGTATACTGTATTTATATTTTTTTGGTACCAATATCCAAGACATTTTGAACAACCATGGATATAATACAAGAAGTAACACATCTGGCCGTAAGACAAAAACTAAAGCTCCCACCCCTACGCTTAATGGCAAGTGTAGACAGTCACCTCCACCTGGGACTAAACAATAGAGCCCATGTTTGTGACTCCGAATAGTTGTTGTAAGATGATGAACTTGTGTCTTTCAGTGTCTAAGTGTCTTTGCGCCAGAAAGCAGACCAGTGCAATGGTAAGGCATTCTTCTTATCTGATTTGCTTTGCCTTGGCAGTGCTTATCTAGCTAATATGAAGCTAGTGTCTGGTTAAATTTGTACTAGTTCCTTTTGAACCATGTTGATGAGCATTATCAAGTTTCCTTATAACCATTGAACACGAGAATCACAAATCACATGACTAAAAATAAACATTAAATTCTTCTAATTATTTTTGTGTGTCCAGCAGTGTTCTTGAAGATCAAATTCAAGCGACCTCATTATCTTTATTACACGCCTTATAAAATGACACAGAAGATCATGTCTTAAAATACACATCTCAAGACTGCTGTTTCTCAATTGCCGAGTCGATGCAACATTTCTATCGAGTTGGCGAGAACTTGAATTCTACAGTTATTTTGACCCTATTAGATGGGACAGTAAACTCTACTTCAAAACTCTTTTAGTCGTCTCTTACAACATGCTTGGCATGTAACAGTGTAGATATTCTTTTACCCATTTTTTGTGCCCCGGCAATACCAGATGCGAATGTTGGAAAGCAACATCAGACCTAGAACACGCCCGTGTGTTGCCGGCCCGAAAGGGGAGCAAAGAATAGCAACACTTTTTACCTTCCATAAATGTCGTAAGAGGCAACTAAGGAGGTTATGGGATGGAGTTGGCTGTCCCATCCCATATAGGGGTCAGTGACCCAAAGCCATGCTGAAGTCGGATGTGTCAGGCCGAAAGGCACAGATATCGCAGCAATGCTGTAAACCATGACACAACGCATTCCGTTCTCCGGACTACATCCGGCTAATCTGCAGGAGTTTGAGAGCGAACGCAGAAGAAGAAGAAACCTATAACAAAGACTAAACACCGTTAAAAACAAATGTCTTAGACGACTACTGGCCATCCATTGGTCAGACTTGAAATCAAACACAGTTGTCAGGCAAGAAGCAAAACAATATGTATCCACCTATATTAGAAGAAGTCGCTGGAATTACATCGGACGGATACCAAAAGACTCCTCTGTTAAGCTTTGATGTGGTCACAAAAGGGCAAGAAAAAATGAGGAAGACCATGGGAAACCGCACAAAGAACTATTACAAGAGAGCTCTTCACCATTGGTATCAGAAACAATGGAGACCTAAAGCAAATTGCAATGAACCGCGAGACATGGAAATCTATGACATCTGCCCTATGTACCATCTTTGGCCATAGAGGAATAACTAACTAATACCAGAGGTAATATATAGTAATTCAAAATATAGAAAGAGAATTTCAATTAAAGCAGATTCTAACACAAAGCAGATTCTAACACAAAGCAGATTCTAACACAAAGCAGATTCTAACACAAAGCAGATTCTAACAAACCTCTAAGATTCTCATCTTCATCAGATTCTGGCGTGTTGCTGCAGCTGTTGGTCCCTGTTTGCAGCACAGCAGACAAAGTGGTATCTGTATCCTGTTCCTGAGCGGCTGCGTCCTCCTTGCTTCCATTAACAACTGTGTTGTTGAGGAGGTCTGGAGGACTGCCAACCAGGGTCAGGTTGGAAGGGTTGGTCCGGGGTGGGGAAGAAGGAGTGGAAGAATGAGAGTCGACCTCTGTGATACTGTTGACATCTAGACTCTCTGTGGAGTTCTCCACCGAGTTAACTGGAGTATGAAATGTCAGTTCCTTCTCCATCAAGTGAATGTGGTCTGGAAGAAAAGGAACATTTTCATATTAAGTAGGCAGCAATGATAGGAAGGCACATCTGACGACATGTCAATTATGCACATCTGACGACATGTCAATTATGCACATCTGATGACATGTCAATTATGCACATCTGACGACATGTCAATTATGCACATCTGACTACATGTCAATTATGCACATCTGATGACATGTCAATTATGCACATCTGATGACATGTCAATTATGCACATCTGACGACATGTCAATTATGCACATCTGACGACATGTCAATTATGCACATCTGATGACATGTCAATTATGCACATCTGACGACATGTCAATTATGCACATCTGACGACATGTCAGTTATGCACATCTGACGACATGTCAATTATGCACATCTGACGACATGTCAATTATGCACATCTGACGACATGTCAATTATGCACATCTGACGACATGTCAGTTATGTACATCTGACGACATGTCAATTATGTACATCTGACGACATGTCAATTACAATACTGTCACATAAGCATGAAAATAAATAATAAAGATATATGGTGAGTTCCTTACACTACAACGACTGGTCATGGACAGAAGAAACATTTCAAGTAATCTCTCAAAGTGTCTGTAAATGGCTATAAACATCATCTTGAAAATCCATTGCTCAGAATCTCCCAATGTGGTGCAGCCACACTACCAAAGTTGCAAGCATTTCATAAACATCAAATTTCAGAGGCTTAGTATAGAGAAAATAAGGTGCAAATAAAGGACAGAACAACAAATGTTCAACTCTGACAAACATGTCCCAAATGCAGCAGGGAATTCCATGCAAGAATATGAGTCTTCTCTGCATACACCCAAGATCTTAGCTGCAGGCTTTGGTTAATGAGAAGCCAAAAAGGAGGATGTGATTATATACACTGATGGATCTGTGATTAGACATGTTCGCAGTGCTTGGGCCGTCACAGCTCAGTGCGTAGGTAAAACAATCAGGGAGGAGAGTGGGGTCTTTGCTGTGACTACGAGTAGACTGGCCATGGAGATTATGGAGGTGACCAGGGCATTTGAATGGGTAGGCACACAAAAGGTAACATGGGTCTGCCTCTTGAGTGACTATGAGTATGATTAGGAAGGTACAAGTGAGTCTCGTTCGCGAACAGTGGATTGAGACTTTGAGAAAGGTGAGTTTAAAAGCAGCTACATTTATTTTCATGCTGAGACATGTGGGTGTTTGAGGCAATGAAAGAGCAGATCAACTAGCATCATGCGCGATTGTTGCATAGGACAATGGATCAAGCTGACATTTTTAACTCCATAAGAGATATAGCAAGCAAGAGTGGTGAGACTAGTGTGGATGATGACTCCCTTTCAATGTCCAGGATTAAAGATCAGGGTTTGATATGCGGTGTTGCTAAAAGTGAACATTTTGGAGAGCACAGAAGAATGATGGTCAACCAGCAGAGGACCAGTACTGTCAGCAGAATAATGGCGGATACACTCAGGGAGAGATCTGAGCAACTATATACATGTCCAGTTTGCAGTGATGATGATCCGACGACTAACTAACCTAAGATACAACAACACAAATCTTACATGTTAACTTCATTGCCTGCGATGGACAGTTATTATTATTATATGTCAACAATCTTGATCAAAACAACTTTCCCTACCTTTCATAACCTCTATCCAGTCATTGCTGCTATTGCTCTGTTTAGCAGATTCTTTCAGTTGCACTAGAACACAGAACATTCAAATTAGATATGACCAAACCAAATTTCTAATTTATAGTCAATACCTTGTATATAGGCCAGGTTTTTTAAAAAAAACAACCAAAAAAAGTAATTAAGAGTCTGCCACCAAAAATTCAAAAAGCAAATCTGTATAAATGTGAAAAATTGAATGTAATAAAAACTAGACAATGTATTTTAACATATTAACAAACACCAATCTGCTAGTGTATAATTGAATGTAATAAAAACTAGACAATGTATTTTAACATATTAACAAACACCAATCTGCTAGTGTTACATGTGTAGCATTGAGCACATAAACTCCATTTTATGTGGCTTGATAAAACGCATCTTTTTTTTGGAGATGCGGTTAGTCAAGTACGGAGGAGTGCGTGTGCAGTGGTTGCCGGGCGATTTGGTGCCGTTGAACGGACTGCTTCAATTCTCGTTGGTCTCAAGAATTTTAAAAAATTGTCCTCTAGCTTCCTACTTAAATTTACTTGTGGAACTACAGGACAGACTGATGAATTGGTGTAGAGATACGAGAGCAGTGGTGAATCCTTCTAAGGTTATTAGTCTCTCAGAATGCCAAAGTACTAGGTTTGAATCCAGCCACAGGCAAATGTGCATCCGGATCATTCAGAAAACAATGGCAAACTACTGAATGTATTTATACTACTTAGAAAATCACTACAGCCAAACAAAATACTGAGTTTATGGCTACGTCATGTATAAGATATACCAATTTTATAAGGGGAGTTTACCTTTCAAAAAAGGTAATTGCAAAAGGTAATAAGATAATTGTGTTGCTAATCCCACGTCTTCATTCGATTTTCAAATATTTTTTACAGAAAATCATTGAAGGTATGGGCGGTGTGTTTACCCGCCACGTGGCTTAAGTTCCCAGTACTAAAATTCATGTTCTAATTCGGGGAGGGAGGTGACACACGTCAATAAATCTATGGCCGTGGATGACACACTCAAACAATGAATATCGCATAAGCTGATAAGTTTAATTAACTTTTATGAACACTTAATGACCACTACATGTCACCATTTCAAAACTCTTCCACTTACATTTTAAATTATGTAGAGCATTTTCCATCATCTCGTTCATGTGGAAATCCGAAAGCTTCACCTTGTCTGTACGTGCACCGCAAGATAAAAAGGATACAATAAAAGTAAATGTGGCAGCCTTGATCAGAAATGATAAATTTACTAACAATTTGTACAGAAGCAAGTGCTGTGTATAGAAAAAAAAAAAAAAAAAATAAAAAAAAAAAAAGAAGAATACTGTTAAAACACCTTTGCTACAACTTTTTATCAATTGTTTTTCAGAAATACATTTTTTATTTCCTGTGGTCATTAAACAGGTGTGTATATATATATACTGATCGCCCAAATTCTGCAGATCACCAAAGAAGGGCATAGAATAGCTACAAGACAAGAAAAAACATGAAGAGCATATCCTCTGACTGGTTATCTCCACTAATAATGTTTTGGTGAGCTCTATTTTGTCCACCCCAGCACTATACTGGTGTAATTGTACTTACGTAAAACACAGGTTTTGATAATAGTTTCACTCAGACACGACGGACTATCACTAAAACTAGTGCGCAATGATGTGCACACATGAAAACATACAAATTACAATACGCAAAACATATTCAACATTTCAACCAAAAGGTCTTTATCAAGAAAACACCATCGGACAAAACATCAAAAGACGATGAATTGAAATTATCACAACACATAAAAAAAAAACCAACGGCAATATGGAAATGAGATGCTGGAAGGACAGGAAAAACGTAAAAATATAAAACGTAAATATATATGATTGTTATACTGCTGTAACAAAATTAGTTAATTTTTATGGTGCAGTGTGCAGTTCATGGTAGCTTGTGTTCAGCAGATAAAATGATTAAAGTGCATTAAAATCAATATAGAAGAGTTTGAATAATGGGAAATTAAACTATAAAACATAAAATATAGATTTTAAAAATATATTGTGACAAAGTCAACATTTCAACTAAAACATCTTTATCAAGTATGAGACAAGTAAAATACACTTCAGCTTTGATTATCCATAAATACTCTGTGACTGATGACATCTACTTGAGAATTAAAGAATATGCTTTTTCGACATGCATAAATGTTGAACATTTTGTTGACCAATTTTCTCTCATCAATAAACATCACTATCTTGTGTAGCTCATACAGAGGCCAATGGAGCTTCAATCGATACTTCAATTGGTCAGTATGTGTGTCTCAGAATCTCATATTTATGACATTATTGAAGCATGGTCCTGCAGTCCTCGATGCCTGTCCATATGGCTGTGTTGCTAAGCTTGAATTTTGTTTATATTTGACTATAGAGTTGGAGTGATAAAATCAATGAGAAAGCCACAAAAACCCAACACTATCAAATTATGAGCATACCAGAACAAATTACTTTCTGAACATACTAGGATCATTTAAATTTTACATACCTTCCAGTGTTGCTATCTTTTTCTGGTAATCGATTGATCTGATTACGGCCGTGTCGAGGTCTTCTGAAAAAAAATCAATGATGGATTTTTTATATACACCAAATTTTGTAATGTTTTTGTTATCATAGTCCTGCTGGATATCTCTTGTAGGACAATGGTTCTACTAGCCTTCCAGCAGGATGTAGTACATAGAAGGGAGACACAGTCTCTGTGTTTATTTGTGCCCAATAGCCCAACACATTCAACTTTGGTGGTAGAAGGAAACATTTGGGTTAACAGCATCAGTCTCAATTGTCTTGATGCTTAGGGATGCAAAATCTTCGTCTGACACTGACCTATTCTGTGCTCTACAATGTGTTTCATTTCAATAACCACTTCATTACACCCATACTCTAACAATGACCACACTTATACTCTAACCATTTCACTAAATACATACTCTAACAATGACCACACCCATGGCTATAGATAAATTCTCCTCATGGAGGGAGTTTTACCGCAAAAAAGGGTATTCATGTTCCTTTCTAATATAAATTTTGGGATTTGAGCCCACTTTTTAATGTTAATGTTGGGGTTTTAGCCCACTTTCTAATGTAAATTTTGGGATTTGAGCCCACTTTTTAATGTAAATGTTGGGGTTTTAGCCCACTTTGTAATGTAAATTTTGAGATTTGAGCCCACTTTTTAATGTAAATGTTGGGGTGTTAGCCCACTTTATAATGTAAATTGTGTTTGTTTTAGCCCACTTTCTAATGTATTTTTGGGGGTTGTAACCCCCTTTTTAATGTAAATTCTGGGGTTGTAGCCGACGTTTTGGCCAAGTTCTTAGTGCTAAAAATCATGTTCTGATTTACTTGGGGATGGGGGAGGGGTGGATTGCACACAAATGGTCATCTCAAATACCGTGGCAAACCTACAGCAGAAACATTTTGTTATAAACTAATCTAAATAGTCGACACGGTATCTCCCACACTATGTTATAAACTAATCTAAATAGTCGACACGGTGTCTCCCACAAAATAAACAATAACTTTCATTTATGTGGTTTTATCCATCTTGACAGATGGTCTGAAGCAAGCTTGTATCAGTTGGAGTTGTGTTAGCACAAGTCGAACATGACTTCTTGTGAATGAATTTGCAGATCGATAAATGATTTTTTTCTGTTGCAGAATAAAATTGTAAATATATCATATTGTTGAACTGCTGCAATGTCCTTGCCAGGAGTCAAACCCTGGACCTCATGGATGTGAGATCAACACTATAACCTCTCACTGTTCTTGCCAGGAGTCAAACCCTGGACCTCACGGATGTGAGATCAACAGTATAACTTCTCACTGTTCTTGCCAGGAGTCAAACCCTGGACCTCATGGATGTGAGATCAACACTATAACCTCTCACTGTTCTTGCCGGGAGTCAAACCCTGGACCTCACGGATGTGAGATCAACAGTATAACTTCTCACTGTTCTTGCCGGGAGTCAAACCCTGGACCTCATGGATGTGAGATCAACACTATAACCTCTCACTGTTCTTGCAGGGAGTCAAACCCTGGACCTCACGGATGTGAGATCAACACTATAACCACTCACTGTTCTTGCAGGGAGTCAAATCCTGGACCTCACGGATGTGAGATTAACACTATAACCACTCACTGTTCTTGCCAGGAGTCAAACCCTGGACCTCATGGATGTGAGATCAACACTATAACCACTCACTGTTCTTGCCGGGAGTCAAACCCTGGACCTCATGGATGTGAGATCAACACTATAACCTCTCACTGTTCTTGCCGGGAGTCAAACCCTGGACCTCATGGATGTGAGATCAACTCTATAACCTTTCACTGTTCTTGCCGGGAGTCAAACCCTGGATCTCACGGATGTGAGATCAACTCTATAACCTTTCACTGTTCTTGCAGGGAGTCAAACCCTGGACCTCACGGATGTGAGATCAACACTATAACCACTCACTGTTCTTGCCAGGAGTCAAACCCTGGACCTCATGGATGTGAGATCAACACTATAACCACTCACTGTTCTTGCCGGGAGTCAAACCCTGGACCTCATGGATGTGAGATCAATACTGTAAACCTTTCAGCCATGCTCCACACTATGATATAACTAACAATAAAACTTACTTTGAAGCTGTTCTATCTTGTCATTGCTTTCCTTGACTTTGTTGTCCGAACTTTCTAATTTTCCTGTTGGAATTAATAATGTAAGAATGTGAGGACTTCAAGAAAACCAGAGATGGTAAAACAAGGGATAACAGGATGGCATAGACTGGCAAAACAATGATAATCTAAAATTTTCTACACACTTAGGCCTATTGTATTTGTTATTTCATAACCAAACTATTGTTCTCATAATATCATTTGTGAAAACAAATAAGAAAATAGAGGACACTAACCTTGTCAATTAATTTTTCTAGGTCTAGTAGTTAGTATTCTACAAAGTTACAGTCAATATATCAGCACATTCTGCCTATCTTTTTCCGATATCACTTCATAACGAAACTAAACTAATGTGTTCATATCATCTGTCTTAGAGAAATGAAACATGTCTACCTCACTGACATTATCAATTAGGCCTATTGATCCTGCAACTTCAGAAAAGCTTCGAAGCCAGATATGGCTATAACCTGTAGGTCATATCGGCTAATGGAGCAAGATCTTCTGTATATCCCAAGAATTCCTCATCATCTGAATCCACAAAGATTTCATGAAAATTGAATCTGAATCCACAAAGATTTCATGAAAATTGAATCTGAATCCACAAAGATTTCATAAAAATTAAATCTGAATCCACAAAGATTTCATAAAAATTGAATATGAATCCACAAAAATTTCATGAAAATTGAATCTGAATCCACAAAGATTTCATGAAAATTAAATCTGAATCCACAAAGATTTCATAAAAATTGAATATGAATCCACAAAAATTTCATGAAAATTGAATCTGAATCCACAAAGATTTCATGAAAATTGAATCTGAATCCACAAAGATTTCATGAACAATGACTTCCATTTCAACAGATTTTCTAGATTCAAATAAAGTACAAATTAAATGGCCACTCTGATTTGCGATCTACTTGGAAAAGAAATACACGGAAAGAAAGTTGAATATAGCTCTCTAGTTGGTACTAATTACAGGTCATGTTAACCATAAGCATAATAAAGTTCCTCATAGTTAAATGAGTGCACAGCAATGGGCAGCAGGAATTGCCGAACCGGTGTATACAGAAAGACTTCTGCCAGCATTTTGTGCTGCTGAAAACATGCGCCAATTTAAATAAGTGGTTCTCAGCCATTTCAGACAGACAGCACTCCAACATTTATACACAGATGTTAATTTGTGTGGGATACCCTTATCTGGTACGGGTAGCCCTGTAATCTGCAGTTGCCAGTTCTAAATTGAAAGATGATGATCTGTTGTTGCCTATAAAGTTGGTGTATGGGGGCTAGTATCTGATCACTATCCGTACCTTTCTTCCACTGGAATGTATAATGGTTGCAGATAATAGCCTCCACACAGTGGCAGAGCTATTTATAATAGCCTCCACACAGTGGCATAGCTATTTTCCAACCTAACTGTGCAAGAACTTTTAATCATTTCTCTCTTTGTGAACGGACTAACGTCACATAAATAAAAAAAGAGATAGACAGATTCAACTAGTATATTAATACACAACTAACAAATCAATACAGAACTAACAAAATACATAACAAACAAAATCAGTAAACAACTAACAAATCAATACAGAACTAACAAAATACATAAACAAAATCAATAAACAACCTACAAACCAAACTAACAAAATTAATACACAACTAACAAAATCAATACATAACTAAACACCATCAACACTTGCCTTTATATGCCTCTATCAACTTCTGAAGGTCTTTAAGCTTGGCTGAAAATAATGTAAACTGAAGTTATGTGCCATTTTCTTCACTGATTACCTACCCTTATGAGCACATACCAATTGTGTTGTCATTAATTATTTTAGGGTTAGGGGGAGAGGGACAAAGAGAGGTAGTAGCTCTGACATTGAGGCTGTCATACTCCTTCTTAGAGTTTATCTCTCATCCTTGACCTCTACCTGGTACTCCACTCTCACATGTAGTTAGTTATCAGTTACTGCTTGCATGTGGAGGAGGCCACACAAGAGTAATGGCTTTGTCAAGCCAATTAAGCAAACGAGAGTAACCAGGGGACCCAGGTTCAGAGGTAATTACATGTCTTCGTATGGATGCTCTGAACTCCTCATGATTCTGTGTATAATCTGAAGGATCTTCTGGCCCTCATGACTCTGGACAGATTGATATGCTGCAACCAAGGACATATTTAAACATTCTTCCTTTTGCTATATCTTTTGTTAATCGTCATGTTAGGCTGCATGTTCCATTGTTACCAGCCACCATGCCTTGCATTACTAATTTTCCATGTTATTTCTATCCCTTTATTTGGCCCATAAATAATGTTTTCATGTTATGATATTCAGAAGCCAACCTGCCCGTGTGTTGCCGCGGCCCGAATTGGGAGCAAAGAATAGCAACACTCTTTACCTTCCACGCATGTCGTAAAAGGCGACTAAGGAGGTTATGGGATAGAGTTGGCTGTCCCATCCCATATAGGGTCAGTGACCCAAAGCCATGATGAAGCCGGATGTGTCAGGCCAAAAAGCGCAGATATCGCAGCAATGCTGTAAACCATGGCACAACGCATTCCGTTCTCCGGACTACATCCTGGTAATCTGCAAGAGTTTGAGAACGAACGCAGAAGCCAACCCACTTCTACATTAAATGTGCGCAACACTGCATGATTGATCTTGCACATTGTCCATGGTATTCTCAATATCCATCTTACTTTGAAGGAAGCAATTCTTTTGGCCCCTACTTTATTAAGTGTACATGTTTCACAGTCTTAAATTGATATTGGGAATATGCTGTCTCTAATCAGGTGTAATTTAACATTGCTGCTAGTGCCTTGCCAAAGATTTTTCATTTGTGCAAATTCTGATGTTGTGATTGCAATTTTTCTCATGTTTTCGACTACATACACAAATGGAGAATATTAACCTTTAGCACACCATTGTCAAATTCATACAGCAACGGTTTCCCCATTAGAAATAGCTGTTGTCAAATGTATACGACCGTTGCTATGACCGTATTTGGCTATGTGGGAATCACATGATTTTAATGTCCTGTGATCAGAAATGCATACGACTGATGCTAAGAATACATCATGTCCTTCCTGTTTATTTATTTTCAAAGTAGGATGTAACATTGATCACAGTTTCCGTTTTCTGATCGGACTAAATCGGAAATCCCATAAGCCATCTTTTCTTATATTTTTATGGATTATAACAATGAGGATTCCTGTGATTTACAGCCATAGATCTTGCTCCATTACTCGATATGACCGGGGATATAGATAATAGTTCTCTGTCCAGCATGTTGGATGTGTCTAAGAGAGAATATTATTATACAGCGATCACAGACCTTTAGATAGTCGTGTCTAGCGTCACGATTTTTATGAAGTTGCTTGACCGGTAATCGTAGCTCATAACGTTAGTGAAGTAGACATGTTTTTAGTTTGTTTATGGCATATCAACACGTTTGTTTTATTATGAAATAGGTTATTAAAGTAATGCATTCCAAATATCGGTAACAAGAGGCCTAATATATTGAATATATGGACGTTGTTAACTACTAGCTACTACCGCTGGATGACATCAGGAAAATGCTTCTCCCTCCAGGGCCAGATAAATGGAACACATTATATGGAACAAAACAACAACTCACAAACACATGCATATATCACACAATGGCATTGGGTCAAAGGGCATGAGCCCATGAACCGCTGGATCAGCAACCAACCAACCAACTAGCTACTAGACCTAGAGAAATAGATCTGACAAGGTGAGTGACATTTACATGTTTTAATTGTGTTCTCAAATATGTTTTATGAGAACACTGGTCTGTTTATGAAATAATAGGCCTAGATATGTAGAATTTTAATCACTTTCTAACACCACTCGTATCACTTATACAAACACCACCACCCCCCCCACCCCCCAAAAAAATAAAAATATTTGCAGTATGCAATTCTTTATTTACATGCACAAATATTATTTTAAAATCTTTAAAAACAGAAATGTTATTGCATTTCTCAAATACGCACCAAAAATAACACAAATTTTCAAAAAAGTGTACATGTTTTACAGCCATATATTGCTACTGGGAATATGCTTTCTCTAATCAGATGTAAATTAACATTGCTGCTGGTGCCTTGCCAAAGGTTTTTCCTTTGTGCAAATTTTGATGTTATGATTTTAATTTTTCTCTTGATTTCTGCAGCATGATTCACATACAGAAATGGAGGGTATTAAATCCGATGGGGGGTATGGTGCTATAATAAGGTACTCTCAGATATTAAAAGCAAACCAATCTCTTTAGCTATATATATAGCAATACATTATTTCCTCACTTCAGCGTCGTTAACCATATAAACAAAAAAATGTATGTTTAAAAGTTTGTTCCAGGCCACCTCAAATTTGTCCTGCCCCTCATAATCTTATCTCTGTGGCAGGTTAGAGAAGACCATGTCCTGCTCTTCTCTCTGTTGACAGTTCTGCTGAATATTTCCTCTTAAATTCTTATAGTGCCTCAATGGTCACTAGTTTGCCTGACCACTCTTCAGTCTACATTGAGTCAAGTCTACAAATGACAAATTTCAAACTGTGACCAGTCTGAAAAATTGTGGAATATTCTTGTCTCTATAAGAAATATTCTCTGAATTTTTCTGTACATTTTATTTCAATTGCTGCTAATTTATTTTCACTTTACACAGAAGGTGGATATGCTGGGCCACTGGCACAAATTAAACTGCCAGCACAATGCACATCCATTCTCTGGACTACATCTTGTGGAAATCTAGTAGGACCACTGTTCTGCAACAAGAGAGATCCAGTGGGCGTTTGAGAATGAATGCAAACAAACAATTTTCATTTTAATTGTCCAAGATGTACAGTCTGAAGCAGATACTAGGAATATACAGAGTCTAATCAAAGCAGAGATGTAAGTTTTACAGCAATTTTATTTAAGAATACCATTGGCTGTTCTTGGAAAGGAAAAAGTGTGATGACGATATCTTGAAAGAAATGAATTTAAAAAAGAGAACTGCTCACCCACATCAGAAAGAGACAGGCCACAATTTGTGGACACATCATGAGAAGATGAAATATGGAATACATTGTAACAACAGGCAAGTTGAAGAACAAGAGGGGTAGGGAAAGACCAAGAGAGAAGATCCTTAACAACCTGGGATTGTGGCAAGGGAGAACATTGGTATCGGAAATGATTGACATCACATGGAATAAAAGGCAGTGAAAAGACATGATAACCAATAGAACACGGCATGGACCATAAGAAGAGAAATCAGTTAGTTTTGGTGTTTTGTAACACATGACACACACAAAATAATACCTTCCAAATTCTCAGGCACATCATTCTCTTTAGATGGTCCCAAAGGTATAATGTCAATTTCTTCGGCTATAGAACCTGGAAGATAAACACTATATTAAAATAGAAGACACATCAATGTTTGAGTCAGGGGACACAACTAACTATACATATGAAGCTTGAAAGGAAAACGAGTTGTCTAAAATTGTATAGCAGTTTTATGCTGGAAGCTCCTGAACATATGTGTATTAAATTATACCTCAAATTGTAACATTATTTTGTCATTTTAATTCACAATTGTTTTGGATACAATAGCTATATTTCATAAACAAAATTTGTATTACTTTTGAAAAACGAACAAATTAAAACTGTGTTTCAATGCAATTGTTGGAAACAAACAAATTGTACTTCGGTTGAGGATGGAAGAAGAGGACAAAAGAAAATACAGATTGATAATAATAAAGACTGGACAGGATTAAGATTCTTCACACTTAAACAAATAACTGAGAAAAGGGGGGAATGGTGGGATTTTTATGTTGAAAATATTTAATCAATTAATTCTTAAAAATATTTTTATATTTTTATTTCCAGAGTGGAATCCCTGAAGGGTTATGAGTTTGATGATAATGAAGACTGCAGTAAAGTTCTCCATCTGAAAGTTTTTAGCCTTTACTGAAATTAAACACCACCCTTCCCTTTGTTGCCCATCAACATGTGCATTGCGGGTTTTACAACATTGCTGTATATCAGTATAATATGGAAATCTGGACTAGTTGATACATTTTTTGTTAAAATTTGTGTGTGTATTATGTGCTTGTGAGATACACATCGCTGTAAATCCGTATCAAAATGGAAAATTCATACTAGTTGAGACCTATGGAACACAGATGACAAGTTACTGAACACAGGATGCCTACCATTAAAATCAAGGTCTGTTACTTTCTGGTCATCTTCATTGGATTCTTTGATAGACTCAAGTTTAGCTAAAACAGGAACAGTGAATGAAGACAAATTATATCTCTAGTTTAGTTAAACAGGAACAATGAATGAAGACAAATGATATCTCTAGTTAAGCTAAAACAGGAACAATGAATGAAGACAAATGATATCTCTAGTTAAGCTAAAACAGGAACAGTGAATGAAGACAAATGATATCTCTAGTTTAGTTAAACAGGAACAATGAATGAAGACAAATTATATCTCTAGTTAAGCTAAACCAGGAACAATGAATGAAGACAAATGATATCTCTAGTTAAGCTAAAACAGGAACAATGAATGAAGACAAATGATATCTCTAGTTTAGTTAAACAGGAACAATGAATGAAGACAAATTATATCTCTAGTTAAGCTAAACCAGGAACAATGAATGAAGACAAATGATATCTCTAGTTAAGCTAAAACAGGAACAATGAATGAAGACAAATGATATCTCTAGTTAAGCTAAAACAGGAACAATGAATGAAGACAAATGATATCTCTAGTTAAGCTAAACCAGGAACAATGAATGAAGACAAATTATTTTGTGACCAATCAAGTATTTAAATGTGTATAGTCTAGTCCGTTAATAACATATTTACATTTTGTTTTCTATCTGTCCTGTATTTTTTTTTATAAAGACCTTTTGGCTGAAATGTCGATTCAGTCTGTTTTGCTAAATTTTAACTATATTTTTGTGCGTGATTTCATCAGATTTTGTGTACAGTAAAACTTATATATTTGTACTTTTCATTAATACTTAATGTGTCTCAGACTAGAATCGAACCTTCCTTTCTTAGACTGTGATCAAGCAATCTAGCCATTTGACTAAGTGAGCACAAATTAAAAATGTGTATTGTTAGAAACACTGACCGCTGAAGACGGATGTGTTGGGCCACTAGCGCAAATAAAAATGCAACACAACGCATTTCCATTCTCTGGACTACATTCAACTGGAAATCTTGTAGGATCATTGTCCTGTTACAAGAGAAATCCAGTGAGAATGAACGCTGAAGAAGAAGAAACACTGAAACAAACACAATACCTTTCATTGCTGTCAACTGTTCCTTTGTAAAATCATGATCTTGTTGTAGAGATTCAATCTGAGTTTAGAAACAGATCAAACGATAATGTTTTAATTTTCTTTTCCTGCTCCATAAAACATTTTAAATACCTGTCAATCATCAAAGGCTGAACACATGCAACAAGGTACACATATTGATGTACTGCTATTTTAGTTAATATTAAATTTTAACATGCTATGCACGCTGGGTATTTTATTTAGATCTAAACAAAATAGTATCGTGTGGACATGTTGACTATGCGGGTTACTATGGCAACATGGTTGCTGGTGCGCCTCTTGACCTGTTGTATCTCTGACTTCAGCACCTGTGCTGGCTTAAACTGTGATCCTGCTCAAAAATTCAATTTAAAAAAACTTTACCATATTCTACACTCTACTTAGATTTTCTTTATGATTAAGTTGATGCCATTTTGATGATGAAATCCTGAATAAACATGAGATTGTCTCCTTGTTGTCTGTGGATTGCCAGGGCCCAAAAATGGAGCAGAGAATAGCAACACTGTTTCCCTTCCATAAGAGGTGACTGAGAAGGTTATGTGATGGGAGTTGGTTGTTCCGTCTCATAAAGGGTGAAAGTGACACAGAGGCCATGCTGTAAACCATGACACAGCACATTCTGTTCTCCAGACTACATCCTGTTAATCTGCAGGAGTTTGAGAACGAATGCAGAAGTTATACAAAGTGTCTACTAAGTCAATGTGCACTTATTTACATTGGTGGCAACACTATGTCATACGAACTGCTGAGTATTTAGTGCAGATCTTTGTGATGTCAGTGCGTAGCCACTTTATAGACACCCTGCGCAGCTATCAGTGATCCATGCAGTTTCCACTGTGCTCAAACATCGACCTAATTCAAGCAATTTAGGATTGTGAGGCTGTCTCACTAGGAGTAACAATCTCTTAGCTTCACCTAAACGATGTAACAAGTACTTTAACACTGCGTTATCAAAATAATTCAATACAACAAATGCATTTGACAAACACAACCCAAATATCCCAGATCTGCTTTGTCAAATGTATTTTCACTATTGAAATATTTTGATAATTCAGACACAGACATTTCATTTGTCTCCAGACACGCTGGTTAAGTGAATGACATTTACCTTTGCTGATAGTGATGTCTCCTGGTGCATCATTTCTTCCAGCCTTTGAGAGATCTCAGCCTTTTCCTGATCTACCTTCTCCAATTCTGCTGCATGATTCTGCTCAGCTTCCTACCATCGATGGAATAAAAAGTAAAGATAAACTGTGACAGTGATTACTGGTTTCCCACAAGTGCTCATCTGCCGAGTCAGTGGTTGACCAAAGACTCATGACTATAGCACGTTTCACTAGCTTTGCCCTCAATGCCAATTTTTTCATACAATGTTATATTTGGTCAGATTCAACAGATATATACTTTATATGGGTGCGACTCTTGGACAATAAACAAACTGAAAAGTGGGAAATTAGAGGCAACAGAGATGTGGTTCTATAGAAGAATGCTGAGAATACCATGGACTGCCAGAAAAACTAATGTAGAGGTGTTGAAAGAGTCAAATGCGAAACGGACCTTAATCAACAATATAAGAAAAAGGCAATCTTCTTTTTTTTGGCCACTTCATGAGACAGGCAGGTTTAGAGAACATAATCACAACAGGCAAGATTGAAGGCACCAGAGACAGAAGGCGACAACGTGAGAAAATATTAGACAGTTTGACAGCCTGGCACGGCAAGGAAACAACAACGACTTTGATACATAATACTGCGGACAGAGAGGCATGACATGGTATACATCAAATTCTTCTGTGTCATCTCAGTTTAAAAGCAGCAGCAATTTCCCTTGCTATTATATTTCATGGCCATGCTTCACAACCATATATTGCTACTGAAAATATATTTCTATGCTTGTTTTGATCATACATTTTTTTGGCTATGCTACTGGTACCTTACCAAAGATTTTTCATTTGCGCAAGTTTCAATGTCGTCATTGCAATTCATCTCTTGATTTCTACAGCGCAGTCTCCTAAGCTGTTTATGTTTATGCCCAAATACTAGGAATCTGTTATATCCTCTAGTTCGAAATTCTCAACTATTATCTGTGGTTGTACTTTCACTTTATCCGTTGTCATCATTTTTGTTTTCTTTATATTTAAGTACAGGTTTCAGGCTTCACTGTGTTCTTTTGTTAGTAACATTTTCTTTAGAATATCTCCATTTGTTATTAAGAGAACTGTGTCATCAGCATATCTGATTTCTGGGATCTGCTGACCGCCCCTGGTTAAGACTGACATCAACTTACAAAATAAAAATGCAACATTTTCTCCCAATAAAAAGAATACGAGCCCAAGAACATGACGCCTACCTGCAACTTTTCTTGCAGCTCAGCAACTTCTTTCAGCTGCTCTTGGTATTTCTGTGCAAGCAGAACCAGCTCACTCTGAGAGCCCTCACACATGGTCTTTAGGTGCGAGCACTCATCCTTCATATTACTCAGGGACTGTTCAAGGTCTGATAACTTGGTAACAGCTTCAAGCTTTTCCTGGAGTACTCGCCGCAAGGATTCCTGAATGATTTATACAGAAAATAAATTCACAAATTCACTGGATTTGTATTCTTCTTCTTCTTTCTCAAACTCCTGTTGATTAGCAGGATGTAATTCTTCTTCTGCAGCGTTCATTCTCAAACTCCCACAGGAAATCTTTTGTAGCAGGACAATTGTCCTACTAGATTTTCAGTAGAATTTAGTCCAGAGAATGGAAATAAGTTGTGCTGCTGTTTTATTTGCGTCAATGACCCGAGACATATGTCTTCGGCAGGGGGGATGTAGGGCAGAGAATGGAATATGTTATGTCAGTCACAACTATATCTGTACCTTTTGGCCTGACACATCTGACTTCAGTATGGCTTTTCGGTCACTTTGGCCTTCTATGGGATTGGCAGCCAACTTCATCCATAAATTTCCTTAGTCACCTCCTACATCATGCATGGCAGCTCAGAGCATGCTATTATTCCCTTTGCTCCCAATTCAGGAAACGCAACATGCAACTGAGTGTAGAGAATTAAGCAAACAGGTCACTGCTAACATGACAGGTACATTGTAATGTGTGCTAATCTACTCAAGGCAAATTTTGATGGCCAAAACATTGAACATTTGTGATAGGCTGCAAAATATTTGTGTGGACTCTAGGATGTGCAACCTTTGACTTTTTAACCTTAAACACTCTTTAGGCTAATGGTTTCGTCAACATTTATCCATGCCCGGAACGCTGTTGGTGAAAGCATTAGCCTTCGCTGGTATGCACCGTGTAATCAATAAAGAAACCCCAATTTTTTATATTTTGGTTACCAGATTATAAAAATCTGGCTATCTATTCAATTTGACTTCCTTTTCCTATAAGTTTAATTGGGCATGATGGCTGTATCTCGTGGTAATATCAAAATAAATGGTATCCGTCCACATCTTCATACCGGCGCAGAACCATGAAAGTGAATCAGGTTTTAAAGTCTTTTGTTTTATCGTATTTTCAGTAAAATCATAATTGATTATGATTATAAATAACCAAAATATCAGGGGATGTCCGACAAAATAGAAAATGTTGCAGTAACCAAACGAATAAGTGGTAAATCCTAAATAAAGTAAAAAGGTTATTGTGTATACCTAACTATTGATGTAAAACACAAATAAATAACAATAAAACAAAGATAATTGTCCTTGTTCTTTGTCTCAATCATCTGTGAGTGTCATATTCAGGTGGTCTTTAATATTTTGCATCCATCTTCTTCATGGTCTACCTCTTTTTGAAAGGTCCCTTTTGGCACAACGTGGAAAAGGTCACATCCCCTTTTGGGCCACAACGTGGAAAATGTTCTTATTGTATTTATTTTTTATTTAAAAAAAATTTGATTGTTAGTATAGATTGCAGTAACATTATTACTTTAGTAACATTATAGTATTTATGGCTCTTTTTCATTGCTCTGACAACATCCCTTCCATTATGGTCTTTCTTGGGCTGTCTGATATCACCCAAATATTGTAAATTTTTTAGCGAGAACTTTATTGTTTAACCAGTATTTTTGTACATTCAGTTCTCTCGGAATGTCCCTATTGGTGGTATTTTT
The DNA here is from genome assembly GCA_034231615.1 of Meghimatium bilineatum. Lineage (NCBI taxonomy): Eukaryota > Metazoa > Mollusca > Gastropoda > Stylommatophora > Philomycidae > Meghimatium > Meghimatium bilineatum. The sequence continues at coordinate 3,672,776 of CM067303.1, forward strand.
GGTTCATGGTATTCTGATGATTCTTCTGTAACATTTTGTTTCAATATGCCACAATTGTGTTTCCCACTTTATTGGTGATTGTCCACAATTCCCATCCATATATTTCATCTGAGTATATACAGTTTTCGTTTATTTTCAATTCTCTCAGAATGTTCCTATTAGCGATATTTTAACTAATAAAAAAAGTGGTAGCATATTTAGATACAGGACTTAGCTATCAACCCAGCATTTGTTGCCTGTGGTGATTGTCTAGGCAATATAAATACGCTCATTAGTTTGCTTTCTCAATGGTCCGGATGCACAATTGGTGGGGATCGAACTTGGTACGTTGGCCGTCACAGACTCTCTCTGTACCACTTCACCACAGAGCCGGATAACTAATGAAAACTAACTGTTAATCACAGAAAATAATCATGACAAGGTGACCTACCTTAGATGTTGTTTCATATTTGTTCTTGTCTTCCTGCAAAGCTTGAAGCTCCTGTCTCAAAGTGTCTTCGCTATGGTTCTGAAATCAAGTTGCAATGTCTGATTCACAGAACACAATTATCATGTTTGCAAATAATGTAATAATAATCAATCAATCAAGTGCCATGCCTAGTGATAGGCGATCATGTTTGTTCACAACTCTCTTTCTCTTGTATTGCTAATAAGTTGAGTTGGTGACATCTTTTTGTGCCACGGAAACTCCATCCAGAAATTTCTCTCTTTCTTTTCCTCTGTCCGTTCTCCCCTTACTTTGTCCGGTGGTTACTAAATATTCAAGTTTGGATATTCTCTTCATATGCCATAAAAATCCTGATTGTCAGATTCTAATTTGTGCTATAATTTTCCTTTTTACTCCAGCATCTCTGAGAACTTCTACATGAGTTTTCTTGACTATCCATGGAATTTTCATCATTCTTCTCAAAAACCCCATCTCAGTAGCCACCAGTTTATCTTGAGCTCACTTGTTTACCATCCATGCTTCACATCTATAAAGAAGGATTGGCAATATTCCTATCCTTAGCCATACAGATGAGTGTAGAATAATCATGCTTTATTTATTGATTCACTATTATCACTTTGGTATTTGTGTTACTGTGCCTGCCCGACTGATGAATCTTCTCTGCTTGGTAATTATATTCAAAGAGAACAACAAAGAGAACAAGCAAAGAGAACAAGCAAAGAGAACAACAAAGAGAACAAGCAAAGAGAACAAGCAAAGAGAACAAGCAAAGAGAACAAGCAAAGAGAACAACAAAGAGAACAACAAAGAGAACAACAAAGAGAACAACAAAGAGAACAACAAAGAGAACAAGCAAAGAGAACAACAAAGAGAACAACAAAGAGAACAAGCAAAGAGAACAAACAAAGAGAACAACAAAGAGAACAAACAAAGAGAACAAACAAAGAGAACAAACAAAGAGAACAACAAAGAGAACAACAAAGAGAACAAACAAAGAGAACAACAAAGAGAACAAGCAAAGAGAACAACAAAGAGAACAACAAAGAGAACAAGCAAAGAGAACAACAAAGAGAACAACAAAGAGAACAACAAAGAGAACAAGCAAAGAGAACAAGCAAAGAGAACAACAAAGAGAACAACAAAGAGAACAAGCAAAGAGAACAAGCAAAGAGAACAACAAAGAGAACAACAAAGAGAACAACAAAGAGAACAAGCAAAGAGAACAAACAAAGAGAACAACAAAGAGAACAAGCAAAGAGAACAACAAAGAGAACAACAAAGAGAACAACAAAGAGAACAACAAAGAGAACAAACAAAGAGAACAACAAAGAGAACAACAAAGAGAACAACAAAGAGAACAAACAAAGAGAACAAACAAAGAGAACAAGCAAAGAGAACAAGCAAAGAGAACAACAAAGAGAACAAGCAAAGAGAACAAGCAAAGAGAACAACAAAGAGAACAACAAAGAGAACAACAAAGAGAACAAGCAAAGAGAACAACAAAGAGAACAACAAAGAGAACAACAAAGAGAACAACAAAGAGAACAACAAAGAGAACAACAAAGAGAACAACAAAGAGAACAAGCAAAGAGAACAACAAAGAGAACAACAAAGAGAACAAGCAAAGAGAACAACAAAGAGAACAAGCAAAGAGAACAACAAAGAGAACAACAAAGAGAACAAGCAAAGAGAACAACAAAGAGAACAAGCAAAGAGAACAACAAAGAGAACAACAAAGAGAACAAGCAAAGAGAACAAGCAAAGAGAACAAGCAAAGAGAACAACAAAGAGAACAAGCAAATAGAACAAGCAAAGAGAACAACAAAGAGAACAACAAAGAGAACAAGCAAAGAGAACAACAAAGAGAACAACAAAGAGAACAAGCAAAGAGAACAAACAAAGAGAACAAGCAAAGAGAACAACAAAGAGAACAACAAAGAGAACAACAAAGAGAACAACAAAGAGAACAAGCAAAGAGAACAAGCAAAGAGAACAACAAAGAGAACAAACAAAGAGAACAACAAAGAGAACAACAAAGAGAACAACAAAGAGAACAACAAAGAGAACAACAAAGAGAACAAGCAAAGAGAACAAGCAAAGAGAACAACAAAGAGAACAAACAAAGAGAACAACAAAGAGAACAACAAAGAGAACAACAAAGAGAACAACAAAGAGAACAAGCAAAGAGAACAACAAAGAGAACAAACAAAGAGAACAACAAAGAGAACAAGCAAAGAGAACAACAAAGAGAACAAGCAAAGAGAACAAGCAAAGAGAACAAGCAAAGAGAACAACAAAGAGAACAACAAAGAGAACAAACAAAGAGAACAACAAAGAGAACAAGCAAAGAGAACAACAAAGAGAACAAGCAAAGAGAACAACAAAGAGAACAAGCAAAGAGAACAACAAAGAGAACAAACAAAGAGAACAACAAAGAGAACAACAAAGAGAACAAACAAAGAGAACAAGCAAAGAGAACAACAAAGAGAACAAGCAAAGAGAACAACAAAGAGAACAAGCAAAGAGAACAACAAAGAGAACAACAAAGAGAACAAGCAAAGAGAACAAGCAAAGAGAACAAGCAAAGAAAACAACAAAGAGAACAAGCAAAGAGAACAACAAAGAGAACAAGCAAAGAGAACAACAAAGAGAACAACAAAGAGAACAAGCAAAGAGAACAACAAAGAGAACAACAAAGAGAACAAACAAAGAGAACAACAAAGAGAACAAGCAAAGAGAACAACAAAGAGAACAAGCAAAGAGAACAACAAAGAGAACAACAAAGAGAACAACAAAGAGAACAAACAAAGAGAACAACAAAGAGAACAAGCAAAGAGAACAACAAAGAGAACAACAAAGAGAACAAACAAAGAGAACAAGCAAAGAGAACAAGCAAAGAGAACAACAAAGAGAACAAGCAAAGAGAACAACAAAGAGAACAAGCAAAGAGAACAAGCAAAGAGAACAACAAAGAGAACAACAAAGAGAACAAGCAAAGAGAACAACAAAGAGAACAACAAAGAGAACAACAAAGAGAACAAGCAAAGAGAACAAGCAAAGAGAACAACAAAGAGAACAAGCAAAGAGAACAACAAAGAGAACAAGCAAAGAGAACAAGCAAAGAGAACAACAAAGAGAACAAGCAAAGAGAACAACAAAGAGAACAAGCAAAGAGAACAACAAAGAGAACAACAAAGAGAACAAGCAAAGAGAACAACAAAGAGAACAAGCAAAGAGAACAACAAAGAGAACAAGCAAATAGAACAAGCAAAGAGAACAACAAAGAGAACAACAAAGAGAACAAGCAAAGAGAACAACAAAGAGAACAAGCAAAGAGAACAAACAAAGAGAACAAGCAAAGAGAACAACAAAGAGAACAACAAAGAGAACAACAAAGAGAACAACAAAGAGAACAACAAAGAGAACAAGCAAAGAGAACAACAAAGAGAACAAGCAAAGAGAACAACAAAGAGAACAAACAAAGAGAACAACAAAGAGAACAACAAAGAGAACAACAAAGAGAACAACAAAGAGAACAACAAAGAGAACAAGCAAAGAGAACAACAAAGAGAACAAGCAAAGAGAACAACAAAGAGAACAAACAAAGAGAACAACAAAGAGAACAACAAAGAGAACAACAAAGAGAACAACAAAGAGAACAACAAAGAGAACAAACAAAGAGAACAACAAAGAGAACAACAAAGAGAACAAGCAAAGAGAACAACAAAGAGAACAAGCAAAGAGAACAACAAAGAGAACAAGCAAAGAGAACAACAAAGAGAACAACAAAGAGAACAAACAAAGAGAACAACAAAGAGAACAACAAAGAGAACAAGCAAAGAGAACAACAAAGAGAACAAGCAAAGAGAACAACAAAGAGAACAACAAAGAGAACAAACAAAGAGAACAACAAAGAGAACAACAAAGAGAACAAACAAAGAGAACAACAAAGAGAACAAGCAAAGAGAACAACAAAGAGAACAACAAAGAGAACAACAAAGAGAACAAACAAAGAGAACAACAAAGAGAACAACAAAGAGAACAAACAAAGAGAACAACAAAGAGAACAAGCAAAGAGAACAACAAAGAGAACAAGCAAAGAGAACAAGCAAAGAGAACAACAAAGAGAACAAGCAAAGAGAACAAACAAAGAGAACAAGCAAAGAGAACAAGCAAAGAGAACAAGCAAAGAGAACAACAAAGAGAACAACAAAGAGAACAAACAAAGAGAACAAGCAAAGAGAACAAACAAAGAGAACAAGCAAAGAGAACAACAAAGAGAACAACAAAGAGAACAAGCAAAGAGAACAACAAAGAGAACAACAAAGAGAACAAACAAAGAGAACAAACAAAGAGAACAAACAAAGAGAACAAGCAAAGAGAACAGCAAAGAGAACAAGCAAAGAGAACAAAGAGAACAAGCAAAGAGAACAAACAAAGAGAACAAGCAAAGAGAACAAAGAGAACAAGCAAAGAGAACAAACAAAGAGAACAAGCAAAGAGAACAAGCAAAGAGAACAAGCAAAGAGAACAAGCAAAGAGAACAAGCAAAGTATTCCCAGATCATACCTTTGAGTATATATGAAGCTGATTCTCTAACATTTCCAGCCGAGACAACAGCTTGTCTTCGTCTATCAAAGCCTGTAAACAAGACATCGGAGAGTAATTAACGTTCAAATGACACACAAATGACTTGACATCTATGACAAAAATGGCTGACAGCTATGAAAGGCTACCGTTGCTGTCCTTTTCTATGCTAGTCACTATCTCAATAAAGACCTTTTTGTTGAAACACCTATTCAACCTGTTTTTTTCTGTTATTTAAAAAAATACTAATTATATACTTCAATGGCTATTAAGCACTAACTATGTGAATGAAAAGGTATTTCTTCCATTCTACGAGGGTGCTTAAAATGTAAACAAGTCGCAGAGAATCATCACAAGATGGACAGGTTAGTCTAGTAGAGTAGACCACCAATGTAAGAGATAGTGGATGTTGGATGTCGGTTGCACCCAACCTTCGTTGCGGAGATGGCACTTGATGAAGTGTGATAGAAATGAGAATAGCAATAGTGTTGTCTTGTAACCTGTCAATATTGTTGTTATTTCCCTTTAGCTGCTACTGACGAACTAACTAACTTTTTTGTTTTCAATCCCCTTATTGCTAAAATAGGGCGGACCCTCTGAAAGCATTCCGCTGACCGTCCTGAGAAGGACGTATGAGGGTGATCTGCGTTGTGTCATGTTCTACAGCAAGCTGCGTTATCTGCGCCTTTTGACCTGACATATCCGTCTTCTGCCAGTATTTTTTGGGTCCGGGTTGGCATTCCCATATCTTTGATCCCTAGTTACTTGGCCAGACTACAGCAGCGTTGCTGCACTCCTGTTTCCAAGCCCATTGCATGGAAGTGTACTAAGGGTCTTGGCCAGCTGTGGTTCACCGACCCTGATGCTCGACCAGCTATGGAGCACTGGCCGGTGCACTCTGGCATGCATGTCATCTCTGGACCCCAGCACATTTCCATTCTCTGGACTACATACTGCTGGAAATCTAGTGTGACTATGGTCCTACTACAAAAGAGATCTAACGAGAGTTTGTGAGTGAACACTGAAGAAGTTTGTATTAGCAAAACATATACAGATTTATAATCATGAAATAAGATTACACAACTCCCTAGAGGTCTTAATATTCTATAGAAGGGATATCCTGGTTACAAACTTTCAACTTACTTGCCATCCACTCTCCGATGCCTCTTGAGTATTATGAACAAGCTGCTGAAGTGCCAACAGTTTCTGCTCCAACATCTTCTCTCGGTGGAGAGCTTCCTGAATGACAACATCCACAATTTCACAATAAAATATCAGTCATGTACATCGCTGAAAGTGTAACTTCTGCTAATATTCAACAACATGTTCATATCATCCATACTAGAAACATGTACATCGCGGAAAATGAAACGTCTGCTATTTCTGATAACATTCAACCAAAAAACATGACATCAACTCTTTACCTTCTATAAGCCAAATAAAACCATCACTTAGACCCACCAACATATGGACACGCTGATGAATAATCTATGCTTATATAGAGTTCTAAATATATCAACGGCAAGGAATGAAAACATACAGGGCTAAACTGTTTAGTATATAACTGACCACAGTGAGTGGCAGTAACTTCCCATTTTGAAGGCAAAGGATTATATTTGTACAATTCCACTTGCGACTTTTTTCGTCGATTACGACGTACAAACGTCATCATCATTTGCTATCTCTTCTATTTGGTTTCTCCCTCCTGCCTAGTTCATGTATAACTCTACAAGTTTGCTTGTGTATTGCAGCGCCACACCTCAGGTGAGACAACTTTGACTAGTCAGTTGAACTACTTCAATCAATCAATCAATAAACCCATAACCCTTCAGGGTCGTAGGGGTACCACATTGGATGCTTCAGCACACAGAGTCCTCCAGCGAATTCTATCGTCAGCGATGCGGATGAGTGTGGAAATATCTAGCCCTGTCCATTCCTTGATGTTGTCTGTCCATGTCTTTATTTGTCCTCCTCTGCTTCTTCCACCCTCGACAGTTCCCTGCAGTATTGTTTTTGACAAGGAATCGTGCCTGCATACATGTCCGAACCATGCTAGTTTTCGTCGTTTCACTATTGAAAGCAATGGCTCCTGGACACCTGCACACATCTTAGCCATATCTGAACTACTTAGAATGGGCTCATTCCCCTACTGTACACACAACTACTGCTAGAGACCTTAGTGGCTCCTCACTCCTGCCTAGTTCATGTATAACTCTACAAGTTTGCTTGTGTATTGCAGCGCCACACCTCAGGTGAGACAACTTTAGCTAGTCAGTTGGACTACTTAGAATGGGCTCCTACTGTACACACCTGCTGATAGAGACCTCAGATGATTATATTAATGACAACGGTTTTGAAGGTGGGAATTGGAAAAGCCTAGCATTGGTAGGATGAGTTCAGATCAAGGATTGTCATGGAAAAGTGACAGAAACCGGCTAAAAAACATTGACAAACTGCTGAATGCTAAAGAACTCAAGACCTTGTTAATATAACACAGGAAGAAACATAGCAGCTTGCTGATGTACATTGCTGGAGGACTGTGTGTGTTGATGCAGAAATTATACACTGACAAAAACAGGGACAGCTAGGTACAAAATACATTTTATTTTTTACGATAACTCAATACTAGAACCAAGCTCAAGAAAATTCTTAAAACAAACCTGGATCCAGAACTGTTGTACTGAACACATATGAGTTAGTTAGAAGTAAAATGTGGATTATGTGAGCTAAAAATTGACTGCATGCGACAGTGTTTCGCCAGTAGAGAGTTATCTGTCTGACACTCAGTCTAGGCTTCACAGAGTTCAAAAAGGTTTACTGTTGCAGAAATTGTTTATGTGTACGGCAGCTTGAAACCACCAACATATTACATACGTCTACTAGACATGCTTGAGTTGACATTAACCACATAGTTCACATAATGGCTATACTAGTGGCTGTCGGAATGTTAGATATCTTTCTTTCTTCTTTTTGTTTGCTACTTGATATTTTCAATACAGTCAAACAAGTATTATGCATCGACTCAACCGTTGTCTGGAGTTCTTCAATGGATAATATGTTCGTTTGAAAGGTTGAGCCATTGGGTCAGTATGTCTTTCTCAATCAATGCTGGATGTGAATTTTGGGAGTGAAGGGGTTTAGAGAAGATATAGTGAAATTATTCAGCAAAGTCCGGATAGGGAGATTACCCAGTAAGTTGCTCTTGCATTGAGGACCAACAAAGGCCAGTGTGGGGGTTATGTTGCTCTTGCAATGTGATCCAACAAAGGCCAGTGTGGGGTTACATTGCTCTTGCATTGAGGACCAACAAAGGCCAGTGTGGGGTTTACGTTGCTCTTGCATTGAGGACCAACAAAGGCCAGTGTAGGGTTTACGTTGCTCTTGCATTGAGGACCAACAAAGGCCAGTGTGGGATTTACGTTGCTCTTGCATTGAGGACCAACAAAGGCCAGTGTGGGGGTTACGTTGCTCTTGCATTGAAGACCAACAAAGGCCAGTGTGGGGGTTATGTTGCTCTTGCATTGAGGACCAACAAAGGCCAGTGTGGGGGTTACATTGCTCTTGCATTGAGGACCAACAAAGGCCAGTGTGGGGGTTATGTTGCTCTTGCAATGTGGTCCAACAAAGGCCAGTGTGGGGTTACATTGCTCTTGCATTGAGGACCAACAAAGGCCAGTGTAGGGTTTACGTTGCTCTTGCATTGAGGACCAACAAAGGCCAGTGTAGGGGTTATGTTGCTCTTGCAATGTGGTCCAACAAAGGCCAGTGTAGGGTTTACGTTGCTCTTGCATTGAGGACCAACAAAGGCCAGTGTAGGGTTTACGTTGCTCTTGCATTGAGGACCAACAAAGGCCAGTGTAGGGTTTGCGTTGCTCTTGCATTGAGGACCAACAAAGACCAGTGTGGGGGGTTACGTTACTCTTGCATTGAGGTCCAACAAAGACCAGTGTGGGGGGGTTACGGTGCTCTTGCATTAACTCTTTATGTCCACTGAGCCGCTAATATCTACATTTTGGAGACCCACTATGCCGAAAAGCCGCTCAAATCTACATTTTAATATGAATTTACTATCATGTTCGGCATAGCAGGAAAACCGTACGGAGACAAAGAGTTAAGATCCAACAAAGACCAGTGTAGGGTTTACGTTGCTCTTGCATTGAGTTCTAGCAAATATTATCACACAGAATGAGTGCTAACAACTTTAAAAAAACTCCAACTCACCTGCAAGTACTGAGCCAGTTGGTAGAGATCTTGTGTTTGCAGTGAGAAGCCTGGTTGGTTTTCACCTGTTAGGCATGGTCTAATAAAACACACAATGCACAGAATAAATGATTTTGAAATCTCTATTTTGAAATATATTAACTATCATTCTAGTAATGTAGTCACAATAGGGGATTCTTTAATTTTTCTTTTATTATGATCGCTCTTTTACTTTTCATTTTACTCCTTTTATTATTGTTGAACTTGTCTTTCATCCTTTCATCTTATTTTTTCTTCCTCTCATCTTCTTTCCTTTATTATCTTCTTTTGCTCCTCTCTTACATTATGGGAGCCACACAGTGCAGTGGTTAGCAGATCGGCATTGCATATGAGTGGCCCTCAGTTAATTCCCCAGTTGAGGTGGAAATGTTTTTTAGATCGCAACTGCTCCCTGATCACCCCAACCTTATTTGGGTACCGGATTAATCCAGAAAGTAAAGATTGCTAGGGAGGGGAGATTGTTACCACCCTCATATAGCAGAGCCACTGAAATGTGAGATCGCTGACACCTCTACAGCATTAATAAATGTTATGTGTTAATTTTACTTTACATTATGATTCTCTTTTTTCTAATATTCATTATTTTGTTTCTTTGTTTGATTTTGTCCCTGATAAAGACTTTTTAGTCAAAACGTCATCTGTTTTTGTTGATGTTGTTAGCGTGTTATTTACATGTTGCAACACTCCTTTACTTATTTCTGTTCCCTTTTTTTCCCCTAACAATGAGAATGTATGATCACTTCAATAGTGACTAAAACAGTTGCAAAAATATCTAGCATTGCCGTCTGAGGATAGGATTCTGATTGGTGAGCTGTGCCAGCGTGCAATGCTGTTAAGACAGGCTGCAATGCGTAGCTTGGACTACTAACGAAATGATTATGGACACCCATCCTTCAGCTGAATTGGTTAAATGCTGAATACATCAGATACTACAGCTGAAGTTTGGGATGTATCGAGGCCATCCATGTAAATAAAACAGCAATACAATGCATCTATATTCTCAAGACAAAATCCTGCTAGAAATGTATGAACATTGTCCTGCTACAAGATTTGAAGTGATCTAGTTCAAGTTCAAGAACAAACAATGCTAAATTAACCTAACTAATGTTTAACAGAATTTTAACCCCTATTAAATTATTGAGTCACCAGAGCCCAAGAGGGGAGCAAAGAACAGCAACACTGTTTACACTCCCTGTATGTCATAAGAGGTGACTACAGAGGTTATGGGGTGAAGTTGACGGTCCCATCCCATATATGGTCAGTTACCCAAAGCCATGCTGAAGTTGGATGTGCCATGCCCGAAAGGTGCAGATATCGCAGCAATGCTGCATACCATGACACAGTTCATTTCATTCTCCGTACTACTGCATCCTGCTAATCAGGAGTTTGAGAACGAACACAGGACAACAAGAAGAAGAAAATATTAAGTAATGTTTCCACATACATTAACAAACCTGACACTATCTCTACACCTGCATCTCTAGTTACATCAGACTACATAATCCAAATCATTTTACTTACAAACTAACACAGTTTGTTTATGACATATCTGTCAGAATCTATGTTGCTTCTGCTTACCTTAAAAATGTTTCCTGTCAAGCAACACAACACAACAGGAAGTGGTAATTAATAACTAGCATAACTAAAAAATATGCAACTATGATGTAATCAGAGAGTAATTAGACACATCAGATCATGTACCATCTTCATACCAGAAACTAGCTACAAGTATCTCCAACATACCATCTTCATACCAGAGATTGGCTACACACATCAGATTACATACCATCTTCATACCAGAGATTGGCTACACACATCAGATTACATACCATCTTCATACCAGAGATTGGCTACACACATCAGATCACGTACCATCTTCATACCAGAGATTGGCTTCACACATCGGATTATGTACCATCTTCATACCAGAGATTGGCTTCACACATCGGATTATGTACCATCTTCATACCAGAAACTGGCAACAAGTATCTCCAACATATCAGATCACATACCATCTTCATACCAGAGATTGGCTACACACATCAGATCACGTACCATCTTCATACCAGAGATTGGCTTCACACATCAGATTATGTACCATCTTCATACCAGAGATTGGTTACACACATCAGATTATGTACCATCTTCATACCAGAGATTGGCTTCACACATCAGATCATGTACCATCTTCATACCAGAGATTGGCTACACACATCAGATCACGTACCATCTTCATACCAGAGATTGGCTACACACATCAGATCATGTACCATCTTCATACCAGAGATTGGCTACACACATCAGATCACGTACCATCTTCATACCAGAGATTGGCTACACACATCAGATCACGTACCATCTTCATACCAGAGATTGGCTACAAGCATCTCCAACATATTCAGACTCTTTGATTGATCAGATCGAGTAAGATCTTCACATTGATACAATTGGCAATAATAATTTCCAGCATATTATTTATTATAGGTAAAAGCTCGGCTCGACATAACCAACATAGACTCCAGTCTTAGGCTGAAAGTGTTGTGCCTCTGTCACTGGCTTCAACACCCCCCCCCCATCTATTTAACAAACACAAATAGGTAAAAGCTGCAACAAAACTGTAATATCACAGGTGAAAAGTGGAAACGGGATAATGAAGTTTTGCACACAAAAAAACAAAAACAAAAACACATAAATCAATGTTTCGACCAAAAGGCTTTGTGTTCTTGATAAAGTCCTTTTGGTCAAAATGTTGATGTGTGTGTTTCCAATTACTAGCAAAACTTCATTACCCGGTTATAATTCAAACCCAACCTCCGAGATAAATTACATATTTCCACTTATGGCGAAAATCAACAATCAAATGAAAAAGCGATATTAGTTAGTAAACATTATGGAAAACAAACAATCAAATATAAAATATTGATTATTGGGAAAGTTACGAAGAGGTTAATGGAGAAGATTAAGCCCTGGGTAGAACCCCGCCAGCATCGTGTAAAAGCCGGGATTAACTACCGAATTAGTACAGCACTGATTAAATCTAAACATTTCTGACTAAAACTATCACACAAGATTTGGCTGTGACAATTATTCCTACCTGGCGCAAGAGTATTCAATCTTCCAGAATGTCTGATAAAATACGCCAAATCCAGAATTTGTGAAATATCTTAATAGTCAAAAATCATAACTTTAGGCCCTAGAAAAAAAACACAACTTGTTTCAGTCTAATCTTATAGACATCTTAGAATTTGGCCTCACTTGAGAGGAGCGTTGAGCGTTTCTTGAACTTAAAGCATGTTGTCTTATTCCGTATTCTATCCACACCCTGTCTCATCTATCTTACCCATTCGCGAAATAACAAAGGAAAAAAACTGTCACAGGACACCAAAATGGAAATTTTATGTACAGCCAACAGGCACACACTACAAAAGCGACACCTATTGTATACAGCATGACAACATTCCGGCTAGGTTAACAACAGAACAAGAGATAAAGAGTCCTGGTGACGGGTAACAACCAGAGACTGGAAATGGGTGGCTGGAGTAACACAGGGCAAAAATTAAAATGAACAGAAATAGGCAATCGTTTTACCAAAATAAGACAATAAAACAACCTAGCAACGAGACACAGTGATAGGCGACGTTTCGACTAAAACACTACGGGACAAACAAACAAAAATAACGCAGACAACACATTTTACATAGAGGCAAACATATGACACGGAGGTGATATGGGAAGGGAGATGAGAAGGCGGGGGGTGGGTGGGAAGGGGGGAGCAAAGGTGGGTTACATGCCAAGTAGAGGAGACAGACGTGGTAGAAAAGGAGGGGAAAGCAGGAGAAAGGAAAAGAACGCACGGAGTGAAAAAGATAAGAATGATATCGAATGAAATCCAAGTTCAATTAAATAAAAATGTACTTAGGCTTTTTAGTCGAAACGTAGTCTATCACTGTCTCTCGTTGCTATGGTGTTTTACTGTCTTATTTTGGTAACACCCCATTTCTGTTCATTTTGAATAACATCGAAACAGCAACACGGGGGTTGCGACAATGCAACCACGTGATCGCAATAGTGATAATAAATAAGTAACTGTGTGTCCAATCAGAATAAAGAGTTATCTTTATTGCATATGCTAAACTGAATTTGTGGTGACTGGATTACCAGAACCGTGACATCTTATATTTGTGGCTGTATGGACTTTTGCGTTATGAAGACGGTCACTTAGCAAAAGGAAAAACAAGCCAATGAGCATTTTCTCTCAGGAATGGATACCTTGCACGCCAGGGCTATTCAATGAGCAGCCCGCGGGCCAGCTCCGGCCCGCGGAGGCCTAGTAAGTAGCCCGCGGATCATTGCTAAAACCGTGAAATAAAGTTTTAAAAAAAATAATTGTATAAAATCATTCAATGGGTTTTTGTTTTTTTTATAAATCTGGCCCGTGATGATCCCCATTTTCTACAATTTGGCCCTCGAGTAAATATAGTTGAATAGCCCTGTTGTAAGCGCCCATGTCACAGTAGCAGTTTCTGATTTTGTTTGCTTCTTCCTCGTTTATCTTCCATATCATTTATCTTTCTTCTTCTTCTTCTGCGTTCGTTCTCAAACTCCTGCAGATTAGCAGGGTGTAGTCTGGAGAACGGAATGCGTTGTGTCATGGTTTACAGCATTGCTGCGATATCTGCGCCTTTCGGCCTGACACATCCGACTTCAGCATGGCTTTGGGTCACTGACCCTATATGGGATGGGACAGCCAACTCCATCTCATAACCTCCTTAGTCACCTTTTACGACATGCGTGGAAGGTAAACAGTGTTGCTATTCTTTGCTCCCCTTTTGGGCCCCGGCAACACACGGGTTATCTTTCGTATCTTTTATCTTTCATATCTTTTATCATATTTGTTGGTTAAAAGCTTTGATATAACCTAACTGTACTAACGTCCGCGGTTGAAAGTAGCGCATCTCCATATAAGATAGTGAGATTAATTAATTATTTGTAATACTGAAATTGGATGTATTGGACCACTGCAGCAAATAAAGGTGGCACACATATCTCCGTTATATGGACAACATCCTACTGAAATCTAGTAGGACCAGTATCCAACTACACGGAAGATCCAATTGGAGTTGAAAAACGGACCCCAAAAAAAACCCCTCATAACCCCAACAAAATACAGTAAAATAACGTAAAACTACAGTTAGACAGTACCAGAATCATCCACGGCGGTGATAATGAAAGGAAAACACAGGTGACATCTACAGAACAAAACAACTTGTCGTGTACAACAGAATTAAACCAACAGCTTGTTTTTCCAGGCTTGTGTGTCCTTGTTATAGGCCTGATTGCATCTGTTAAAATGTACAGAATTGGAGGAACACAAATAACTACCTCTTGAGAGGCAGGACGTTAGGATCAGGTTCATTGTAACCAAGAATAAGAGGAAGTTGTAAAAGTGGGTTGTATTGTTTGAACCTGTGTTCCAGTGCTGACATGATGTTTAGATTAGAGAACTCATGCACATTAACGCATGTTGGTTAATACGAAACGAATCCATCGTCTGTTATACAGTCATGTGAACTCATCGGTGTTCATCATTCAAAACGTGACCTACCCTGGTCAGTTCGTTACTCTATTTCACGTCAATGCCCAAGGTTAATCCGATTTTTCAAGTGCTGTTCATTGGAACGCGACGCAGAATGTAAGGAAAATGACCAATAAAAATAATGCGAAAGTTGGAGTAGCCTCTCGCAGTGGCACAACACTCAGGCCTGATCAAACGAAGATTACGTTTAAAACTGACGCTATTTGACTTTTCCGTTATGTTCATTGGTTTCTGACATAGCAAGTTCGATATGTGTTTGTGATGAGGTGACCCCCCCCCCCCCAACCGATCTACTACACCACCGCCCAGTAGAGATTACTCTTGCAGACATTTGGTTAGCTGGCCATGCTGAGCCGCAACCGTCGACAGTCAAGATCTCTGTACAGACAGTAAATAAGACTTCATTCGCGATGTGTTTTTTTTTTACTATCGTGGTGGGTTTCAATGGTCACTATTTATATACTTGGAGTCGCATGCCAAATATCGCATTACTAAAATGGTCGAACACCGAGAACATATTGACTCAAGTTGCGAGGCGAGTAGGTGCCATCTGAGTGGACCTGTTTCAAATCTCGTTTGCTGCACTATTCTTCATTACCTACTAATAAATCTCCCATGCTTCTATATTACATTGTTCATTTACTCTTGTATGTTAAGCTGAATTTGTTGAATTCTGAAAACGAATTAACTCTAGTTGTAAGCACCGTTCCCGCTAAGCTGCGCTAATATGAAAACGAATTAACTCTAGTTGCAAGCACCGTTCCCGCTAAGCTGCGCTAATATGAAAACGAATTAACTCAAGTTGTAAGCACCGTTCCCGCTAAGCTGCGCTAATATGAAAACGAATTAACTCAAGTTGTAAGCACCGTTCCCGCTAAGCTGCGCTAATATGAAAACGAATTAACTCAAGTTGTAAGCACCGTTCCCGCTAAGCTGCGCTAATATGAAAACGAATTAACTCAAGTTGTAAGCACCGTTCCCGCTAAGCTGCGCTAATATGAAAACGAATTAACTCAAGTTGTAAGCACCGTTCCCGCTAAGCTGCGCTAATATACTCATTTTTATCCATTGGCGCAGTTTGGATTGTCCAAACACAACAGTATATAAATTTGTGCAAAATTCCCTATAGTAAGAAATATAACTTGCGATACGATATAACTTGTGTAAATAGAACAAGCTTACGAGTATTACCTTGGGGGGGGGGGTGTAAAAATTGCAAAAGGGGGGGGGGCATAAAAAGTCAGAAAAAATTTCTGTTGTGTTAGAGATTTTTCAACTGATGGAGATCGATTTTTCCCCAATAAACACTATTTATCTTAGAGGGAACATTCCGCACATACACTATTTATCTTAGAGGGAACATTCCGCACATACACTATTTATCTTAGAGGGAACATTGGTTTGTAAGACGATTCAGTTTTTTGCTAGAGTTTCTTATTCAAATACTGCAACCGTCTGATTTTTTAAAAATAAATCCATCAATGCTTCTTAATTTGATTAAATAATTATATTTCATTGATCTTGTTCTATAGAAACCCAAACTATTCTTCTGTTTCAATTTAGATCAAATATTTTACATTTTCACACACACAGACAAATCAAAACACCTCATTTTGATTTTCTCCATCGATAAACTGAAACATCTCATATTTATACTCAATAGATATAATGAATCATCTCATATTTGTACTCCATAGATAAAATGACATCTCATATTTGTACTCCAAAGATAAAATGACAAATCTCATATTTGTACTCCATAGATAAAATGACACAACTCACATTTGTACTCCATAGATAAAATGACATCTCATATTTGTACTCCAAAGATAAAATGACACATCTCATATGTGTACTCCAAAGATAAAATGACACATCTCATATTTGTACTCCAAAGATAAAATGACACATCTCATATTTGTACTCCATAGATAAAATGACACATCTCATATTTGTACTCCACAGATAAAATGACACATCTCATATTTGTACTCCATAGATAAAATGACATCTCATATTTGTACTCCAAAGATAAAATGACACATCTCATATTTGTACTCCAAAGATAAAATGACACAACTCACATTTGTACTCCATAGATAAAATGACATCTCATATTTGTACTCCAAAGATAAAATGACACATCTCATATTTGTACTCCAAAGATAAAATGACACATCTCATATTTGTACCCCATAGATAAAATGACACAACTCACATTTGTACTCCATAGATAAAATGACACATTTCATATTTGTACTCAGATAAAAGGACACATCTCATATTTGTACTCCATAAACAGAATCATCTCATATTTGTACTCCATAGATAAAATGACACATCTCATATTTGTACTCCATAGATAAAAATGAAAATCTCATATTTGTACTCCATAGATAAAATGACACATTTCATATTTGTACTCCATAGATAAAATGACACATCTCATATTTGTACTCCATAGATAAAAATGAAAATCTCATATTTGTAATCCATAGATAAATGAAAATCTCATATTTGTACTCCATAGATAAAATGACACATCTCATATTTGTACTCCATAAATAAAATGACACATCTCATATTTATTTTCCATCTCATTGCTGCCATATACTGCGTAACCAGATTATCGCATATTCGATGTTCACTGATAAAAGGAAAGATATTAGTTCGTCATCCGTAAATAAACCAGAACTTCATGTCAGTCACGTCACATACACACAAAGTTGAACATCTGCCATACACATCAATTAGTTGGCATAATGGCGTAACTTTACTTCGCCTTTCTACGGCAGCAAAATCTACAATTTAGTTCCTCGTCAGAGAGAGAATATAGGAATACTAGACTTTTAAATCAGTCCGCACAATAAGATTAACGTTTGAGATTATATCGTCGCGTGAAGATATGCCAGAACGGTGTCTGTCGAAATATAAGCCCTATTGGCTAATTGGAAAACAGCTTTCTAAAATGATTCATTTGACTTTCCCCCTGATTTTACTGGTTACTATGTTTATACTTTTCATAGACAGCCAATGAAAATGACGGGAAAAGTCAAATGACTCAGATTAAAAGGATATTTTCCAATTAGCCAACATGTCTTATATTGAGGAGGGTCGCACAAACACTGGCTTCGTATTGGATCAACTTTTCTCTGTAAACACAAAATCTGTCCAGTCTACTCATACTTTTTTTTTGGGTTGATTCACGCGTTAACGCCCACGACGTGTGTTTTAAGTTCAGATTTAATGTCTCAAGTAAACGGGGTGTTAAAGACCAGGTTTTGGTTGGAAATATCGGTTATGTTGCTATTTTTGTGATCAAGGTTCCAGTGTAGGCTGGAGGGGTATGTTCTACAGGTGGTTTGCGTTTTAGCGTGCAAGAAAAGTGATATATAACACATGGCACATACTCCACCCAGGGCGTCAGATGTGTGGTGAGTGATTGACATTGGAAAGTTTTACAAACCAAAATAATCTTCATGTCCAAAATTGACTGTAATATATTTTCACGATTTTCTTATTAAATATCATTACTATTATTATTCTAGCTAGGAAGAGCTTGGAAAAGGTTAATGAAGTATTACAAATTGACGGTAATGCACAGGACAATACAGAAAACACTGACGTTTCAACCATAAGGCCTTTATCAGGAACACAAGACACACGACGAGTAAGGAACAGCACTGTCTACATTCACATAATAAGAGCTATATGGAATAAATTCCGTAAGTGTCTTTATATAATTGGAGTGGCATGTCAAAAAATAGCCAAAGTATATTTCGACCAATGAAATTCACGGAAAAAATAGAAATCGGCTTTTCCGGTCATGTTTACATTTTCTGTACACGGGTCTTTATAGTTTTGGACGGTCATGAATTTGGATAAGCTACAACTTTCTAAAATATCCTTTATTGTAAATATAAAAAGTGATACCAGTACCTTTCGTGTTTTCACTCAAACACTTCGTACGGAACAGATATCTAGGACTTTTTGCAGGTTAAACGTGTTCGCCATCTCCTACTAATGAGGGTCTCAATTAATCAGCGTCAGAAAACCCAACACCATCGAGGCCAGCCGACATGACGGATGTCGAATGTGTCGGGTCATTGATACAAAATAATATGGTGACAAAACGCCTTTCCGTTCTCTGGACTACATCCTGCTGGAAATCTGGCAGAACCACTGTCCTGCTGTATAAGAGATCCAGTGGGAGTTTGAGACAGAATGAAAAAAAAATATCAACCAACAGGGGCTGGAAAATAAGACTGGACGGGCCATCGGACCATAATCCTGAGCAAGCAAGCACTTGTGCTGAAGTCGGAGATACCAGGCCGAGAAACGTACCTGCAACCATGATAATCACGCAACATACCTAGATAACATGCCTGCACAATAAATACTAGCACTGTAGACATGTTAAACTGACAGTGAGAAGATCAAACCCTCAGCCCTTCAGTACCGTACAGGTGCCGCTCTGGAAATATCAATACAAAAATCCCGCCATCTTCTGTTCTCAGGTCCCTATTTAAGTGCGGAGAATTTTAACCGTATCCAGTTTTCATATTATCAACACATACTTCCTATCCCGTCACCTCTTCTTCTTCCACCCTCAACTGTCCACAGCATGATAGTTTTAGAAAGGGAACCATGCTTCATCACAAGGCCAAACCACACAAGATTGCGACGTTTCGACCATCAACTATCACCAAATTAAACCTAACATCAGAATCAATACACAGTAGAACCATACTTTTTTACTTTGTGTTATTATATTATTTCCGTGAATTTCGTTGACGGATGACGCAAAAAGTAAATAAATAGTGAACAACGAAAATCAGATCAATAATCGTAAACATCGCGTAAAATACGTGACAAATCGCCAGTATAATACATAACCCGTCGAAGATGGATGTGTCGGGCGATTTGGCGCAAATAAAACGTCAACACAACGTATTTCCATTCTCCGGACTATATCCTGCTGGAAATCTAGAATGAATCATGGCCCTGCTACAAGAGAGGTCCAGTAGGAGTTTGAGAATGAACGCTGAAGAAGAAGAAAACCTACCAACAGAATTCAATTCATCTAACGACATGCAAGTAAATTCAAGAGGATTAATAAAAAATTCTTGAGACCAACAGGAACTGAACCAGTCCGCTTTAAATTTTTTTTTTTTTGGAGGTGCGGTCAGTCAAGTACGGAAAACCCCGTTTAATCTAGTTGCCAGGAAATTTCGTGCTGTCAGAACGGACTGGTTCAATTCCCGTTGGTCTCGAGAATTTTTAATGATATGCATGGAAGGTGACTAGTGTTGTTATTCCTTGTTCCCTGTCAGGTCCTGGTAGCCGAGAGCGAAGAAAACCTCTTTAATCGTAAGGCCTCTTACCACATGAATGTAAGTGTTGCTATTCATTTCTCTCCGGTAAGGCTCCTCCACATACGGCGAGGACAGATTTGCTCGACTTATAGGCCTATATTAAAATGTATTGCGCATGGCCTAGAGGTTAGGTCGTTGGTCTCACATTATTCGTGAAGTCGAGGGCTCAACTCCCGGCAAGGGCTGGGTTTTTTCCTGTGTGATAAATTAATAAAACCCACCCTGTACAAGACAATGCTTGCATGCAACACCAAGAGCATGCAACCTTTATCACACATCTACAAATTGCAACTCCACAACGGGAATGATTCTGTATTTGATTATTATGAATATATATATATATATATATATATATATATATAACACTACACATATTTATCGTGCAACGATAATTCTAGGAAATTCCCGCCATCTACAGTAGGGGAAATCCACACGACGTCATTTACCACGACCGGGCTCAAGTCACGACCTGTGGACTTATAACCTAGAAGGCTGCTTGTGATTATTGCAGAGTTTAATTTGTCGGCCTTGTTTATTTTTGGCGGGTACTCCAATGATATAAGTAGTGTCTAATGAATAGTCAGAGAATAATCAAAATTGTACTGAATGAAGGCCTGTTTACGTTTAGCAGTTATGGCTTCTATACCGTCTACGGTCACGCATTTAACCAAACTGGGTTGGAACAATGTTTGTGTTTTCAACACATTATCAACACAATTGCCAGTTTCTCCTTCATGCGTGCTAGGAGGTACCGACACATCCGTGCTATGAGCTACCTACACATCTGAACTAGGAGGTACCGGACACATCCGTGCTATGAGCTACCTACACATCTGAACTAGGAGGTACCGGACACATCCGTGCTATGAGCTACCTACACATCTGAACTAGGAGGTACCGGACACATCCGTGCTAGGAGATACCGACATTAATATACCACAGTGGCTTACACACAACATACGAGGCGTGTTCAAATGAAAACGGGACTTGTGGATTTATTTAAAAAGTATCATACGCAATTTAATATTTTCAACGGAATTGAACAAAGCAACAACTTGTGAATAAGAATGCACCTGGGTTCATCAGAAAAAATCTCCGTATGCATTTAGGCAAGCATCCCACTGTTTAGGTAGACGTCGAATGCCGTCCGAGAAAAAGTTGCTAGTTCAATTTCTTCCGAACAACCATGTGGGCTGTCCAAATTGACATATGGAATTCTTCTGCAAGCGAACGAATGCTCCGACGACGGTCAGTCAGTACTGCTTTATCAAGCACGGCTATGGCTTCTTCTGTTGCAACAATATGCGCCTGACCTGGCCGTGCAAGATCTGCCGTTAACTCACGTCCGTCTTTAAACATACGCACCCACTCCATCACTCTAGTCCTCGACAAACATTTGTCACCATATGCTGCCTTCATTCTCCGATGAATGTCTACTGCTTGACATCCTTCAAATGAAAGAAACTGGATCACAGCACGCTGATTCACTTTGGACGGGTTCGGAATCACACCCGCCATATTGTTAACAGTCTTCTGCAACAAGTCCCGTTTTCATTTGAACACGCCTCGTATACCAAGAGTAAATATAGAGGGATCTATCTATTCGCTAAATCATTTGTTGCATTTCGGCGTCAGAGGTAGAGACAAAGAACCGGCAACACCCCAATCTTGGAATATATTAAGAGACAACATATCACATGGTTTGCACACATCAGCAGACTACCATCAGACATCATACCACAGCATAACACTGAAATACTACAATGGATAATCACACACAGAGAATAAAGAACAAAGCTCTTACACTTACAAACTAGCATGGTTCGGACATGTATGCAGGCACGATTCCTTGTCAAAAACAATACTGCAGGGAACTGTCGGGGGTGGAGGAGGTCAAATAACGGCATGGACAGACATCAAGGAATGAACAGAGCAAGATATTTCCACACTCATCCGCATCGCTTAGGATAGAATTCGCTGGAGGACTCTGTGTGCTGAGGCATCCAATGTGGTACCCCTACGACCCTGAAGAGTTACGAGTTATTGATTGATTGATACCACAGCAAGCTATGCTACACAGAAGCAGCTAAGCCAGACCTAGAGGCCGACCACGAAAACGATGAACCACCAAAATAAAAGAGGCAACACACTCCACAATATACTCAGCACACACAAGGACCATCTCCAGAGAACTCCTCTACCCCTGACGCTGAGAGGCCACAATGGGTTTAGTGAACAGTCAGGCCCATTTTTATTTGATGGGCTAAGGAATCGACAAGCCCTTAGATTTGGATTAAGGTGGGGGTTAGCTCAACCCCCCCCCCCCCTAAAAATAAAGAAAATAGAACATGATATTTTGCATAATAGAAAAGTAGGTTAAACTTCACAAACCCCCCTTTCCCCACAACGCGCCACCCTCTCCACCCCAATGTATATCTTCACATAAACATATTTCTATACAGGCATGATGAATACAAAGCCAGGGACAGACCATACAAAAGATGGATTACAGAAATAAAAGTGTGTCATGTTACGTATTCTTTCTAGAACGTTGTCTATCGAATGAGATCCCTCTGAGTTTCTCTTTATTTCCTTCCATGACATTCTAAGTATCTTTCTGTAGCATTTCATCTCGAAGACGTTGATCAAAGAAATATGAGTCAACGAAAACAAACATATATGAAGCACACAAAAAAAACCGTCTCCAGAGAAATCTTCTACTCCTGACGCTGCAAGGCATAAAGGGGGTATAATGCGAAAAGCAAGAAAGAAAAATTATAAAAAAAATCATTTTGGTAAACACCCCCCCCCCCCAAATTCTATACCGATCTATGCGATACAGGGGATTCACCACATCGGTAATTGAGTTCCTCTTTAGCAGGGATTCACCATATCGGTAATTGAGTCCCTCTTTAGCAATCACCCCCAGAAGTTTAAAGACATTTCTGACATTCATTCGATTGTGAATATGCTGTACACTTTCTGCCGTATTCTAGATCATGGACGTATTCTTATCAACAAGGAAACATCTAATGCTGCACTTTCAATTTGAGTTAAGCTGTTACCATGGTAACTTTCAGCACATGCGCAGAAGTGGTTAACTAAGCTAATTCTATCTATTGTTTATCCCCAGTTGAATGATGGTTGATCGTATTCACACTTGCCGTTAAACGTAGGGCTGGGAGCTTAAGCTGTCGTTTCAAGACCATATGTGTCGCCGAGGTTGCATTTAGTCCATGTTTGTTTAAGGCTATCTTGATGTTTTCTATCCGCCGTTTTCTTGGTCTATCTTTGGCTTTACGCCTGGATATATAACTAAGCTAATTGACATCTGGTAATCAGTTTATGAATTTCAAGAGAAATTGTTACAAATAGCTTCATCAGATTATTTACAACAGCTGCCGTCAATTTGTTGTCAATAATTCCAATTGTGTCAGCATTTTGTGTGTGCGCTTGTTTCGATCCTAAGGAATAACGATTATAACGCTTCCCCCATCCCCTCTACGTGCAAAATAATGGGTGGTGGTGGGTGTTCTCCAGAGCATTCTTCTTCTTCTGTGTTCAGCAACTGTGGTCAAGCTATATTGTCAGGCCCATCGTCAAGACGAACTCCACCGTCTTCTCCAGGTCAGAGCTGCTGCCCCATAGCTTTTGCCTCAAGTCTGTATCCTCGGGCCAGGTCTGCTGTCTCTGCTTTCCAGAGCATTAATTTGATACCCAGAAAAACTCTCAGCGGCAGGTTACGCTTTCAGAATCTCCTTCTTCAGCATTCATTCTCAAACTCCCGCTGGATCTCTCTTGTAGCAGGACCATGATTCATTCTAGCATTTCCAGCAGGATGTAGTCCAGAGAATGGAAATGCGTTGTGTCGCAGTTTTATTTGCGCCAATAGCCCGACACATCCGTCTTCGGCAGGACATTCGGCTATCATAAAAAGCCTCATTTAGTTAATTCGGTGGTGGGGGATATCAGCACTGTTACCACTGACGTTTAAGAAATAACCTCTAATCACCCTGGGGAAAAAAACACCCAGATAACCCTAGACAATATAATTCAATATAAATAAGAACATGGTCATAGTAAAGCAAGCGAGTATACTGTAAATAATCTTCTCGTTCAGTTTGATATGTTTGCACAACAGTTTGATATGTTTATACAACAAGTCCGGTTTTCTTAATAAATTCTGCTGTATTTGAAAGCTCCTCTGTGCTCCCATACATCTTTCTGTAGATGTCCATCTCTGTGGGCCAAAGTTGTTCCCTTAACTGGTTTAGTGTATTGCAGTCTCGCATGGTATGTTCAGTTGTCTGTGGCGCCTTCCACATGGACACAGAGGTGATGGAACCAGTTTTAGTCTATTTAAGCGGATGTGTAGTCTGTTGTGTCCTGTTCTGAGGCGGAAGATAATAACCTGCTCACCTCTGTTGAGATAGTGGTAATAGTCTTTTGGTTGGTCGACTTTCCTGACAGCTTTAATGAGGGTCTTTTTTTCTTGGTAGGTGATTCCTTGGTCTTTTTGTTCCTGTGTTGCTCCATCGTTTGCCACTCTTCATTTCCTGGTGTTTTTAAATTATTTCTGCAGCAATGTTTAGAACCTGTATTTCTGCAGAGTAATTGGAGCAGAAGGTTCCAGTTGGTGAACATGTGGATTCATTTTCTTTTTCTGGATATTGTATGTACACTCGAGCACCTTCATTCTTCACTGCTCTGCTTTATAATCCATCTATCTATCCATCCATCCATCTATCTATCTATACGCTGTGGCCCTTGTTTGCCTTGCGGCGTCATGGGTGGAGGAGTTCTCTGGAGATGTTATTCTTGTGTGCTGTTTGTAAGCTTGTTCCTGTGGCTTCTTTGATTTCTGTAATCCATCTTTTACATGGTCTGCCTCTGGCTTTATAGCCGTGATGTCTATGTGTCATGGCCATTTGTGGCATGCTATCTGTTGGTAGTCTGGAAGCGTGTGAAAACCACTTGATTTGTTGTCTCTTGATGTGTTCCAAAACTGGTATTGTTTTGGTTATCTGTCTGATGTTATCGTTTATAATTCTATCTCCTAATGACACTCCTTATATTCTTCGTAGACATGTCATTTCTGCTGTCACTATTTATCTTTTGTCTTGTGCTGTCATTGTCCAGGTTTGGCACTAGTAGCACAGTGATAGAATAATAATAGTCGTGTATAATGCAACTTTCGTCTCTATGTTTACATTTTTGTTCTAGAAAATATATGTCATCTGTCCTAGGATCTGGTATGTTTTGTTACATCTATTTTGTATCTCTGTATTGGTTATCCCTTCACTCGATATAATGCTTCCTAAGTAGGTGAACTCATTTACCTGTTTTAGGTGTTTATCATCGATGGAGATAGTAATATTTCTTTCTTTGCTATTGCCATTATTACGGTCTTTTCAATATTGATCTTCATGTTGAATTTTTGACATGTTGTGTGGAGCCTGTTCATATGTTCTTGCAATATTTCTTCTAATGTTGCTATTAGTACTTGGTCATCTGCAAAGAGTAGTTGGTCGTCGTTCAATTTGTTTTTTATGTTATCATCTTCGTTGGTACTTGTTATCTTACAGATGTGGTCGATATGTTATAAAAAGTAGAGAAGTAATAAACATTTATAAAAATGTTATAAAAGAACCACTTTTGGTAGCGGTAAGATGGCATCCATCTGTTTGGTTTGCACATGTAACAAGACATCACTCACTTTCCAAAATAATTTTGCAAGAAACAGTCAAGGGTGGATGGAAAGAGGAGGACAGAGAAAATCCTGGATTTACAGCATTAACGAATGGTCCAGGCATGATTTTTCTACACTCTTTTAAATGGCAGAGGATAGAGATATTTGAGGAGCTTTTTGTGCTGATGTCTCCAGTGTGATACCTCTATGATCCTGACGAGTTATGGGTATTATTATTATCCTTCAGCATGTGGTAACTGATTGCCCTCATTCTGTGTTCATTGATAACTGTTCGGTTCTTTCGGTTCATCAAGCAAGTGCAGAAGGTGATGCTAGTCAGTTTCTGGTCAGCCACTGATTTCGCAGCTGAACAATTATAGCAACATCATGTGCTACGGTGCAGGTGCATAACGTAGCTTATCTTTACGACACTTTATCAGGGAAAATTACCTAGCATAAGCAATGAAAAGACTAGCAAGTAAAAAAAAAATCTACAAACTTAATAAATGGTCCCCCAAATTCAAAATTGCATGTCCTATGACACTGGAGTATGCAACACATAAATTAGCCTAACCTTAAGCTCGAAAGGAGGACACAGAACAAAAAGGTTGAGAACCATTGTTGTTAGCTGACTCCAGATACTACCTTTCCTCATGATCATTTCTTGCTAATCATCGGGATTTTAAGGGAAGAAAAGGTCTATTGTCTACCCCCAGGTGGTTTGTGATCCACTCTTGCCGTTAAGCATAGGGGTGATTGGAGCTCGAGCTTGCGTTCTATCGCCAGATCTGTGGCCTCGGCTGTGCTATGACCATGTCTGTACAGGATGTCCCTGACGTTTTCTATCCATCTTTTCCGTGAAAGTGATATCTTTAAAGTTAACTTACAATACTTGCTTAAATGTCTGTGTTTAGTATTTTACTATGAGCAATGCAAACAAAACTTCAATAAAATGTTAACAATAAGCATGCAAACAGTACTAGATTCTAAAAATAAATGGCAAACAAAGTTTCACAAGAGTTGTAAGCATAAAAACAATACTAGAATAGCAAAGTGCAAGAATGAAACCAGAATAGGGTGACTTACGAAGGCTTGGCTTCCCTACCATCTGCGTGGTACAGTGTTATTGTTGCAATAATACATCCATGTGTAACTGAGAGACGGAAAAATTGAAAAGAAAATTAAAGGTACAGTTTATCTAATGCACAAATGAATCTGCTACAGTTTTTTCTTTCATTTGCTTGAAATGAGTCCATATATGTAATTTTGTCTCTTATATAAACTTCGGTAAATGAACAATATAATATAGAAGCATATGAGGATGTATTGCTATAGAAAAAAATCATAAGGCAGCAAATGGGATCTGAACCAGGTCCTCTCAGACGGCACTTGCTTGCCCCAGAACATGAGTCAACAGTTGTTCCGTATTCGACCAAACAGCATCCATAAAAAAAGATGCTATTTTAGTCAAGACTACGAATGTGTATATTATCAAACTATGGGATATACCCATACTATGAATATGGACTTGCCAATCGACACACAGACAACAACAACAAACACTGCACATGTATGCAAATTCCTTGTGAACCACAAAATAGGAAACATTAGTACGTGCTAGCAGGTCCAACTACCACATGGTCCAGTTCGGCCAGCTTGTAAAAACAACACATACACACAAACAAGGTTGTTTCAGATATGCTCTTCTTCTTCTTGTTCACAGTTTAACATGTTTACACAGCAAGTCTAGTTTTCTGAATGAATGCTGGTTTTTGAAAGCTTCTCAGTGCTCCCATACAGCTCTCTGTGAATATTAGCCTCTGTGGGCCATAGTTCCTCCTTCACTTTGTTTACTGTAATGCAATCTTGAGATAGGACTACGATATGGCTACTTGAGATATAGCTTCAGGTGTGACAATAGCCATTTAATACCCATATCATATTTATAACCAAAAATATAATCCAATGGGTGACAATTTTGTACACTACATCCTATTGGGATGAACATCTCTCATTCATATGTGTAGATATCCTGTTGTGTTCTGCCATTTTTTCTGTTTTGTTGTGTCAACATCCTGTGGTACTCTGTCAATGTTCTGTTTGGTTTGGTTTTATCATTATCCTTCTAGTTTTTACATCGCTCATACTCTTACAGATTTATCTAGTCTAGCAATTAATATATGAACATGAACAGTCCCGTTTCTTATTTCTCGTGTGTTATGTTGTCTTCTTGATAAAGGTCTTCTAGAGAAAATGTTGATTTCTGTTATCATGTGTGTTACCAGTGATTAGCAAAACTTCACTACCCTTTGCCAAAGTTTCACCAGTTTGGAAAGTTCAGATACCAACTATGAGCTGCCTCCTTTCTCCCCTTTTTCACAAGTTGTTGCATCTTTTCTTTTAATACAGAGTGTCATGTAGCTATGTTTTGTACAGCATTCTTCCATAAATCATGGTTTATGCCATACCTGCCAACTTATTTTTTTTCATAAATTCGTATTTTGTAAAATTTAAATCCATATTCTTATAAAAATGTCTGTACTAGTAATAATGACAAAACAGGTTTGGCCATATAAAGAGACACAACTGTTTAGAAAGACAAATAATAGAAGGAAGAATGCCTGGGAAGAGGAGACCAAGAAGACGATGGACTGACGACATTAAAGATAACATGAATACATCTCTGGAAAATGCAAGCCAAAGACAGAGAGGGGTTCTGAGAGTTCATTGGGAAGACAACATTCAGGAAGGAATACCTTATATGGCTAGTAATAATTATATACCCCCCCTCCCATATTTCCCCTTTCTTTTGGTTTTTGTTTTTTGCTGTAAATTTTTATCAATAAGGAAAATCCGTACTAGTTGACACTTATGGTTTCTAAAAGTTTTTAGTGATGAATCAAGGAGTTCAAAGACATTTGATACAGTTGCCAGAAATAAACTGTGGCTAATATTGGAAGACTATGGAATACGTGGATAATTATTAGACAATGTAAGAGCTTTATTAAAAAAACTATCAAAGCATAATCAGAACTACTGAAGGCACAACAGATCCATTTGAAATCAAAACAGATGTCAGACAAGGCTGTCTACTATCACAACCTGTGTTAATCTGCAGGAGTTTGAGAATGAAACCAGAAATCATGCTGAAGTCGGATGTGTCAGGCCAAAAGACACAGCTATGACAGCAAAACTGCAAACCATGACACAAGGCATTCTGAGAACAAATGCAGAAGTACCTTCAAGATTAATATTCATTGAGAAACAGTTTTCAGTGCCTATTGAAAATGAATTTTAACATACCACCATCCTATGTTTACAAAAGAATAGATCTACAGGAAAAAAGAAAGAAAGATATGGATCAACACCTATACTCTACAAATATGGGTACAATGATGATGTTCTTATTTCATAAGCGATGATGAGCATCATTGTCATGCAGCATATCCTGGACAGGATGCATCAGCCTTTCACATCCTTTTGAAACTCCTGCTAATCTTGAAGATGAGAATGGCATTGAAAAACTCATATTAGGTGTGATCGCTTGTGAGTCCTTAGACGGTTGATGAGTCCAATCCAGGCTATGAATGTGAGTCCTAAGACGGTTGATGACTCCAATCCTTAGATGGTTGATGACTCCAATCCTTAGATGGTTGATGAGTCCAATCCTTAGATTGTTGATGACTCCAATCCTTAGATGGTTGATGACTCCAATCCTTAGATTGTTGATGACTCCAATCCGTAGATTGTTGATGAGTCCAATCCTTAGATGGTTGATGACTCCAATTCTTAGATGGTTGATGAGTCCAATCCTTAGATGGTTGATGACTCCAATCCTTAGATGGTTGATGACTCCAATCCTTAGATGGTTGATGACTCCAATCCTTAGATGGTTGATGACTCCAATCCTTAGATGGTTGATGATTCCAATCCTTAGATGGTTGATGACTCCAATCCTTAGATTGTTGATGACTCCAATCCTTAGACGGTTGATTAGTCCAATCCTTAGACGGTTGATTAGTCCAATCCTTAGATGGTTAATGACTCCAATCCTTAGATTGTTGATGAGTCCAATCCTTAGATGGTTGATGACTCCAATCCTTAGATGGTTGATGAGTCCAATCCTTAGATGGTTGATGACTCCAATCCTTAGATGGTTGATGACTCCAATCCTTAGATGGTTGATGAGTCCAATCCTTAGATTGTTGATGACTCCAATCCTTAGACGGTTGATTAGTCCAATCCTTAGACAGTTGATTAGTCCAATCCTTAGATGGTTAATGACTCCAATCCTTAGATGGTTGATGACTCCAATCCTTAGATGGTTGATGACTCCAATCCTTAGATGGTTGATGACTCCAATCCTTAGATGGTTGATGAGTCCAATTCTTAGATGGTTGATGAGTCCAATCCTTAGATGGTTGATGACTCCAATCCTTAGATGGTTGATGAGTCCAATCCTTAGATGGTTGATGACTCCAATCCTTAGATGGTTGATGAGTCCAATCCTTTGACGGTTGAAGAGTCCAATCCTTTGATGGTTGAAGAGTCCAATCCTTAGATGGTTGATGAGTCCAATTCTTAGATGGTTGATGAGTCCAATCCTTAGATGGTTAATGACGCCAATCCTTAGATGGTTGATGAGTCCAATCCTTAGATGGTTGATGACTCCAATCCTTAGATGGTTGATGAGTCCAATCCTTTGACGGTTGAAGAGTCCAATCCTTTGACGGTTGATGAGTCCAATCCAGGCTCTGAAAAACCTGCTGTAGTGTTAGCAGGAATGTAGTACGTCTTGAGACAAGGGAAAACTGATCTTTCATTTTTGTCTCTTTCAAACAGCCTGTAGTGTTCTACTTTGTTCAAAGCTTTTAATGCCCACACTGTTTCAATCATGCAAGGTGGAACGGTCAAGAGCTGTGGTTTTCTAAGAGCACGAATCAATCCTGTAGTGCTTGAGACATGTCTTTATGTTTTCCTTGAATTGGTTGTTTTCCTCACTTGAATGTTATCTACACACAGTTTACCATAGAAGTCTCTTTGGAAGGTGCTAGTCTGACAAACAATGTGACTGGCCCAATGAAGGTGAGACTTGGATACACTAAGAGACACATCCTGCATTGACTAGCAAATAAAAAATGTTCCCTACGTTTAACAGCTGACAGGGACTGAACTGCTAAACTAAAGCCCTGAGTGAGGTTACAGTGATTCTAGTCACTTTTATAAAGCTTATCATCATACATAATCGGACAGACAGAGCTGCTGAGAACTGCGGACAGTTGAATGACATAATCAAATGATGGGAATCTCCTTCGTCCAGTAGTTAAGCCATTTGCTTTGTGCTCAAGAGGTCATGAGTCTGAATCCTACTTGCAAAGTCTTGTTTACAAAACACATTTTTCATAGATTACTAGAAATTAGTTACAACAGAAATTACTTGTCTACACAGAATTCTCAGAGTAACAATAAGAGACAGAATCAGAAATGAAAACATCAGAAGACTTAACACACAATGGATTACATCAGACGACAACAGATTACATGGTTCTCACATGCTTCCAGACTACCATCAGATAGTGCCCTTTAAAAAAGCATTGTTTTACAGACATTATTGATACAAAGCCATGGGCAGATCATGCAAAAAAATCACAGAAATAAAATAGTCAACAAAAACAAACATATGAAGCACAAAAAAGGCCATCTCCAAAGAACTATTCTATCACTGATGCTGCAAGGCACAAAAGGGTATAATGCGAAAAGAAAAAAAGGAGTTATGTGGTATGAGTGGTACTCTCGATAGGTCGTATGTAGCTTTGTTGAGACGTACAGAGTACATATAGGCATAATCCTAGTACAATAAAGTCAGTCCTCTACACATTTTCAACCCTTATCTTTATTCAATCAAATAATTTCAAGAAAAGTCTTAAAGAGTAACTAATCTGATAAAGAATGAAAGATCATACACAGCAAGTGATTCTGATAACTATCAGATGAGATTAAAGTCAAGGAAATAGTCACAACAAATGTCTGTTAAAATACACTTCAGCTGTCAATGTAAGAGGTGGATAGACATACACAATTGTATACTCCATGATAAGAATGTCAAATTGAGATTATTACGAGTGTGAAGCTTATATTGACTTGTAAAATATATTTGCTGGAATATAATAATATTCTGAGCAGCAAAAAGTTAATTCAAAAATAGATTTCTTGTTGGGGGCATATATGTATGAAGAAATAGAGAACTCTCTTGTTTAGGGGCACATAAATATGAAGATTTAGCAAATTATTGTTTGTTGGGGGCACATAAATATGAAGATTTAGCAAATTATTGTTTGTTGGGGGCACATAAATATGAAGAATTAGAAAATTATTGTTTGTTAGGGGCTCATAAATATGAAGAATTAGAAAATTATTGTTTGTTGGGGGCACATAAATATGAAGAATTAGAAAATTATTGTTTGTTGGGGGCACATAAATATGAAGATTTAGCAAATTATTGTTTGTTGGGGGCACATAAATATGAAGAATTAGAAAATTATTGTTTGTTGGGGGCACATAAATATGAAAAATTAGAAAATTATTGTTTGTTGGGGGCACATAAATATGAAGAATTAGAAAATTATTGTTTGTTGGGGGCACATACATATGAAGAATTAGCAAACTCTTTTGTTTGTTGGGGGCACATACATATGAAGAATTAGCAAACTCTTTTGTTGAGGGGCACAAAAATAAAAGAATTGGAGAACTCTTTCGTTGGGGGCACATAAGTATGAAGAAATAGAAATATGAATAATTAGAAAACGCTTTTGTTGTTTGTTGGGGGCACACAAATAAAAGAATTAGAAAACTGTATGGGCACATAAGTATGAAGAATGAGAAAACTCATAGGCAAGACAGTAAATAGGTGATTTATTAATGTAGTGGAAGTAATATCATGTGATTTATTAATGTAGTGGAACTAATATCACGTGATTTATTAATGTAGTGGAAGTAATATCATGTGATTTATTAATGTAGTGGAACTAATATCATGTGATTTATTAATGTAGTGGAACTAATATCACGTGATTTATTAATGTAGTGGAACTAATATCATGTGATTTATTAATGTAGTGGAACTAATATCATGTGATTTATTAATGTAGTGGAACTAATATCATGTGATTTATTAATGTAGTGGAACTAATATCATGTGATTTATTAATGTAGTGGAAGTAATATCATGTGATTTATTAATGTAGTGGAACTAATATCATGTGATTTATTAATGTAGTGGAACTAATATCACATGATTTATTAATGTAGGGGAACTAATATCACGTGATTTATTAATGTAGTGGAACTAATTTCACGTGATTTATTAATGTAGTAGAACAAATATCACGTGATTTATTAATGTAGTGGAACTAATATCATGTGATTTATTAATGTATTGGAACTAATATCATGTGATTTAGTAATGTAGTGAAACTAATATTACGTGATTTATTAATGTAGTGAAACTAATATCACATGATTTAAAATTGCTGAATGTTTTCCTATGAATGAGTACAGATAGGATTGTATAAGCTGTGATGAATAAAGGCTGCTTTGCCAAGCAGTCACCACAGTGTGTACAGGGTTGATACTTCATTGTTAAATTTTTCTCTTTCGCAATAATTTTCAAACTATTACTGGTAAACAGAAAAATAAATATGTTGTGTCATGGTCTACAGCTTGGCTGCAATATCTGCACTTTCTGGTCTGACACATCCAACTTCAGCATGGCTGAAGTTTCACTTTAACCTACAGATATGAAAGACAATGCCGCCTCCAAACTTCTTTACTGTTTCTTATGATATTGAAAAAAAGTTCAAACGTCATAGAGGATTGACCTCACTGTACTTGGTTTCCCATATGTACTCCGTCATTCTCAACGAAGCGGAATGCACCTGCCGAGAGTACCACTTGTAGCACGTAACTCCGTAGCTTCAAGCGATAATCCACAGGGATCTGTGAAAAAATCCACCTTGTAAACAAGACAACACGAGCCGGATTCGAACTCATGACCTCTTGAACAAAAGGCAAACAGCTTAACCACTACACTAGGGAGATCCCCTAATACATTCTTACAACATACATGACAGGTAACAGAGTTTCTATTATTTTATATCCTTTCAGCCCTGGCAACAAACAATCATTTTTTTTAAAAAACAAATAGAACATACTTTTCTCTCCACGTCTGTTGTTCTCCATAACCTCCACTCCAAACTGGATAACACTCCCGGAATAGATCTCCCTGGCAGGACTCTCCTCCCCTCCCTTACACAGCCTCTGATTATCAATAAATGTGCCATTACTGCTTTTGGTATCTTGCAAATAAAACTGGAATCCAAGAAATACAAATAAATTAAAATAAGAAGGTAACACATATGATATTTGTTAAAATCTACAACATAGTACAGCAGAATAACGTTGACATATATTTTGGGTAATAACTTAGGATAGTGTCTACTGTCTTATCTCCAGGTGGTGTTGTCGTAGCTTCCAGACTTGCCACTGAGCGTAGGGGTTTGTGAAGGAGATGTCTGAACTATAAGTCCAGGCCTCAGTTGCCATATGGGTGAGAATATGCTTAAAAATTCATGTCAATATAAAAAGAATCGTGAACATTTCTATCATGTATACACTCCCAATTTTTTTTTATTTTACAGGGGTCTGTAAACTTGTCTATAACCGCACACTTTAACAGGGTATATTCCCTATGACCTCACACTTTAACAGCCTCATTTACACATGTTTGTTCTGTTTATTTAAATTCCTAGCAATTATCTTATTTCATTTTTGTTCTCAAACTCCTGCAGATTAGTAGGATGTAGTCCAGAGGATGGAATGCACTATGTCATGATTTACAGCTTTGCTGTGATATCTACGCCTTTTGGTCTGACGCATCGAACTTCAGCTTTGGCTTCTGGGTCACTTTGACCATATATGGGATGAGTGAGACACCCAACTCCACCCCACATCCCCCTTAGTCACCTCTTACAATATTATAACGATAAAATGTGTTGCTATTTTGTTTGTTCCCCTTCCAAGCCCCAGCAAAAACAGGTTCCGCAGGAATTAGGAAGAGTAAAAGCTCTTGAATATTTTGTGCAATTTTTTCTTTATATAATATCATGTGACATAAGTTTTGTTTATATCATATCATGGGACATATTTTTTCCAGAATGGGGCATTTCTTGTGGCTGTTCTGAACTCACCATGAACCTGAGCCAGCTGGCTTGCCTCTGTCAGTGCCATCTTTAAACACACTGATATGTTTGCTGTCCATTTTCTTCGTGGTCGACCTCTGCTCTGTTACTGTCGACCACACCCTCCATTATCAGTCTTTCCTTACCATTATGTCTCTTTACATGTCCAAAGAATCTCATTTTTCTTCTCAGTTGTCCAGAAGACTAGAGGCCTTTTACTCATAAGGAGCAAAAAACTAATTGTATTGATGAAGTGCTGTGGGATTTCTAACGAAAGTCTTATTCTTGGGGAGACGAAAGTCTCATTCTATGGGCAAGTTATCTACTAGTGGTTTGCTGTTACACTGTGGTTGGTCTGATGGGACAATGAGACTTTCAGACCTTCCGCACATGGAACCATCAGTGTAAGAGTAATGCATTGATCATACTTAGAATAAGTGAAGCACTGGCACTTTTTGATTCTTCTGAAAAATGTGATGATGTTCTTCCTTTGCAGGCGCAGATGAGCATAAGAAAGATCATGTTTGGTTTGATTGTTTTAGAGTCCTCAGGTGGTTGACTTGAATCTGGGCTCTAAAAGACCTGTTGTAATGTGAAAGGGAATGTAGTAGGGCTTGAGATGTGGGATAAGAGTCTGATTTCTTCTTTTATTTTTGTCTCTTCTTGAATTGCCTGTAATATTCTACCCTGTTCAAAACTTTCAATACCCGCTCTGCTCTGACTGTTCCAGTAGTTCCCCAAGAGCGTGAGTCAATCCTGCAGTGCTTGTGAGATGTTTTCAAGTAATCCTTTAAGTGTTTCTATTGGCCTCCTTTTGAAAGCTTGCACACACCCAGAGAAATGTATAGCAATACAGATATACATATTTTCTATAGCAAAACAAATGTATAACCATATTCTTCTTCTTCTTCTGCGTTCGTTCTCAAACTCCTGCAGATTAGCAGGATGTAGTCTGGAGAACGGAATGCGCTGTGT
Organism: Meghimatium bilineatum; assembly: GCA_034231615.1. Lineage (NCBI taxonomy): Eukaryota > Metazoa > Mollusca > Gastropoda > Stylommatophora > Philomycidae > Meghimatium > Meghimatium bilineatum. Next base: position 3,708,942 of record CM067303.1, read on the forward strand.
CATGGTTTACAGCATTGCTGCGATATCTGCGCCTTTCGGTCTGACACATCCGACTTAAGCATGGCTTTGGGTCACTGACCATATATGGGATGGGACAACCAACTTCATCCCATAACGTCCTTAGTCGCCTTTTACGACATGAGTGGAAGGTAAACAGTGTTGCTATTCTTTGCTCCACTTTCGGGCCCCAGCAATACACGATAACCATATAAGTATCTCACCTTTCCTGCTTCATACCACAGCATGGCGTGATGTCGAGATAAAACTTTGCAATCAAAGATCCCATTACTGGCAGATGGTCGAGCTCGAGCCACTGAGCGCCCAATTTTGATTGGCTCATGTAGAGAGATATGTCTCTCTTGGAATGGGTGTGAGTTCGGTCGGCACGACAAAATTGCCAGTGCCGACATCGTTTGACGCATATTTTCCTCCCCGTCCACCTTAAAAACAAAATATGATATTATAGTTTTATAAATACTATTTTTTATGGATAAATATATATTTATATATATATATATACAGTTTTATGAGTACAATTAGAACAATTTTTATGGATATATATATATATATATACATACAGTTTTATGAGTACAATTAGAACAATTTTTATAGATATATTTATATACAGTTTTGGGAACCCAGAGTGGTCCTGGGTTCATTCCCCCATTTGAGAAAGAAATATTTTTCAGAATGTAACATCTCCCGGGTCGACCCAGCCTTAATTGGGTACCTGACTAATTCGGGAAGTAAAGACTGCAAGGGAGAGGAGATGGCTACCACCCTAAAATAGCAAAGCCACTATAACATAGCTAACATCTCACACCCCTAAGGCATTAACAAATGCTATAGATTAAATTTACTTTTCCTATTCTGTATTGCTATACTGTACTGGTCATGTAAATCTGTGTTCTTTGTTAATAGATTTACATCTAGGGTATTATTGTTCCTGGTAGTTCATATTCTTTTTAATTGTATATTTAACCTTTAGCACACTGCATTAAAACTGAGTAATTTCCACCTGCCACTGCATTCTTTTTTTGCTTAAACCATTTTTGCTGCAGTATAACACTGCAGTAACCTACTGTGTTTTGAAGTCTGTTAACGTAATACACTAATATCTGCTAAAAATCAAAACACAGTCGACTACTATGTTTTGATATTTAGGTTGAAATTTTTTTTGACTCTTCACTGTGACCTTTGTTATAATTTTATTCTATTGAGAGGTATTACCTAACCATTGCAGTGAGATTGAGCATGCGCAGCACGTGATTGAATTAGAGGTAGGGTTAAAATTAGTATTTAGAATTTGGGTTATGACTAGAATTAGTATTTAGAATTAGGGTTGGATTAGCATCAGCAGCAGTTGTGATATTCAACATATTTATGTTACATTTTCTAAAAATTCTCATCTGCGTCTGGAAATGTGACATCACGGCATCAATTTATTTTATTGGTTTTCCATGGAAATCCGTGACGTCAGCTACTTAAAAATGTAAAAAGTATGCTATTTATAGCGTAGTGAAGAGTTAAAAGCAATTTTAACCAATATTTATATAAACAAGATCTTCTTAATAATATGCCTAATATGTATAATTAATATCACACTTATTAATTATTTTATATGCCTAGGCTTCACTTCCTTTAGACCTATTCTCATTTAGTTAACTTATTACTAGTTATAAATGAGCCACTAATTTTAGTCACTGGAGCACTAGACGTTAGGACCTACTTATACTACTACTAGACCTAATAAAAATTGAGCTGTTAAGACTTTATGAGACAATAATTAATCTTGATATTATAATTAAGTTGACTTACTTATACCGCCTAACCTAATAAGTATAAGCCCTTCAAATTGAATGAATCACCAGCCGAAGACGGATGTGCCAGGCCATTGGCGCAAATAAAACGGCGACACAACGGCCGCATTTCCATTCTCTGGACTACATCCTTCTGGAAATCTAATAGGACCACGGTCCTGATACAAGAGATATCCTGAGGGAGTTTGAGAATGAACGCTGAAGAAGAAGAAACAATCAAATAGCCTCTCTAACTTAGTGACAGTGTACTCACTGTAGGCCTCTGTAGATTAGAGTGTACAGTGTGTAGATGCCTACTCTACTAACACGACAGTAGGGTTGCCAGACTGTTGACACACTCACCTGTTGTTGTTGTTCGTCCATCACAAGTGGTGATGATGACCATTTGTTACATCCACTTTTGAAAATTCAATTTTAGTTATGTCCTTGATTATGAGTTCGTAGATGGCTAATGGTCCCTATTCGAGATTAACAGCTCGAATAGGTTGCCAGACTAGAAAGATTTTTCATCAGAATGTCGTCTGCATAATTTAATTGAAATAATTAGGCCTACTTGTTGGTTTACCATGAATTTCCTCAATTTCACTGTAAATCATGTTTATAAATTTTGGATTTTACTGTGCATTTTATTAGTTTCATTCGTTGTCATGCAATAAAATCACTAGGCCTAACTTTTAAAGTTAAGGTAAACTAACTTAATAAGTAGGTAGGCTACTCACAAAAGATAGAACGTCGAACAACCAAGAATTACAAATAATAAATAATAATAAAACAATCAGTAATTTACGTAAATCTATTTAGCTATACATTGACATACTCAGCAAGTCACATTCTGATAGAGACTATTTACACAATATCGTTATATTTTATCACATCATAATATTGTGTTGTAAACGATGTCAGTTTCATACTAACCATTTTATGTTGTCCTACATTATTGTTCTTCCTTTACGAGACGGCCATTTTGAAAAAGTGTATACTTAATCTCTAGTCTTGTTAAAATATTATAACGACAGTTAACTTATTTATCAGGCTTACATTCACCTCTATCATACTTTTAAAAACTTAAATATATATAGAACAATAAATAACTTTGTTTTTGGCTTAATTTAAATATTTCACCAAAACGCTGTAATCTTCGGTCCAGAAGGTTTAGAGAGTTCAGAGTCATTTAGTTACTGAACTCTTGGCATACCTGAAGGTGCACAGTCCTTCACAGGAATTCTTATTGATTTCAGATGTCGTGGTGGCTGGAATACCATAAGCTCAATATTCATTATTTTTTTATGGTTGTAAAGCTCTGATCATACCAAATTGGACTAGCACTCGTAGTTGTAAAGATCGTACCTCAATCACCATTAGAGATCATCATCAAGTACCATCTCCGTAGCGAAGGTTGACTGCAACAGACCTCCAACATCACCCATATTTTGTCTTGGTGGTGTACTCTGCTATACTGTGGCATGTCTATCTAGTAATGTTACTCTCCCACTTGTATATCCGCCTACCTTTTGCTCGCCTCCCCTCAAATTTACCCTCAAGTAAGGCCTTCAACAAGGTGTCATGTTTTTTAATATGTCCAAAATATTTTATTTGCTTGATGTTTATTTCATTTAATAATTATTTATTCATATTAAGTGCTGTTAAAACCTCTTTGTTTTCTTCTCTTTCCATGATGTTCTCCCTATTCTTCTATATAGGTTATCCACAACTCAAAGGCATCAATTCTGTCTTCTAATTGTCTGTTTATTGTCCATGTTTATCAGCCATACATTAATATGGAATAGATGTAACATTTTCTAATTCCCATTTTTAACTTGTTTGTAATTTGTTTAGATGTTAATACTTTCCTCGTGTCATTAAAGGTACTGTTAGCCAGTCCTATTCTCCTTTTAACTACTGTTTCACATCTGCCATCATTTGTGACTATGTGTCCAAGATATTGATACTGTTTTACTTGTAGTTTCTCTCCATGTATGTTTATGTAGCTCTTGTTCTTCTGTGTCTTTGCTGATTATCATGGGTTTTTTGTTTTTTTGGATATTTAAATCCAGTCCATATTCATTACTTGATTTATTGACTTGATCTATTAGTATTTGTAGTTCATGTTCACTTTCTGCTAAAAGAACAGTGTCATATGCATATCTAAGGTTGTTTATTATTTTCCCATTGATCTTGAGTCCTGGCATTTCTTCTATATTTTTAAAGATATTCTCTGTGTAGATATTAAATAAACACGGTGGTAAAATGCATCCTTGTGCATAAAGACATTTTACTTCAACAAAGCATGAAGCGAATACATATATGCATTATTATAGTAAGAGTTATGAGGCAAGGAAACAAAACAGCGTTTGTCACTTTGGAAAGCATAAGACAACAACGCCGACCAAGAACAACTATCATTGAAATAACAACGGAGTGTTGCTCAGCGAAAAGGAAGACATAATCAGAAGATGGTGGGAATATTGCAGACATTTATAAAAATGTGAAATTGCCCAAATCTCTCAGATATTGAACGGTATTTTGTTTAATAGCAACAGAGAATTGGGAAATGTAGAAATATTGAGGGAGAAAATGTGCACGGCCCTAAGATCGTTGAAATAATATAAATCGCCAATGGTAGATAATATTCCACACGAGCTCATAAAACATGCAGGAGTTATTACAGCCACCTGCCAGAAAATATGGACTAGAAAAATATGACAAAGAAAATGGACACAAACGTTAGTGATACCGCTTCCTAAGAACGGCAAAATCAAACTGCAAGAATTCATCTTCATCAGGTGCCATGCCGACTGGCGTAGGCGGTCATGGCTCTCCACAGCTCTCTGTCCACAGTATTATGTATCAAAATCGTTGTTGTTTCCTTGCCGTGTCAGGTTGTCAAACTGTCTAATATTTTCTCACGTTGTCGCCCTTTGTCTCTGGTGCCTTCAATCTTGCCTGTTGTGATTATGTTCTCTAAACCTGCCTGTCTCATGAAGTGGCCAAAAAAAGGAGATTGCCTTTTTCTTATATTGTTGATTAAGGTCCGTTTCGCATGTAACTCTTAATTTTAAGTTAAATAACGAAAATTGTTTAGTTTCGGTGGTACTGGCATGTGATAAAACATTCCTCGATGACAAAAGATGTTTTTTAAGGTACTGTAGAGTGTGTAGTACTAAAATAGTAGGGAAAATAGTAAACAACCTTAGATATGCAGATGACACTATTCTAGTAGCAGAAAGTGAACATGAACTACGAAGACTGATAGACCAATGATAAAGTAATGAATATGGACTGGATATAAACAGTGACGTAGCGAGGTGGGGGCGGAGGTGCGGACCGCCCTGGGAGATAATATAGACGATCCTGCACCACAGACGATAGATCCAGGTACGCCCTAGAAAATCGTCTCATTTTCGAGTTGGGTACCATCATGTCATTTGGACTCAATTCCGACCACTCTTCCGCTTAGTTCTCGGTCGGATTGCTTTTTGTTGTTTTTATTCATTTTGTGCCGCCATTTATGTCATCGTTTTGTTCCTCTTGTTCCACCTGTATTATCGTCTTTGTGTACTTCCTGTTCGTATCCTTCCGGCATCATATTTCACTCGGACACGCATTCATTTCTACTTTTGGTATTTTTATGTTTCTATGTTATGTGTGTATCTTGAAAAAGGTCTATTGGTCCGAAACGTCGACTTTGTCCTGTGTATTGTAATTTGTATGATTATATTCTGTGTTTTGTTTTGTTGTATGTACCATATTTATTCATGTTAACATCCGTCAGTGATAGTGTGTTAGTCGTCATCAAGTAGGACTTCATTACCAGTCTTCCACGTGAGTATTATTTTCAATTATGTTCTACTAGCAGTACCACCTTCTATTGTCTGATGCAGTACGTCCAACATGATAGCTTTGTAAATGTCCGTGTTGTGTCTCTTAATCTGTTTCTGGTAGGAGTGATTGTAATGCATGTGTAAAAGATGTGGTCTTCTGTTTCTGGGATGTTTCTTCTGCAAAGTTTACATTTTGGCGTCTGCTCTAGTCTGTGTTCTTGTTTCCCTATAATGGGCGTCATGTTGAATAATATCCTAAAGGCTATTTCCCTAACTTTTGACGTGACACCTGGAATGTGAAGGTTGTTGAAAGGCTCAGTATAGTCTGTCATAAAATAGGTTACCCTTTCTTAATTCTGTGAAGTAAGGGGAGTGCCTGGAGAGTAACAATAACAATGAAACAGTATTTTTTTTCAGTCAGAAATACATAAGTCTTTATTTCTATCTCTCTTAGAAACATGCAAACACCATTCTCGAACATACAATACTAGACAAGGGCGAACAATTTGACTGCTGTTATCTGCCATCAAATACAATCAATCGTCTTGTTCTCTTCTTGTAAATGATTCTGTAGCCGCACTCTCTGCATCGTATGGGATCTCTGGCCTTTATCTCATTCTCTGCATGTCATTCTCCGCAGAAATATATCATAGTCTGTTGTTTTGGGGGATTTGGTTGAGCCTCCTTCGATGTCTCCACATTAGGGACGGTGGAAATTTTGCTGACTTTCTTTATGCCTTAGCCTACGACTTGAACGTTTATGTTTAATACAATCTTATATCTGTGATCTCTGACAATTTGTGATATCTCTTGAAAAACACAAAAAAACATTTTTTTTTAAATTGATGGAATAAAGGGATCTAATTCAAAATTTCACGATTTTGTATATAGGAAACACTTAGTGTGTCGGTCTAAGTGTAAGAGTTTCATAATATTTAAAAAAAATATTTTTGACAGATACATACAATTAAAAAAAAGAACACACTAATTGGTAAATGCAAGTTTAAAGTGAAAGTACATCAGGAATATATTTTAAACTTTGTTTTGACACAATAATTAATTAAAACAAATCTGTTTACGACTGTACATATTATCTCCCCTTCATTGCAAACGTAAAACCACCTTCTATAAAGTAAACTTCTATAAAGTGGGAAGTTCTCTGTTTACTGTGACTAAATTATATTTTATTAATGAAGCATTATGTTTAGTCAGTGTGACTATCTAAGACACAATAGTCAAGTTTTCTTCCAGTAAACAGAGCCCTATTTCTATCTCGTGAGCACAGTTCACGAAAGTAAGAGTGCTCTTAAGATGCCAACATTAGGACTAGTAAGAAAAACCAAAACACAAACATTGCATGGTTACTGTGATATGTGGTTTAGATCAGTGATGCCAATGTGGTGTGGAAAAATCAAACAAAGTCAGTGATACTGTTATTGTTGCCTACCATGCACATCGTAAAATGTGACTAAGAAGGTTTTAGGGGGTTGAGTTGGCTCTCCTATTCAATAGAGGACCATGTTATCCAGAAGTCATGCTTAAGTTGGGTGTGTCAGATCGAAAGGCGCAGATATCGCAACCACGATGTAAATCATGACATACCACATTCCATTCTCCGGATTACATCCTGATAACATACAGGAGTTTGAGGACGAACACATAAAAAGATAAAGCAGATAAAGATCAGTGGTTCTCAAGATGTAATTAGGTCCACGTTTGGGGCTATATATTTGAAGGGAGGGGGATAATTACACCCAAAAATGAAACTATGGCGCAGATTCTTCCAGATCTGCGACATAAAAATAAGTTTTTGAATGCTTCTATTCTTTTACAAAACTGCCCACTTTATCACAGCACAAGGGGGAAACGATGGCTATCTGAAACAGCTCTGGCGGAAAGCTCTACTGCACTGTCTAACTATTGCACTGTCTAACTATTGCACTGTCTAACTATTGCACTGTCTAACTATTGCACTGTCTAACTATTGCACTGTCTAACTATTGCACTGTCTAACTATTGCACTGTCTAACTATTGCACTGTCTAACTATCGCACTGTCTAACTATCGCACTGTCTAACTATTGCACTGTCTAACTACTGCACTGACTATTGCACTGTCTAACTATTGCACTGTCTAACTACTGCACTGTCTAACTACTGCAATGTCTCACTACTGCACTGTCTAACTACTGCACTGTCTAACTACTGCACTGTCTAACTACTGCACTGGACCTACTCTTTGAACAGTTTAGTTCTTTGATGGAATCCATATCAGCATCTGACCTGCTGGAAAACGAGGAAGAAGGAGAAAAGAATAAGATATACGATAGTAGTAATCCTTGAGGAAAGATAACAAGCTTTTTTTCTGGTCTATAGGAATTAATCTCTAGTGCCGGGAACAACACATTGGCTGGAAATACGAGGGCTGGGGCAACACAGTGCAATATAAGGAAAAACAGATTTATATACAAATGTTGTCAATATGTATACACACGATATACTAGCGAATAGAAGCAAAGACATACGACGTTTTGAATAAGAAACCATCATCAGGACAAACGATAGCTGACTAACAATGACTAGAAACACACATATGATGATATGGGAGACAAGGGATGATGAAAGTGGGAGAGAAAGAAGTGAAGCACAAGTGGGTATTAAGGGAGTGATATTACGGACGATGTGATCAATCCTGGTAACAGGAGATAAAAAAGGACATTGAGATCTGGCCAACAAGACATAGATGATTTCCATCTTAGTTCTCACTTTGGATAATTGAGTTTCTGCGTTTTTTCTCAAACTCCTGCAGATTAGCAGGATGTAGTTCATAATGCGTTTTGTCATGGTTCACAACATTGATGCGAGGTCTTCGCTTTTGACCTAACACATCCTACTTTAAAATGGCACTGGATCATTTTGACCTTATATAGGATGGGACGGACAACCCCACCATATAACCTCCTTAGTCGCTTCTTAAAATATACATGGAAGGCAAACAGTATTGCTATTCTTTGTTTACCTCTCGAGGCTTTAAAAAACAAAACAAATGGTGTGTGACTTATTTAAAAACAATTTGTGTCGTCTAGTGCTTTTGACGGAACGAGTTGGTAGCACTTGCCTAAACACAATATGTGTTAAAAGATGGTTATTTTGTGCATCAATCATTCAGGGCAATATACTGCTAATTTTCCCAATCAACTTGCATATCATATATTAATAAAAGAAAAGTGCGAAAACCAGAATACTGGTTTCATTAGTTATTATAAAGATAAAGAATGCAATAGATCGCATGTAACCTGCTGAAAGACACAGTACAAATAGAAATGACCGGAATATACCAGTGTGGTATCAAAAATTCCCCATTACACATTGTTTACTACACTGTATAATCATGTCTCTCAATTAGTTGTGTGAACTATTTGAAAAAATCCATCTGAAGTCACATTATTTAACCATTACAGTGATTTTCATTGGTCACTTTTGTATACATTGTGTCGACAGCCAATGACAAATCAACGTCAAGTAAAGTCATTTAGAAGAATGAGTTCACGTGACTGTATTTGACGAGAGACACGGTACAGTAAGTGGATATGACCTAGCAAAAGACACCTTACAAAACATTTACAAACAAAAATGTAATAGTCATGATTGAATGATTGTCCAAACAAATGTCATGTGTTTTGTTTTTGCGAAAACTAATTGTACTTGAATTAAACTCATAACATAAAAACATGGATCTTTTTGTACTTGAAGTTTTAAGAAGATAAAAACCTGATTGCAATGGAACAATGGGATAAAAACTGAGGCTCTGTATGGAAAAATAATTTTGTGAAATATATTTTGAGGCTCTGTCTAGGATAGCAGGGTTATAGAGAGTGGACATTTCCATTATTCATTAAGGGTCATAACCCCGCAGATACTATCAGCTAAGGGGATGTAATACATGTGAAATGTATTAATATGTGCAAATGTATTAATAAATCATAAGAACACAAATATTTTGATCTGATCATGTGGTAATATAATTTTAATAAACAACTCTCATTTATTTTGAGTGATTTTATGTAACTATTCCCCGTTCTACTATTTATAAAAACGTTTTTTTGAAAGCAATATCCACGACATTCTTCCCTAACTGTTGACATGGTGAACAAAAGTGTGGCACATAAACTTTTGGATGTTAAGGGATAATGTCCGTATAAGGTTCAAGTTCCCCGCGGAACTAATACAAAAGTTGGCTCTTGACTTTGTATGGGAACTAGTGTCAGTAGTCCGTTCACATGTCTTAGACTCCACCGCGGGGTCAAGGTTCAGCCAGTGTCGAGTCAGCTCGCTCGTCACAGTACCGCTTGGGATCTAGGCTGGTTCCTCCCCATATGACATGTTAAGACAGGACGAAGTCACCGGGGTGAAGTTTTCGGTCGTACGGAATGTTAACAGCATAAACGTGCTCAGCTAAGTGGTGAGCTATACTTAGCGTCCGAGTGGCTTTCGAATGTCGGCGCCTGCTATGTCATACCGCCTCGAAAGAGGATTACGGGGGTATAGGAGAGCTGCTTAGAAAGTGCTTCACTCGACTTTTTTGTCATGAAATTATCTAAATTTTAGTATTATTTGTATTTACACGGTTACCACTTAAACGTATTTTTGATACTGTTATTTATTGGAAAGAATAAACAATATTGATACAAAGTAATAATATAGTCTTACAGTTTTTAATGGCCATAGTTCTTAATTCGTAATTTAAAAGATCTAATTATAATTTCGTTAACACAAAAAAATAAATTTAGTATTAGAGAAAAAAAATGGGATTGCAATTTGTGAGTTTTAAAACGCTTCATTTTTGAGAGAAAATTTACTTTCAACAATAACGCAATTCCACAATATAACGACATCCACCTGTGTCAAGTGAGTTTTAAAAAAATGTAAACTCAAAATATTTTGACTTGATACATTGCTTACTAAAATTGCGGAAATATACATTTGTTTATGTTAATGGCACGTATGTATTGTAATTGTATGTATTGAGTGCAAAGATGTGTCCAGGTCTCACCAAGATTGTCTTGGTTTTATAAAACTGACTTATATCTCGCCCTGTTTTGCCTATGTCCCAGTTTCTATAACAGTTTACAAATACACCAAATGTGTTACGTGTTCAAATCAACACACTTGGTCTCGCTTTGTTCAAGCGAATAAACATGCTTGGTAATCCTAAATGCGGTAGAGCGTGAAGACTTTGATTTATTTATACATAGATCAGTGGTCATAAGGTATTTTCTGTAGAAGTATTAATTAACTCACAGTATTATGTGATTGCCATGTGTCTTCTGTCACGGAGATTATCCAATAAATAAATTAAATTTCCATCACAGCTGACCTATGTTCTGTGATATAATTAAAAAGAAAGAATCTCTTCAAGAATCTGTTTCTAGTAAATAAAAATCTGAACGTAGTGATAGATAAACTTAATTTCCAATAGAAATCGTCCTTGGTTGGCGAGTCTGAAAGGGGAGCCTGGGGAGCTAAACTGTTGCCTGTCAAGTATATCTTAAGCAGCAACTAAGAGGAATTTAAGGTGGAGTTTGTTGTCCCATAAAGGCCCGTAGATAAGGAGGTTGTAGGGTTGAGATATTCAACGTCCCGTCCTTTAGCAAATCAGAATAGGTCTATTCCTTTGCCAAAATGCGGGTAAAATCCCCCCCACCCCGTAGAGGTTTTCACAAAAGGAACATCACAATTCACATGAAGAACATCGGATACACGAAAACACACGAATGACTTTTTTAAGGGAATTACTCCACCCCCTACTTTATAACATATTTATAACACTGGTCTCACCCCATAGTGTCAAATTAACCTAGAGGCTATTATGAAGTTCGATTTGTCAGTTAAGCTGTCAATTATGGCACAACTTTTATCTGGACTATATCCTGCTGATCTGCAGGAGCTTGAGAATGGATACAGAAGATGAAACAAGAAGTTGAAAACAGTTTACACCAGAAGGCATCGATCTTGAACAGATGTGTAAACCAGAAGGCATTGATCTTGAACAGATGTGTGCACCAGAAGGCCTCGATCTTGGTGAAGAATGGATTATCTTTTCAAGACTGTCTTTGCAATCACTAGAGAGTTCATTGATAAACATATGAATATGAATGAATACTGTGTTCACGGAGTTCATCTCCGAACATTTTCATGACATGGATGTTGTGAGACACAGACGATCAAAATAATCTACAATCAGTGGTTCGAATGGACTTTTACCACCAGATCACGTGGAAGAACAGTTCACGAAGCCAGTGGAGCCTTCATTAAACAACAAGCAGCCTAACGATGTGTGTGTTTGCTGTAACGCAAGTACACTTGCTAGAAATGGAATCCTATTTACGCTAAGACAATATCAACATCATCATCAGGTGCTGTGCCGGCTGGCGTAGGCGATCATGGCTCTCCACAGCTCTCTGTCTCCAGTATTATGTATCAATCTCGCTGTTGTTTCCCTGCCGTGCCAGGTTGTCAAACTGCCTAATGATTTCTCACATTGTCGCCCTCTGTCTATGTTGCCTTCAATCTTGCCTGTTGTGACTATGTTCTCCAAACCTCCTTGTCTCATGAAGTGGCCAAAAATATGAAGATTGTCTTTTACTTATAGGCCTATTATTGATTAAAGTCGGTTTCGCATTTGTCTCTGTCAACACTTCCACATTAGTTTTTCTGGCAGTCCATGATATCAACATACCTTAACTAAAAGGTTTTATTCCCTTATCGACCAATCATCAACTAAGGAGACATTTATTCATGCACTGTAAATGTCACGTTAATGTGTCTCCTGTGTACATCGTTATTACACGTTTTTGAGTATTCCTGTATTTCTCCTATTTTTTTTTTGGGGGGGGGGGGGGGGTGTTTTGTGTTGGGATGGGGTGGGGGTTTACTGTGAGGATAAAATGAGACGATTGAACCGGCCTAAGTCTGACCTATTTATTCGAGATTCTTAATCAGGGCTGGCACGTACTTTAAAAAAAAGAAAGTGACATTTCTCCGTAAACATGACAGAACTTTAACATTACAATAGGCTATTCATTTAAGATGGAGTACCGTCTTCGCACGAAAGGTCAGCAACAGTCCCCATTTACCTCATGTCCCTTTCCCTGCTATCACACCATACTATAAGCCTTATAACCCGACGTTGTGGCACACGCTCCACATGTGGAAAGGGGGGATTTCATTGTTTAGGGGGACACTTCGGGGAAAAAAATTTTGTAGAGATTTAGTTGTCTATTATATGTTTTGAAAATTTAGCCTACTTGACTGGCTTTTTTTCTTCTTAATAATTTCCTAGTGTTTTCTTCCTAAATCCCGTCTTGTGTCCTCAACAAGTTACAATTAGGTTTCATTTATGGAATAAGTCAATTTTTGAATAGACCTATAAAAATGTAGGGCCCTTTATGTTTACATGGGGGGGGGGGGGGGAGAAAGACATCAGACTTTTTGAAATATTGAGGTGGGGAAAGGTTTAAAGAAAAGTTTGAGTAACACTGCTATAAGCTGCCAGGTTCACAGAAGTACCACATTGGATGAAATAACACCCATAGTTCTCCAGCAAATTCTATCTTCAGCAACGCAGATGAGTGTGAAAATACCTTGACCTATCCAGCCCATAATGCTGCCTGTCCATGATTTTCTTAGTCTTCGTCTGCTTCTTCCAACGTCGACTGTTCCCTGTAGTATAATTTATGACGAATAATCATATCATCACACGTCCAAACAAAAAATCAGGGCCGTAGACAAGTTTTCATTGAGGAAGGAGGTTTACCTATAAAATAATGTGAAGAAAGGCATGCGTCCATTTTTGTATTTAATTCCCTCTTTTTTATGCGAAAGCAGATGACTTTTTTGATGAGAAAGGTAATGACTATTTGATGAGAAAGGTGATGACTTTTTTAAATGAGAAAGATGACCTTTTTGTGAAAAATCGTTAATGTAGGGGTTTCACCCACCTTTTGACTAATTCCTAGCAATAAAAAACATGTTATGATTTCCTAAGGGTGGGAGGGGGGAGTTGAACACCCACACCCCTTAACAACAGACCTATAAACCACGCAAGTAGGTATATTTGTCGCTTTATTATTGGCAGTAATTATTCTTATAGACCTGTATGAACCTGTATTCAGCTATAACAGTAACCATTAGTATTTCATACAGTATTTCATTAGTATTTCAATGTGAGATCTGGACACTGATGCAGACAAAAGAAAGAAGTATTCAGCCTTTTTAATATAAATTATCCTCCGAAGACGGATGTGTCGGGTCACTGACGCAAGTAAAACTGCGACACATCGCATTTCCATTCACTAGACTACATCCTGCTGGAAATTTAGTAGGACCATTGCCCTGCTACAAGAGAGATCAAGTGGGAGTTTGAGAATGAACGTTGAAGAAGAAGAATATAAATGCTATAGAGGTCTGTTTAACGCGTATTTTATCCGTCATTGATGTACGCAAAATTATAATGAAAACATCCGAAGACTAACATGCACAACACCAAACCAGGATTACACCAGAAGACAACAGATTAATAAGTGGTTTTCGCACGCTTCCATATAGTGCCCTTCAAAAAGCATTGCTATACAGGCACGATTTATACATAGCCACTGGAAAATCATGAAAACGAAGGATCATAGAAATAAAAGAATCAACACACAAAAACCATTAATGAAGCAAAAAGGCTGTCTTCAGAGAATTCAACCTCTGACGCTGCAAGGCATAAAGGGGTATAAAGAGAAAAGATTTATGCAGGCAGAGAGTCGAAAGATATAAATTTCAATCATTCTTGCTACACTAATTCTTGTATTACTACTATTACGCCAGGGTTATCGCAACAGAGCAGAGCAGGTTATTATCTTCCGCCTCAGAACAGGACACAACAGATTAAACAGCCACTTAAATAGACTAAGATTGGTCCCATCACTACTGTGCCTTTGTAGGCAGGCAGCACGACAGCTGAACATATCCTGCAAGACTACAATACACTAAACCAGTTAAGGGAAGAACACTGGCCCACAGAGATGGATATCCACAGAAAGATGCATGGGAGCACTGAGGAGCTTTCAAATATAGCAGCATTTATTAAGAAAACAGGACTTGCTGTGTAGACATGTCAAACTCCGAACGAGAAGAAGAAGAAAACGCCAGGAAATGCCGAGGCCCGAAAGTGGAGCAAAAAATTCACAATACTATTACCTGTCATGTCTGTCGTTGGCGGTAAATAAGTAGGTTTAAGGGTGGAATTGGCTGTCCCTTCCCGCAGCGGTTCTCACCCTGTGGAGTCGGAACCCCTTTGGGGGTCGAACGACATTGCCATAGGGGTGCCCTAAGATCATCGGAAAACATATGAAGTAGCAACGAAAATAATTGTATGGAACACGAGGAACTTTATTAAAGGGTCGCAGCATTAGGAAGGTTGAGAACCACTGCCTGGTAAAAGTTATTAATAAGTCATGCTTAATTCGAATATATCAGGCCAAAGTTGCAGACATTGCAGAAAAGCTTTAAACAGCGACAAAGCATTCTGTTCACCGGAATACTTCCTGATAATCTTGAAGAGTTTAAGGATGACAATAGAGGAATAATAAGGAACGATATTGCCACTTCTACATTTGTTCTCAAACTCTTGCAATATAGCAGGATGTAGTCCGGAATACAATATGCGCTATAGTTTACAGATTAGATGCTATATTTTTCCCTTTCGGTTTTACATATTCGATTTCAGCATGGCTTCTGGGTTACCTCGGCCATATATGAGATAAGACAGTCAACTCAATCCCACAGCCTCATCGCCTCTCACGACATGCTTGGCAGGTAAACAGTGTTGCTATTCTTTGCTCCTCTTTCAGGCCCTGGCAACACATGGGCGTACTGACATTTGACTCCCCAGGTCACGTGGACTATTTTCTTCTGATCTTATCTCTCATGTCATCGAACCCAAGTAGTCTGCTCAGTGGACGAATGACCCACAGAATATACCACCGAAGCACACCAGTCATATGATACTGAACCACCAGAGAGAACGATATCTAAATGTATATATAACGTACAAATGATGCGATATAATTGACACACAATAACCTCTTGAATACGTTCAGTCTAAGAACGGGATTGTAAGCTTCATGTGACATTTGATTTGGTGGTTGAACCTCTTGAATATGTTCAGTCTAAGAACGGGATTATAAGCTTCATGTGACATTTAATTTGGTGGTTGAACCTTTTGAATATGCTCGATTTATGAACGGGATTATAAGCTTCATGCGAAATTTGTTGGTTCTAATTCGGTGTTTACTTGTTCCTATCTTGATGAAGACCTTTTTAGTCGAAACGTTGATTCTGTACATTGTTCCTTGTAAAACTGCTGTTCAGCAAGTTTTCTCCCCCCCCCCCCCGATATTTACTTACATTTGGCGCACAGTTTCACAGCAGTATTCCGTGTGTTCAATTTATAAATATTTGTAACCTGTACGATCAACCAATTTATTTCCAACAAATTTATTGTTTCTTTATTTAGTCTCTTGTCATTTTACATTATTGATTATTCACGCTGTGCAATAAATCGATGCAATTTGCGCTAATTTTCTCAATGAATATCCCGACATGCCTTCTACTTAGATACGGATGGCTGACCTTGATTCAGTACATCTTATATCCGGCATATACACAGTCGAATCTCTCGTTAAATATGAAATCCTGTGGACTTGTCTGTTTCATTCTTCAAAAGTGACTATATTTGACTTCCCCTATGATTTTCATTAGCGGACAACACAAAATATATACTAAGGAAACAAAAACGGGGGGGGGGGGGGATCAAATAACGTTACGTGCGTATGAATACCGATGAGACTCGCCACAGTCTGATACAGTCAGTGTATAAAATGTCATCGTTTCATAACTGTGCTAGAGGGAGGGAAGAATCCAAATACAAGTAAACGGGAGGTGGGAAGGGAATAAAACTATTGCAAGAATTCATAATACAGAATATATAAATAGAATTACGTAATCAAATCAGTCAGACGATATTTATCAAATTCATCCTACATTATAAATGAGAATTATCACAATTTTGCCGTGTCATCAGCGTTTAACTGGCAATGTTGTTTTGTTGATTTCATGAACAACTTAGTTCTATTTATTTGCTCCTGGATATTCGTACTGTAGCTTACTTTTTTTCTGCAGAATTGCAGTGTCATCCCCCGTGTATATACGAATGTTGATTACTATATAACCGTATCGCGTACATAAAGACACATACGTTAATGGTTTTTTTTCCCCAAGAGTAGAAGTCTACAATACTGATTCAGTTACTGTGTTGTACACACGAATTGGCTGTAGTTAATATAATGACACAGGAGATATAGATACGAAGGGATACCTTAAATTCTGAGGTAAGTAGCAGATATTTGTTGTTTTAAAAAAAATGATATTACTGTCTACCGTTCGGGATAGTCCCACGGTGAATTTTTAGAAAAGTAGAATGAGCTATTTGCATATTGAATAGTTATGTCGTTCACTGAATGTAGACACTTTCTAGACATAGATAAGGGAGGAGGATGTGCGGGTGTGAACCCCGCTTCCCTCCCGCAATGAAGTCAGAACATGCTTCTTCTTCTGCGTTCGTTCTCAAACTCCTGCAGTTTATCAGGATGTAGTCTGGAGACCGGAATGCGTTGTGTCATGGTTTACAGCATTGCTGCGATATCTGCGCCTTTCGACCTGACACATCCGACTTCAGCATGGCTTTGGGTGAATTTTTTTAGCATGGCACTGACCCTATATGGGATGGGACAGCCAACTTCATCCCATAACCTCCTTAGTCGCCTTTTACGACATGCGTGGAAGGTAAACAGTGCTACTATTCTTTGCTCCCTTTTTGGACCCTGGCAACACACGGGTATAGTCAGAAAATGACACTCAATATTATGAAGCAAGCCCCCAAAAACGAGTGCTTTCTCCACATTTTGTGTGTGTTCCTCTAACAAAGTAAAAAAAAATCCCACAAAAACTAGGACATTTGCTCTGTTTACAAGTAACCCCTTATCATCTTACCGAAAACGAATCTACGACACGGTCTATTTATTTTTACAAAGTGTCTCAGTGGACAAATAATTAGTGATCCTGTCCTTATAGGCCTAACTGCAAAACATATTTGACCAGTGAAGTGCGAAGGACAGTCACCCTCAGTTTCCTGGATGAGGAATATCCACAAGATATATGGGTCAGAGTATACACAGATGGGTCAGCACATAATGCCGTGAGGAATGGAGGTGCAGGTGTATATATAGAATATCCACACAAGCCTAGAGATACAATCAGAACACCGACAGGAAAATTCTGCAATAATTATGATGCTGAAATCCAGGCAATTAGTGTGGCAGCTAAAAAAACTGCTGAACTCCAACTCTGACCTACAGCCTGTGGTATTCCTGACAGATGCAAGGTCAGTGCTTCAAGCTCTCCAGTCTGAAAAACTAACAGACTTGAAAAAACTACTTAACGAATTGTCTTACCAGTATAGGGTAACCATGCAGTGGATACCCTCTCACTGTGGAATACCAGGAAATGAAAAAGCAGACCAACTGGCTAAGGAAGGTGCTGCCGAAGACCAACCAGATATACCAATCACCTACCATCAGAAAAAAACAGATGATCAAGTCAATAAGAAAGCCACAAACACCAACACAAGATGACTATCACATTATGAACAGATCAGAACAAGTTATAAAGACCTTTTTATCGCTGGACACAAGACATCAAAGACTTTTTTATCGCTGGACACAAGACATCAAAGACCTTTTTATCGCTGGACACAAGACATCAGAGACGTTTTTATCGCTGGACACAAGACATCAAAGACTTTTTTATCGCTGGACACAAGACATCAAAGACCTTTTTATCGCTGGACACAAGACATCAAAGACCTTTTTATCGCTGGACACAAGACATCAAAGATAGGCCTAACGATGGAAGAAGTTGGACACCTTTCACAGAAACTAGAGGCTTATAGAGTGGCAATGAGGACAATGTTCTTCAAAGTACATGTCTTCAAAGTACATGTCTTCAAAGTACATGTCTTCAAAGTACATGTCTTCAACGTACATGCCAAATAGAAATAGATAAATTACCATTCTATTTAACATATATATTCTATCTATTTATCTATTTATTTGCTATTTATCTATTTATTTGCTATTTATCTATTCGCTAAACCCTTTGTTGCCTTTCAGCGTCAGGGGTAGGAGAGTTTCCTGGAGACGGTTCGCGTGTGTGCTGAGTATATTGAGGAATTTGTCGCTTCTTTTATTTCGGTGGTCCATCGTTTTCATGGTCTGCTTCTAGGTATGCCTTCACTGTATCTGTGTAATATAGATTGCTGTAGTCTGCTGATGTGTGCAAAACATTTGATCTGTTGTCTCTTAGTATATTGAAAGACTGGGGTGGTGCCGGTTTTTTGTCTAATGTCCTCATCCCTCGCTCTGTCTCTTAGCGATATTCTAGGATTCTGCGTAAGCATGCCATTTTATCTCAATAACATATCAATAAAGATAATTAAAATGATTCGGATCGAACAAGAGTTGTGACAAATTGATCACAGGTTTTGTTACACAATAAATATTGTTTCAGGCTGAGGCTAATGACAAAGTTTGTTTGCCTCAGTCTCATGCTCGTGGTGGCTAATTAGTTCCATATTGACTTCGTGGGAGGAAGGATACGGTGTAACTACATATTATTCTCCCGATAAAAAAAAGTAATGGCTACATTCAAAATAAGATCTCTACATTAATGTTGCTATCGGAACGTGTGAGATCCCCTGTCACTTAGATAAGTTTCCCTCAGAGGAGAAGAATGGAAGGGGGGGGGAGAATGTTGCCATTAAAAAACAAAAATAAAATATAACAAGTCGTACGTTAATTCTTCCTTTTGATGAAACATGTGATAGATGCACTTTTGACTTTTGGCTAGTTTCAAGTGTCATGTGACGTATTCCTTCCAGAACGTTGTCTTCCCAATGAACTCTCCGAACCTCTCTCTGTCTTGGGCGATGTGGCTTGCATTTTCTAGCGATGTATTCATATTATCTTTAATGTCGTCAGTCCATCGTCTTCTTGGTCTGCCCCTTCTCCTCTTTCCAGGTACTCTACCCTCCATTATTTGTCTTTCTAAACAGTTATGTCTCTTTATATGACCAAACAGCCGTAGTTTTCTTTTTGTTATTGTGTTTAGTAACCAACACTCTGGAATATTCAGTGTGTTTATAATATCTGAGTTTCTGATTTTATCCTTCCATGATATTCTAAGTATCTTTCTGTAGCATTTCAGCTCGAATGCGTTGATCTTCTTTGCCGCTGTTTTACTTAGAGTCCATGTTTCAGAGTCGTATGTTGCAACCGGAAAAATAAAAGTTCGTAACATCAGCACTTTCGTTTCTATTTTGTTGTTTTTCCATATGTTTTTCAGCCGTGTTATTTTCCGTGTTAGTTTCAAGTACTAAAAGTAATGTTCTGATTTGCTAAGGGGAGGGGGGGGGGCTGCGTGTTAAACTACCCCCCCCCCCAATCTACGAGTTTCGTTAGATGGTTAGTTCAAAATGGGGAAAAATTTATAGAGATATAGTTATATGATAGAAATTTGCACGCATGCAGTTGGGTTGGGGGGACCCACCAATGACCCACTAGACAAACCACCACCGCAGGCAACAGAAAACCTTAGTAGATGACATGCCGTAATATTGAGAGTTTCTTATGGAAGCTTTGTAGCATGTCACCTGTACAGTTATAGACCCTCTCTGAGTAGAAAGCTCCTTCAATAAGGCATTCCACTAAGCCGAAAACTGAAGTCCCCTGGGTATGAAAGAAAGATCAGAAACACCACCCCGCTGCACATAGGAAGTAAGAGCTAATTCTCGCAATTTTTGGGGTTCTCAAACAAACACAGAAGAATGCTGAGAGTATCACGGACAACTAGAAAGACTAACGAGAGTGTCAAATGTGAGACAGTGGTTACTTAATAATATCAAAAACAGACAATCTTTAGTTTTTGTGAACACGTTATGAGGCAGGGAAGTCTGGAGAAAATCCAGAGTCGTTACAACAGACAACATAGAAGGCAAGAGAAATCGAGAACAACAACGCGAGAAAATATTAAATAGTCTGACATCGTGCCTTCGCAAAGGGTCAACATCAATCCTGATGAAAGTGACTGGAAATAGACAATTGTGGAGATCCGTGATCATCTGCGCCAGTTGGCACGGCACTTGATGACAATGATTGACTTCGAACACCGTCAACAAAATTGCGGCTAAATCTTTAGTATATCGATTAGATGTCCAGTTAACTTTCTTTCTATTAGATGTTCAGTTAAATGTATTCCTAATGTAGGGAAGCACTTAATAATAATACAGAGATCTACCATTCATGTCGTAAACGGCGACTAAGGGTCATTTGAGAGGGTTGTTAGTCTCATCTCATAAAGTGGAACAGTAACACAGAAGCCATATTTAAGTCAGGAATTAAACTATCACAGCCAAGCTATAGGCTATAACAGAATAAATGTTTTATGGAACAAAACAACAGCTCACAAACACACGCATACATCACACACTGGCATTTAATGAACCCATGCACCGCTGAATCAGCAACCAACCAATCAATCAACAAAAAGCATGCATTGCGCTATATGGACTAGGCCTATATCCTGCGAATCTTCAGGAGTTTGAGAACTAAAGAAGAAAACAGTCTAGAGGTCTGTTCATAAATTATGTCAACAATTGAGTGGAGGGAGAGGGGTTTGAGGGGGGTCTTACAGTTGTTGACAAAATTTGACATATTTCTACACCAACTTCATTGTTTACAGTTGAAAGGGCTACACTTCCTTTTGTTACTTTTTACCACAGTACCACAGATAAATAATGTCACATCATTATTGGTTATCCAACAAACACGTACCGGAAATACACGTTTGATACTGGTTTCCGGTATAGTACAGCAGACGTGTATAGTTTTATATATATATATATTTGTGTGTGTGTGTGCGTGCGTGCGTGCGCGCGTGCGTGCGTGTGTGTGTGTATAGATAGAGAGAGAGGGGGGAGGGGGGGATTTACCTTAAACAAATGTCATTCGCTCGTTTACGGAATTTCCATTTCATTGTTTATGAGAAATATGATGACATTTTGTGATAAAATTATTGGAGGTGGAGGGTGTGCCCCTCCTTAAGTTAAATTCATAGTACTAAAAGTCGTGTTGTGATTTTCTATTCAATTCGTAGTATTGAAAGTCGTGTTGTGATTTGATACAGGGAAGACCGGGAAGGGGTGTTTAAACACGCCCCCACCACTATCTGCTTACATGGAAATATCCCAGAACTATCATTGAGGAGACGGTCAATGGCATTATGGCTCAGACTACATACCTTATATACAGAAATGGGGTCGGATAGTGAAGAACTGAAAATATAGTAGCCATTCCCCCCCCCCCCCCGAGGTACTCCAAAATGGAGCGAAAAGTTCTTTTTAATGAGTATTTCACCCGCACTACAAAAGATGTACCTACGAGACTGCTCAGACTTCAAATGACCTAAAGACAGGAGACGAGAGCATGTAATTACACTCGAAATATATGATAATACTGTCACAGTTTTTGTAGCCTAACGAAGATAACTTTATTTCCACAAAAGAGGAAGATATCAAGATGCACAAGATAATCACGTCTGTTGCTTAGCAACGTGTGTCTGGCACGCACAAGACAATGACCTAATGTGCGATATGGCGTCTACTTAAAGTAGCAGCGACACTTGTTTTTATCACAGTAAACACACGATTTGAATGAGGTCAAATAATATGGAGTTTGTGGGGGAATAGACAATGTAAAAAAAAAAAATAATCCATGCTTAAAATGGATGTGCTGGACCCCCTGGGAGGGCAGGAGAGAGAATAACAAAGCTTCGCCGTGGAACTGGCAACACAACGTAGTTCATGCTCCCCGTCAAGACTTTTAACGTGTATATTCCCAAGTCGATAGAGTGGAAAAAGTCTAAAATACGCAATGAGAGCGGTACTCGGGTGTACTAGAGATACACCCATCTCTGCTATCAGATTTCTGCTTGATCTTCCCAGCATTAGAGTGCGACATCAGGTAGCACAAGTTAGGTCGTACCTTAAAGTGACAGAATACAATAACCACCCATTAACCATCGTCTAGATGAGTCAAAGGGAAAACGAATCAAGCGTGGCAGATCATGGATGGCAGAGGCTGAAGACACACTGCGAAGAGTATGTGAATTGGAAGAAATAGGAAAGGGCAGTGAATGGGTGGAGGTAGACACTGAGAAGAAATCACTGACTAAAGTAATAATACAATTAGATAAAGCGTGTCGAAAATGGATGGAAGTCAGGGCTCAGGATACAGTGCACGAACTCGCCCAACTGCACGCGAAACCACAAGACATTATTATATACACAGATGGCTCCGTTAACAGAAACACAAATAAAAGCGGTTGGGGTTTTGTTGCCTACAGAAATGGCGTCAAGTTGGTTGAAAAATCTTCAGCATATTTTACTGTCACATCGAGCATGAGGATGGAGATAGAGGGAGTTACAGCAGCAATTAATTGGTTGATAACTGATATATCAAGACACCCGGTAATACTCACAGACTCTCAAAGCATGTTGCGCAAGATAGAAAAGCTCATGCTGTGAAAAAAATGGTGGGACTTATTGAACAACCCAGTTGTTCAGAGCATTACATGGATATACTGCCCTGATCATGCTGGAGTCAGAGGAAACGAGAGAGCCGACTTATTGGCAGGCAATGCGGCAATAGACGGCACATTGCTGAGAAGAGATAAAGCAGACTTAATGAAGGCAGTAATAAATTCATTTCAAGATGCAGATGATGTCAATGAGGTTGAGAACGTACACATACAGAGAATGTTAGAAATGGGAGTATTTAGAGGTGATGGAAGGAAAAGTAAATTTTTTGGAAAGTCCCGAAGATCACACAATCAACACCTGACCGGGACTCTGAGTCTACATACACTGGGATGGCTGCTGGAGCGGAGGGTGGAGCACTTATGGGAATGTCCTGCGTGCTGTGAAGCCAGTTTCTAATCAAGAATAAAGAATAATTACTTTTGTCTTTTTCTTCTTTAGAAACATGTTTTGTTCTTCACTAAAGCTTTTTTTGTTTTTGTTTTATTATGTTCAGTAAATCTTTCTCATTTGATGGTAATAGGCCTACATGACTTGGTAATTTACCAAGGCAAATGTCCTGTTTTGTGACGATGTGGTACAGAGCGCATCTGTGTCGACTAACGTACCGGGTTCGAATTCCCGCCGCAGGAAATTGTACATCTCGACCGTTCAGAAATAAATGGCACAACGAATTGCCTAGAAAATCACTACAACCAAAAATAAAAAAATGTTGGGTTGATGGCATCATCTTAAATATGAATAGCTACCAATCACAATATATGGTTAGGTCTATATACGGTTAGAAATTAATGACAGTCAACATTCGTTTGCGAAGACGGTATATGATTTGATCTGTTCATGGCTGAGAGAATGACATTAAAAAATTATGTTTTTAAATAGCCGCACTGCATGTACCTTAACTTGTAATGCACAGTCAGATTTGATTGAATTCGTGACTCAACGTAATTTGTTATGTCATCTATGATAAATCAATTATTAAAGTTATAAACTACACCTGGTTGCTGTGCATATTTACAAGTATGTGTACGGTTCAGGTGAGTCGTAACATATCACAGCGTGTTGTGTTTGCGTGCTGTGTTTGTCTTGTCATTCGCACGATTTCTTGTTATTACAAGCGGGTGACACATCGTAAGACTTTACTTGTTTTATTTAAATACGTGTAAGTCTAAATATCAAAACAAACAGTAGTTTATTTATCTCATATGAAAGAGGTCCCTAGTCCGTATGTTATCAAGGTCAGAAATAGAACAATCAATACGTTATATGACAACGCGCAAGCGATCTGCAATAAGGACGATTCCTTCATAAAATAAAAGGGGGAGGAGGGGTTTCTTATAATAAGATATTGATTCGCCCATTTACTTTCATCATCATCAAGTGCCGTACCGAATGGCGTTGGCGATCATATTTCCCCATGTACATCCATTCTCTCATATATGTCATCATCTCTGTTGGTGTCGTCAATCGAAGCCATTTAGTCAAACTGTATTTTACTATTTGGTGGGGTACTATTTCCTGACATTATCATTGTTTCTGTCTTTATTATGTTTAAGCGAAGACCTTTTTGTTCACTTTCTGTCACAGTCCTGTTTAACAGATCTTGGAGATGTTCTTAGTTTTCTGCTATCAACACAGTATCATCTGCATGTCGTAGATTATTGATATTGTGTCCTCCTATTTTAATGCCTGGCATATTCTTAATTGATCTCAAGATATTCTCGCTGTAAAGAGAAAATAACTCTGGTGATAATACACATCCCTGGCGTACACCTTGTTTTATTTGTGTATATTTTTCAGTTATATTATCCACTTTCATGGCTGCTTCTTGTTGTCAGTATATATTGCGCACAATTCTAAGATCTTTACTGTCCATATTAATATATTCTAGCATTTTGATAATCTGGTCGTGTTTACTTTGTCGATTGCTGTGGTGTAATTAATAAAGCAAACGTATATATCTTTTTGAACTTCTAGTGATCTTTCAATTAAAGTTCTTAATGTATATATGGTGTTTTGTGTTTCTTTCCCTTCAACAAATCCAAATTGTTCATCCGCTATTTCCTCTTTAATTTTCTGTCTTATTCTTCTCATAATAATCCTTAACAAAATATTTGTTCTATGACAGGAAAGATTAATTGTTCTATATTCTTCACATTCTATTGCTCCCTGTTTTTTATTTTTTTTATTTGATAACGCTATAAATGTTGATTTTAGAAAGTCATCAGGCAAGTGACCACTGTCATAAACATCATTCAATAATTTTGTTATTACTTTTATTCCAGTGTCTTCCAGCGCCTCTAGTTCTTCCACGGAAATATTATCAGGGCCTGATTTTTTCCCTTTTTTCGTGTGTTTTATGGCATCTATAATTTTCTCTTCTAGTCTTGGTGGTCCCTCACAATTTATTATATTTTCTATTAATTCTAATCTTCCTTCTCAATAAAGCTCTTCTATGTATTATGTCCATCTTTTTACAATGCCTTCTTTCTTCATGAGCATTTTGCCATTTTTATATATCATGCATCCTGTGTTATATTTTGTTTTTATATTTACATTGCAAATTCCTATTTTTAAATGATCTTTTCGCAAAAATTTGATACGGGTGGATTTGTACTAAACCGTAGATAAGAGAGGGGGTTTGGCATTTTAAACCCCTAACCTAGTTAGCAAATTAGGAAATGACTTTTAGCACTGGTAATTTGACCAAAAACGTTGGAAACAAACCTAAAAAAAAATACTTTTGCCGTAGCGATTTTTTAGAAATATGGTACCAAATTTTACATCACAGATGACGATCTGGCACTTAAAAATGCTCGAATTATATTTTTGTTTAAATTTTAGGTAACCCAACCCTTGACCCCCCCCCCACTTCTAAGATATATATATATATATATATATATATATATATATATATATATATATATATATATATATATATATATATATATATATATATATATATATATATATATATATATATATGACCCTGGTTTATACCCCCCCCCATCTCTTCCTTTGACAACATTCCTAGTACTAAAAATCATGTTCTAATTTCCTAACGGGATGGGGGGATATGGGGTAGGGGGTAATGAGCACACACCCCACCCTCAATCTCCCCTTTTGATATGATCGAGTGAGTGTGATATGACATTGGTTTCCTAACAAAAGTCGTCTAGTTACCCTATCCTGAAGAAAGCTAACGTGGTTCCACATTGCAATACTGAATTCGGATGTGTGGGGTCGAAATATGGTGACATAGCAGCGAAACTGTAAACCTCTACTTAACGCATTATATTAACGCATTATATTAACGCATTATATTAACGCATTATATTAACGCATTATATTAACGCATTATATTAACGCATTATATTAACGCATTATATTAACGCATTATATTAACGCATTATATTAACGCATTATATTAACGCATTATATTAACGCATTATATTAACGCATTATATTAACGCATTATATTAACGCATTATATTAACGCATTATATTAACGCATTATATTAACGCATTATATTAACGCATTATATTAACGCATTATATTAACGCATTATATTAACGCATTATATTAACGCATTATATTAACGCATTATATTAACGCATTATATTAACGCATTATATTAACGCATTATATTAACGCATTATATTAACGCATTATATTAACGCATTATATTAACGCATTATATTAACGCATTATATTAACGCATTATATTAACGCATTATATTAACGCATTATATTAACGCATTATATTAACGCATTATATTAACGCATTATATTAACGCATTATATTAACGCATTATATTAACGCATTATATTAACGCATTATATTAACGCATTATATTAACGCATTATATTAACGCATTATATTAACGCATTATATTAACGCATTATATTAACGCATTATATTAACGCATTATATTAACGCATTATATTAACGCATTATATTAACGCATTATATTAACGCATTATATTAACGCATTATATTAACGCATTATATTAACGCATTATATTAACGCATTATATTAACGCATTATATTAACGCATTATATTAACGCATTATATTAACGCATTATATTAACGCATTATATTAACGCATTATATTAACGCATTATATTAACGCATTATATTAACGCATTATATTAACGCATTATATTAACGCATTATATTAACGCATTATATTAACGCATTATATTAACGCATTATATTAACGCATTATATTAACGCATTATATTAACGCATTATATTAACGCATTATATTAACGCATTATATTAACGCATTATATTAACGCATTATATTAACGCATTATATTAACGCATTATATTAACGCATTATATTAACGCATTATATTAACGCATTATATTAACGCATTATATTAACGCATTATATTAACGCATTATATTAACGCATTATATTAACGCATTATATTAACGCATTATATTAACGCATTATATTAACGCATTATATTAACGCATTATATTAACGCATTATATTAACGCATTAACCCCGGACTACGTCCTGCTAATACGCAGGAATATGAGAATGCAAGCAGAAAATCGTATAGATTCTCTTGTCGGTTTCTACTTTCGTTGGCCTGGAATGTGCCTATATCGGCAATCTTGTTTCTTCTACAAACAAGACTGTACTCTTCAACCCACGCAGAGTACTGGAGACAGAAGATTGTATAGAAGACCTAATTGCAGAAAGTAAACAAACCTTATTCGTTACGTTTTTTATTATTGTCTTGTTATTCATTGGTCGTTATTTATATACTTGGAGTAGCCCACCATAAATAGCCAAGGGCTACCAATGAAACACAGAAATATTCAAAATACCGGAAAAACAGCCTTCCGGATCATCTGCGTACAGGTCTGTAGTACCTAACAACGGTCGCGGCGCTGTAAATCCTTCCTTCCGGTACCGTTTTTCTGGGTCAGCGTGTCACCTCATCACCGAACACTCGCGTCATTATATAAGCCTCTAACCAAATTTACACGACGTAAAGGAAATCTCTGAGTTCCGTGACAGCAGTACAGATAGTTGCAAACACGCTGTAAGTTCACGCATAACAGCATCAAATTAAACATACGTTTCTACTATAGCGCCTTTATCAAACAAAATACGAAAGTTTTTTTTTTATTTTCTTATTCTTGTGTGCATAGGCCTCTGTTTTGCCTAAACTCTGTCATGGTAGATGCAGGGGCTAGACAAATTTAAGAGCCATGAGTGTTAAGATATTGATTCTTAACAGGTGCATTGTCCCATTTTCATCTATTTTGGGGGGGGGGGAATTGAAAAAGTAACATAGGCATGCGAGAACTTGGGAATATAATAGTTCATCGACTGACTAGGTCGTAGGTCGTAGTGAAGAAAAATAAACTCAAGATCCGCAAACGAATGACAAGCAATAACCGGTGCAGGATTTACGTATAAGCTACACAAGCTATAGTTTAGTTCCCCCACTTTCCTGAATAATTGTCATATATACTTACATATATTGAAGCATTATTTGTCCCAATGCCGCACGTCCGGAAAGCTTAGGGCCTTATCAAGTCTAAATCCGGCGCCTGGGCAATAAGCGGAATCATAGAAATTATATATACCATCAGACATATGTATACTCATACCAGAGCCGCCTTTACACCATTTTGGGCCCCTGGGCAAAAAAATAGTGCTGCCCCCACCCCTCGCAGGAATAACAAATAAATGGTTGATAATATTAAAAATAATGAATTATTAATTTTGTCACTATACTAATTTCAACAAAATTCTTGTTAAAACTTGCTGTACAGCTGCAACTATAATCAACATTAAACATGAAGAACAAAGAAAAGAGATTTTATTTACATGTTTTATAGTATTACATATGATATTTACAACAAAAAATGTACACACAAAAATAACAGATATTTTACTTTTCTTTGAAGGGAAAATAATTACATGGATTAAACCTCAATCTACAGAATGTGGTAAATGACATTCCTGGACATTGGTCCAGGTTCAAGGTTGGAAGTGATTGATAAACTTAAAGGGCCTGTTCGCATATAAACACAAAATTATGAGATTTTTATAAAATAATACTAAATTTTATGCGGGTTTTCCGAAACCCTAAAACATATTCGCATGGGGCCCCCTATGCTCGTGGGCCCCCGGGCAAATGCCCAACGGGCCTATGCGTTAAGACGGCATTGACTTATACCCATATGCCAGTCACACATTCACACACGTACACACACACACAGAGTTCTTACTGATGTTGCGAAAGATAATTTTTGTTTCCTTTGCTTGAATCCCTAGAAATTGCGAACAGTAGAGATCTTGATAATATGTACTTACTACGCAAAACTCAACAGGTAGATCCAGGAATAGGGTAATACAGTTTTGTTTTCTTCTTCTGCGTTCGTTCTCAAACTCCTGCAGATTAGAAGGATGTAGTCCGGAGAACGGAATGCGTTGTGTCATGGTTTACAGCATTGCTGCGATATATGCGCTTTTAAGCCTGACACATCCGACTTCAGCATGGCTTTGGGTCACTGACCCTATATGGGATGGGACAGCCAACTCCATCCCATAACCTCCTTAGTCGCCTTTTACCACAGGCGTGGAAAGTAAACAGTGTTGCTATTCTTTGCTCCCCTTTCGGGACCCGGCAACACACGGGTGAATACAGTTTTGTTAATAACTAGAGACATGCATAATAACACACACAAATCGACGTTTCGACCTAAAGGTTTTTATCAAGACAACAATTGAAACAAAATTAAAACATATAACAGAAAACAAACAATAATGACATCGACGGTCACATTGGTATGTGTGAGTAGACATCTTACATCCTTC
Organism: Meghimatium bilineatum; assembly: GCA_034231615.1. NCBI lineage: Eukaryota > Metazoa > Mollusca > Gastropoda > Stylommatophora > Philomycidae > Meghimatium > Meghimatium bilineatum. Next base: position 3,739,191 of record CM067303.1, read on the forward strand.
TATGGGGGAGTTTCTCAGAGCTTTATTTGTTTTACCGAAAAAATAGCACCCAGCTTTATGACACATTCTGTGTGCAATTTTCTATATCTCTGTAATGGAAAAAGTTCGCAAAGTTTTCTTTCATAGAGATAAGCAGGGTAGGATTTAAACTTGATAATGTCATAAGCTTTACGGATGTTTGGCATTTGGGACAAATAATGCTGCAATTTATTTAAGTATGTATGACAATTGCTCAGGAAAGTGGGGGACCGTAAGCTATAGCTTGTGTAGCCTATACGTAAATCCTGCACTGCAGATAAGGCCGAGCACTAGAGCTCTTGTATCCTTCTGTGCAATTGGAGAGTTTTTCAAAAGAGATAAAAACGTAACTATCTTCGTGAAGTAATGTGGGGGCTTTTAATAGATATACAAAGCACATTACAATAGTCATATTATTTACCCGGATGTTTGCTGTTGCATGGTGGGTGGTCTGTTCGGTTATGATGAGACCTTCTCACCTTTCAACTACGCAAAAAAAAAAATCAACAGATGAAATTTATTTTGATTTTATTATAAAGGTTTTATTGGCTTCACCAAGATGCAATATAATGATTAATGACACAAAATTAGCACAAGTTGAAAAAGTGAAATATCTTGGCACCCTGTTAACATCAGAAGATAGATGCTCAAGTGAGATAAAGAGCCGAGCAGCACAAGGCAAATCAGCATTTCAAAAAATGAGAACCATTTTGTGCAATGGAAAAATATCAAAGCAGATCTGAATTCGAGTGCTGAGATTTTATATCGAACCAATTCTTTTTTATGGATGTGAAGCATGGACTGTAAACAAAAAATTCAAAGCGAGTTAGAGGCTACAGAAATGTGGTTTCTGAGAAGAATGATGAAAATACCATGGACAGCCAAGAAAACTAATGCAGAGGTTCTCATTGATGCTGGCGTAAAAAGATCAATCATATCAAACATTAGGGGCAGACAGTCAATGATTTTAGTGCATGTGCTGAGAAGAACACAACTTGGACACTTAATAACCACTGGAAAGATCAAGGAGAGAAGAGATAGGGGACGATAAAGAGAAAAGTCGCTAGATGGACTAGTGTTGTGGCACGGTAGAAGTTCACCAACCGAGCTTATTAACAACACATGAGACAGAGAGTCGTGGAGAAACATGATCGCCTACTCCATTCGGCATGACACTTTATTAATTGATTGATTGATTGGCTTGCTCACATGTACACTTTGCTGATGTGACAATTTGATGTTGTTATACAAATGGCTGTTTCGATAACCATGACATTCGAGCACATCATTCAAGAATGTGCAAAATTATGACACATTAGTAGCGTGCACATACTGATCTTCTGATTACACCTATGAATGTTAAACTCTATTGTACAAAACAATGGAAGATACTGCCCAATTTATACATGAAGCAATACAACAAATATAGCCATTATTAGCGAGCGGTAGAACAGGAAGAAATTATAAGGGTCAAGGTAATCTGAGTTGTGAACCAGCGCCACAGCACACGGTTTCCCATAAGTGCTCAGCTGTCTAGTCAGTGGTTGACCAGAAACATAAGTGTTCAGCTGCATAGTTAGTGGTTGACCAGAAACATAAGTGTTCAGCTGCCTAGTCAGTGGTTGACCAGAAACATAAGTGTTCAGCTGCTTAGTCAGTGGTTGACCAGAAACATAAGATTTCAACTGCTTAGTCATTGGTTGACCAGAAACATAAGTGTTCAGCTGCTTAGTCAGTGGTTGACCAGAAACATAAGTGTTCAGCTGCTTAGTCAGTGGTTGACCAGAAACATAAGATTTCAACTGCTTAGTCATTGGTTGACCAGAAACATAAGTGTTCAGCTGCTTAGTCAGTGGTTGACCAGAAACATACGTTTTCAGCTGCTTAGTCATTGGTTGACCAGAAGCATAAGTGTTCAGCTGCCTAGTCAGTGGTTCTCCAGAAACCGCAAGACTAGCATCGACTAGTGCACTTGCTATGTAGCGATGGTGCTTTTCCTCGAACTTCCCAGAGCATGAGCTCCGGAACCCAACTTTCTAATGTTTGCGTGAACCGCGGAAGAAATTTTGTATTTATAACTTCGAAAAACGAGTTTATTCCAAATCTGGTTTTGCTGGCCCTCGTGCGAATTATTTATATTACGCAACCGTGAATACCTGGTTTGGCGAAAAATTGATTAATTTAAAATTATCAGAGCCAGCCAAGCTTGATAACTTTAGCGAGATTTGTATTGTCTAGGGATGAACATTTATGAAAACTAAGAGCGATAAAACTGGGGAATTCTACGAGAGACTGATTTTATGTATGTGATTCTTCTTCTTCTGCGTTCGTTCTCAAACTCCTGCAGATTAGAAGGATGTAGTCCGGAGAACGGAATGCGTTGTGTCATGGTTTACATCATTGCTGCGATATCTGCGCTTTTAAGCCTGACACATCCGACTTCAGCATGGCTTTGGGTCACTGACCCTATATGGTATGGGACAGCCAACTCCATCCCATAATCTCCTTATTCGCCTTTTACGACATGCGTGGAAGGTAAACAGTGTTACTATTCTTTGCTCCCCTTTCGGACCCTGGCAACGCACGGGCGGTGTATTTGATTCGATCCCCAGCAATTGCGAGACTACGAACTATTATGATGTAAGGTTTAAACATATGTCATTGTTTCATATGTGCATTTTCTAGTTGGGGAATGTCCAGAGGGTTAGGATAATAATTGTCTCAAAAACTTTCTTTCATATACAGCCTACTCTGACGGTTCTTTTTTTTTTTTTTTTTTTTTTTTTGCAACCTTATTTTGTATTTTCTGGGATATCAATCATTTGTTATGACTGTGCCATTGCTATGCTGAGAAGTAATTTATCTCGAAGACTGGATCGTGTGAGGAAACTCATTACAAGAATTGAGTTTGGGTAGATTGTGTTTGCTTGGATGACGAATTGAAGTCAAATTTTAAACAATCGAACATTTCTCACAGATTCGTCTTGTCGTCTTGTGACAGTATACCCATTTGTCAACGAGAGATGGGCGGACTCTTTCTATCTATCTATCTATCTATCTATCTATCTATCTATCTATCTATCTATCTATCTATCTATCTATCTATCTATCTATCTATCTATCTATCTATCTATCTATCTATCTATCTATCTATCTGATCTGATCTGATCTGATCTGATCTGATCTGATCTGATCTGATCTGATCTGATCTGATCTGATCTGATCTTCTTCTTCTTCTTCTGCGTTCATTCTCAAACTCCTGCAGATTAGCAGAATGTATTCCAGAGAAAGGAATGCGTTGTGTCATGGTTTACAGCATTGCTGCGATATCCGCGCCTTTCGGCCTGACACATCCGACTTCAGCATGGCTTTGGGTCACTGACCCTATTTGGGATGGGACAGCCAACTCCTGATCTTATCTTATCTTATCTTATCTTATCTTATCTTATCTTATCTTATCTTATCTTATCTTATCTATCTATCTATCTATCTATCTATCTATCTATCTATCTATCTATCTATCTATCTATCTATCTATCTATCTATCTATCTATCTCTCTCTATCTATCTCTATCTATCTATCTATCTATCTATCTATCTATCTATCTGTCTGTCTGTCTGTCTGTCTGTCTGTCTGTCTGTCTGTCTGTCTGTCTGTCTGTCTGTCTGTCTGTCTGTCTGTCTGTCTGTCCGTCCGTCCGTCCGTCCGTCCGTCCGTCCGTCCGTCCGTCCGTCCGTCCGTCCATCCATCTATCTATCTATCTATCTATCTATCTATCTATCTCGTCTGTCCGTCCGTCCGTCCGTCCGACCGCCTAACCCTCCCGCCTGTCCGTCCGTCTGTCTGTCTGTTTGTCTATCAGGATCACTAGCAGGATCCACTCCAGATAACGGAATGTGTTATGTCATTCTCTACAGCTTGGGTGTGATATATGCACCTTTTGGTCAGACACATCCGATTTAGCATGCCAGCTGTTTACCAAGCTGGCTAATACATTTTTTACCATTATAGAGACCACTGTTTACAAAGTGGGTTATTGTATTTTAACTATCTCACTATTTGTGTCCACAGGAAAGAGGCGAATTATTACCGTTACTGCCCTAAACCCTAAGGTAATAGATGTTCAGAAAATTCAAAGCAGATACAGTCAAAGCATCCCCCAAGAAAGAAACCAATAACATCGAGCAGATAGAGACACACCCACCGCCGAATCCCGTGTCATTTCCGGGTCACACAAGGCCTGCTGTTGAAATGGCTAACACTAACAGTGTAGCCCTAGAGTCTATAGATACAGTTCTTGCAAAGATTCGAGATGAAGTTGAACACGAAGGTCATGGAGCATCGCATATTTTTGTAATTCTTGGAGCATCTGTGAGTATTTTAGGGCTTGTATGTGTTTGAACTGAATAAACTTGTAATGAATAGTTCAAATAATAAACGAAATAGGCCTAAGTCAACTACTAAGTGTCTTCTTAGTCTCTCTAGTACTAGTCTAACTAACTTTTTATATGTTAAAATATAAATAATAAATAGTTGATAATACTTCTATGTTGTTGCCATGGAAATAGTTAAAAAGTATAGAAAATACTAGTGTCTTTACTTGCCACTTCTTGGGAAAAACTTTATATAAACTAATCTAACTGTTTATATATCAGATGACTTTAGTCAAGTTTAGTCTACTTTAGAAACGTAAATAGTTAGCAACAAGCCCTACTTTGTTAATATTCTTCCTTTTCTGCCTTTGCATTTTAGATGTTGATAGTCAATTTTATAGTGAGTTTTTGTTTGTTTCAGTATTTGCTAGTTCTCAAAATACCTCTCCCAAGAATTGCGAAAAATATTTGTTTAACCCTGGGAATTACGATCAATAGAGCGATTGTATCTTTCTGTACAGTGGTGGATGTGTAATGAACAAGTCACTAGAGATATAAGTTACAAGATACTAGAATACATATAGTTGTGCAGATCCATGATACACCAGCTGGCACAACAATTAGTAATGAATACTAGTAAATCTTAGTTCATTTAATATCCCTGAAGTATTGCTACACATTTTTAATAGTGTTTGTTCTCAATCTTCCACGTAATCTCTATGTTGCAGGACAGCTGTCTCGCTAGAATTCCAGCAGGATTGTCTATTGTCTTTCCCCATGTGGTTTGTTATCCACTCGTGCTGTTAAGCATAGGGGTGATTGGAGCTCGAGCTTGTGTTTCAAGGCCAGATGTGTGGCTTTGGCTGTGCTATGACTGTGTTTGTTCAGGATTTCCCAGATGTTTTATATCCATCTTTTTTGTGGCCTTCCTCTGGATTTGTATCCAGTGGGATATAGTAAAAAAATCGGAGGTTTAATTTGCAGCGAAGGAGAGTGGAATGTGTTGTGTCATGCTCTACAGCTTGGGTGTGATATCTGCACTTTTTGGTCAGACACATTCGACTTCAGCATGCCAGCTGTTTACCAAACTGGTACCTAATTGAAGGTCTGACACATATGGCTTCAACAGTTGCTATTCATTTATGAGAACATGTATACTTTTATAAATCCAGATTTTTAGATCTGACATTCTGAAAATGAATGTGTTAGGCCTATATGGTGCACATTAAGTGGTAACACAACATACTTCAATCTCCCTAGTGGAAATAACATATACATGTTTCATTGTTAACTTCCATCGATGATAAACACCTTAAACAGGTAAACGAGTTCACTTACTTAGGAAGCATTACATCGAGTGAAGAGAAAAGCAGTAAAGAGATACAAAATAGATGCAACAAAACATACCAGATCCTAGGACAGATGACACGCATTTTCAAGAACAAAAATGTAAACATAGACACTAAAGTTGCATTATACAAGACTATGATTATTCCACCACTGTGCTACTAGTGCCAAACCTGAACAATGACAGCACAAGACAAAAGAAAAATAGTGACAGCAGAAATGACATGTCTACGAAGACTACTCGGAGGGTCATTAAGAGATAGAATTAGAAACAATAACATGAGACAGATAACCAAAACAATACCAGTATTGGAACACATCAAAAGACAACAGATCAAGGGGTTTTCGCACACTTCCAGACTATCAAAATATGGCATGACACATAGACATCACACCTATAAAGCCAGAGGCAGACCATGTAAAAGATGGATCACAGAAATCAAAGAAGCCATAGGAACAAGCTTACAAACAGCGCACAAGAAGGCCATCTCCTGAGAACTCTTCCACCCTTAACGCGCAAGGCAAACAAGGGCCACAGCGTATAGATAGATTGTTAACTTGACTGCAAATGCAGAAGAAGAAAAAGAACACCTGACATCCAAATGATATTTCAGAGACATAAAAATAATATTTTTTTACTTTTATGTAGGGAGATCTGGCAAAGAAAAAGATCTATCCCACATTATGGTAAGTACCGGTATGCAAATCTATAAATTTGGCCATTTAGTTTGCATCTCTTGTGGTGAGGTCAAATGGTGGTATCAGCCTAGTGTGATTATATCAGGACTTTCTTTTGTCTTCTTATAGGCCATGCTGCTGCAGAAGATGGGTGTATCGGGCCATTGGTGCAAATATAACGGCGACACAACGCATTCTCTGGACTACATCCTGCTGGAAATCTAGTAAGACCATGGTCCTATAACAAGAAAGATTCAGCAGGAGTTTGAGAATGAATGCTGAAGAAGAAGAAAAAGGCGATGCTGCATGGTGTTGGTTATCATGTCTCTGCACAGCCTTTTGTTTTGTGTGCTGTTAATGATTTCCGATACCGATTTTCTCTCATGCCACAATCCTAGCTGCCCAGTATCTTATCTCAATATTTTCTTCTATGCCTCTTGCTTTACAACTTGCCTGTTGTAATGATGTGTTCTAACTTTCTCATGATGTGTTCTAACTTTCTCATGATGTGTTCTAACTTTCTCATGATGTGTTCTAACTTTCTCATGATGTGTTCTAACTTTCTCATGATGTGTTCTAACTTTCTCATGATGTGTTCTAACTTTCTCATGATGTGTTCTAACTTTCTCATAATGTGTTCTAACTTTCTCATAATGTGTTCTAACTTTCTCATGATGTGTTCTAACTTTCTCATAATGTGTTCTAACTTTCTCATGATGTGGTCTAACTTTCTCATGATGTATTCTAACTTTCTCATGATGTGTTCTAACTTTCTCATGATGTGTTCTAACTTTCCTCTTCTCATGATGATGTCACCAATTTAACTTATTAATAAAACAAGAGACAGACAGTTGTGGAGAAGCATGATCACCTACACCACTCAACATGGCACTTGATTGGTTGATTGACTCCTACATCTTCTGTGTTCATTCTCAAACTCCTGTTCTAACCCTCCTGATAGGAAGAAAATAATAGGAACACTGTGACTAGCTAGACACGTAAGTCACGTGTTACTATAGAGATTTGGGAGTAGAGTTTCGCTGTCCTAAAGTTGGACGTGTCAGGATAAAAAGCACAGATATCGCAGCCAAGTTGTAAAGTATGTCACAAGTATGTTCTCAGACTACATCTTGCTAACCTGCAGGAGTTTGAGAATTAACACATAAAAAAATATTCCCATCTCATTGTGTCAATTGTCTTGTCCATGGTCGCTTTAGATTTTCAACCAAATATGTTTTATGTAAAATTTCAACATCTTTTTTCCGAGTTTCACCTTTTGCATTAACATTTTTCTGCAGGTATTACCTATTATCAAATATGTTTTAACAGAGCGCCGTATCTAATATAGTAATGTGAAGTATTTATTATCAAATATGTTTTAACAGAGCACCATATCTAATATAGTTATGTGAAGTATTTATTATCAAATATGTTTTAACAGAGCGCCATAATTAATAAAGTAATGTGAACTGAAATATATAAGATGAAATCATTTCCTTTTGTTATCAGGTGGCTTTTCAAAGATGGCCTTTTACCGCCAAAGACCAACTTTGTTGGATATGCAAGAAGTAAATTGACCATGGAAGAAATTAAGAGGGGTTGTCTTCCACATATGAAGGTTTGTATTTTTCTTCTTTGTAGAAGAGTTCTGATACATTTTCAGGAGAAAAAATTATGTTGTCACCTTTAATCGAGATAAATCCTGTTATTATTTACCAGCTATGGGTAGGAATACTTTTATAAATGTTCAATTTATTTTTAAATAAGTGAAAATGTCAGTGGTAGAACACTTACACAGTAGCTCCTGCAATAATTCAATGTTCTATTTACTCAGAAAACCCTGTATTAATTTAATTGGATAGACTAGGAAATCGAAAGTATTCAGAATTCTGTATGGGGGTGACTAATCATATGACCAGTGTGCTCATGCATAATTGCCAAATTTTATAGACTTTCTATACAATGGACTCCTGTCTTAACTATAATGGTTTATAAGAAGAATAATGACTTAAAATTTAGACGATTTTAGATAAATCTTTAATTAAGAAGAATAATGACTTAATTAAAGATTTATCTAAAATCGTCTAAATTTTTTAAATTTTTCTTCAAAATTTCTTTGAATGCTTTTTAAGTCTGATTTTTCTGTTGGAAAGATCAAAGGGAGAAAAGATAGAGTTCGACAAAAAGAAAAGTTACAAGATGGGCTTGTATCGTTGCACGGTAGAAGCTCACCAACCGAGATTATTGACAACACAAGAGACAGAGAGTCGTGGAGAAACATGATAGCCTACGCCAGTCGGCATGGCACTTGATTGATTGATTGCTGTTATATTTATATTTATCATCTATTTTCTGTGTGTTTATTTATTTTTAGAAAGACTTCAAGGTTGAAATGTTGAAGTCTATTTTTGTATACTGTCATTTATATTTTTGTGCGTATGTTAGTCTGATTGTCAACAGTAAAACTACCAACCTTGTGTTCTGCTTAAGTACATTATTGGTTATACTGTGTACTGTGGTCTCACTTATTAGAATATTAATTTGTTTGCTCTAGTCTATATCATTAATTTAAAAAAAACCTGTTACAAGGGTATTCTATGCGTTGTAAATCTTTTACAAGGGTATACTATGTGTTGTAAATCTTTTACAAGGGTATTCTATGTGTCGTAAATCTTTTACAAGGGTATTCTATGCGTTGTAAATCTTTTACAAGGGTATTCTATGTGTTGTAAATCTTTTACAAGGGTATTCTATGCGTTGTAAATCTTTTACAAGGGTATTCTATGTGTTGTAAATCTTTTACAAGGGTATACTATGTGTTGTAAATCTTTTACAAGGGTATTCTATGTGTTGTAAATCTTTTACAAGGGTATTCTATGCGCTGTAAATCTTTTACAAGGGTATTCTATGCGTTGTAAATATTTTACAAGGGTATTCTATGCATTGTAAATCTTTTACAAGGGTATACTATGTGTTGTAAATCTTTTACAAGGGTATTCTATGTGTTGTAAATCTTTTACAATGGTATACTATGTGTTGTAAATCTTTTACAAGGGTATTCTATGTGTTGTAAATCTTTTACAAGGGTATTCTATGCATTGTAAATCTTTTACAAGGGTATACTATGTGTTGTAAATCTTTTACAAGGGTATTCTATGCGTTGTAAATCTTTTACAAGGGTATTCTATGCGTTGTAAATCTTTGTAATACAGTTTTGAAATCCACTTAGCAACAAAATGCTGGTTTGTGTCATTTTGTTATCATGTGAACCTTTGAATCAGAATTTCTCAGCTAAAGATGTATGTGTCAGGCCATTGGCGCAAATGAAATGGCGTCACCATGCATTTCCATTCTCTGGATTACATCCTGCTGGAAATCTGGTAGGACAATGATCCTGCTAATAGAGAGATCCAGCGGGAGTTTGAGAACAAACGCTGAAGAAGAAGAAGAATTTCAAGTGATGAGAAAAATTGTATGCAATGGAGTAATATCAATACATACACAAGTTCAAGTGCTAGAATGTTATATTGAGCCAATCCTTCTTTATAGATATGAAGCATGGACAGTAAACAAAAGTGCTCAAGATAAGCTGGAGGCAGCTGAGATGTGGTTCTTGAGAAGAATGATGAAAATTTCATGGACAGCCAATGCAGAAGTCCTCAGAGATGCCAGAGTAAAAAAAGACAAATTATAGAAAAAATTAGAAGATTTTCAAGATTTTTAGGGCATGTGATAAGAAAAGCAAAACTGGAACATTTAGTAAATGCCGGAGAGATCAGGCGGAGAAGGAAGAGAGAAATTTCTGAATACTACTGTAGTATACAAATAAATGTCTCCAACTGAACTTATTAACAGCACAATTGTACTTACGTAAAACACAGGTTTATATAATCACTTCATTCAGACATGACGGACTATAACTAAATCTAGTGGGTAATGATGTGCACACAAGAATACATACAAATTACAATACACAAATCATATTCAACGTTTCAACTAAAAGGTCTTCAAAGACAATGAACAATTGCCTGTTGCAGGATTTAAATTCCATATTTTGGCCATCACAGACAAGGTCTGCACCTCGCTGCCACTGTCACACATTCTCTATATATTTATGTGAAAAGGGACTTATTTCTGAATAATTTTCTTGACCTTCCATATACAGGTACAGGCCGGTGAAGAAACAAAGTTGAAAGAGTTCTTTAAGCTGAACGATTATGTGGCCGGAAGTTACGACAAGACAGAGGACTTTCAGAAACTGAATAAAACAATTGAACAAAGAGGCAGTTCAAATAGATTGTTTTATATGGCACTACCACCTTCAGTGTTTCAAACTGTCACACTTAACATTAAAGCTGTTTGCATGGCTAAAGGGTGAGGTGGCTTTAGGGTGTTAACTCTATGTATAGTTAAAATTTGAGGTGGTTGATTTTAGGATCTTAACTCTGCATGGTTAAAGTTTGAGGTGGTTTTACAGTATTAACTCTGTGCACTGCTAAATTTTGAGGTGGTTTTAGAGTATTAGGTGCGTCTATAATTAAATAGTTAGGTGGCTTTATTGCATTGGCTGTGTGCATGTAAACAAGATAAGGTGGCTTTAACCTTTAGCAAGCCAGATTAAAAAATACGAAACGTCTCCCTGCCACAGGATTCTTTTTTGAAAATTTGGGTTATTGATGGTGACTGTTTTGAAAATGTGATAATTTTTTGGTTGTTAGAGATATTTAAATAATATTTGCACATATAAATAAAGAATTAAATTATGCATATATTGGTGTAATTTATGTACGTGTGTGTGTGATACCAGACGTATGAGAAAGTGGTAAAGACGTTTTTCACAAAAAATATATATTTTATAACAAATAAAGAGGAAAAAAATAAGTAAAAAAATAACTTACCTTACATATCGAATTCCTTGGCAACACTGTCAACTAAATCACGCAAATCTGTTGTATTTATATTCTTTCACTGCGAAATTATCAAAATATAGCAGGGGGAACTGTATAAAACTTGGTAGATTTGCAGTAAAATAGTTCTTTGAGCTTAGGCCTAGAGTTATTTTTTCTGCCACTTCAAAATATTCGATATCAAACGTACAAGTCCCCAAACCAACACGGCATTCTGTATATTCACTGCCGTGAAACTAAATAACCTAATAATTCATGATTCAAGCCTCGATTCAATGTTATTTTATTCGAAATACGATGAAATAAAGGTCTATAAAACCGATCCACCATCATGGCATCGTACCGGTGTGCAGATGTGGTCAGATTAATTACTCTTAAACTTTTACGAATAGCCAGCCATTCTCAAAAATGATCATTTCGGAAGTGGGGGATGTACCGGCTTCGATTGCGCATGTCCCCAGCTATGTGCACGGACTGTGGTACGTGTAAATCTCACGATATTCTTGTTGGGTGTGACGGGCCGCCAACAGCGCGCGCCACCATTTTGTTTCTCGGCGGCCGGGGTTGATATAGGCTTGGTGAAGGTTAACTGCATTGGCTGTGTGCATGTTTTGGAAAGACTTAATATTAATGTTATTCTGACATCATTAAGTATTCTAATACGTTTATATCTTTATATTTCAGAGACAAATGGACCAGAGTAGTTATTGAAAAACCTTTTGGTAAAGATTTGGAAACGTCTAACCAGCTCTCTCGTCACTTGGCAGCTTTATTCAAAGAGGAGGAGTTATACAGAATAGATCACTATCTGGGCAAAGAGATGGTTCAGAATCTCATGGTTTTAAGGCAAGTTAAAAGCATTTTTGTGGCTGTCTATGACTAAGCTGACAAGACTGCTGCAAAAATGTCAAGCATGTTTGACTGTGAGGTTAACTTTGAGGTAGGGGACCAGTGTGTAAATGTGGGAATCAGTTCTCTTGTATGGCTGGCCTACTAGCGATATATTCTCTTGTATGGCTGGCCTACTAGTGATATGGTTACAGCTGTCCACCATTCAGAGGAAGTGATAAAAAAATCTGAATGTATTAGTTACCACCGCTGAAGTTGAATGTGTCAGGCCGTTGGTGTTAATAAAACAACTGATTTATGTTCTCTGGACTACATCTTGCTGAAAATCTAATGGGACCATTGTCCTGTTACAAGATAGATCCAGCGGGAGTTTAAGAGTGAACATACACAGTAACCTTTTAATTGGATAAAATAATTATTTGAATATTTGAAAAAGTACAGTTAATGTGAAATTTCATACGTCCGTAAATTATTTGAGACATGGTATTTTACCATACCAATTGAACTGAAGTGTTTGTGACATCGTAGTATTTTACCATACCATTTGAGATGAAGTGACTAAATGTCTACAGTGTAAATATTTTCCTTATCTAGTATACAAGTCAACGATTAAATGTTAACTTTGATTCATTGAGGATATATTGCAGACATGGAGAGATTAATATGAGCCTTTGAATAAAAGTTTTTTATATGAATTTTGCACATTTTTTCTATAGAAATCATAAACAAATGTGCATGTAGAAATAAAACAACAAAAACTTGCATGGGCATTAGTAAATGTATTATAACTCTGAAATAAAAATTTAAAAAAACTTAATGAAAATGCATTTCATATATATATTTTTTTTTTTGGTGGAAACTCAGGTTTGGAAACAGAATATTCAGTCCCATTTGGAATCGAGAAAATATTGCTAGCATTGTGATATCATTCAAGGAACCATTTGGAACACAAGGCAGGGGAGGCTACTTTGATGAATTTGGCATTCTCAGGTGCTTATCTAACCCTTGTCTAAATATAATAACAGTTTCAATTACAAAATAGTACCTCTTTAATCCAGAGTTTAAAAATGTTGATGATTATGAATTATTTTTCTCAATTTTTTGGAGAAGTTGACATTGTGGAAGGAATTTTAGAATCTATTTGTATGTTGTTCGTCCGTCGAAGTCAACAATGACCATTCAGTTTGACTGGTATGATGGTGAAGATGGTGATGTCTGTGGTGTGCCTACCATGATTAGTAGGTCATATACGTACTTGAAATTGTCTTCTATACTCTGGGAATGTGTGGTGGGAGGAATCTGTGGGACATTGAGCAGCTCTTGCCTTTCTTCTAGCGAGCCAATGTGTCTGAGGCTCTCTGCAGCTGCTGCACCACTCTTGATTCTGCGACGCCAGAATTTGAGTCTATTTTGAGGTGTGTCACTGCTGTCTTAAGAGTGTCTTTAAAACGCTTCGGAAACGTCTAAAGTTCTCCAAATATAACAACTTTTTTGGTAAACATCTATCTTGCAGACCATTTGACCTGCCCAGAGTGTCTGCGCCTTCATCAACATTGTATGTATGCTTACAGACTTAGATTTCATCCGTACTTCACTGTCTATTTTATCCCCAATGGATGTTCTCATAATTTGCACAACAAACACATTTTAACTATTATCTTCCTTTTGTCCCCTTGTGTTATCCCAGGCCATACAACACCTGAGTTTTATCACAGAATTTCTTGTGTTTTTAGAGAAGATCATTGTTTGTTCCTCCACTGTTTATTTCTACTTAGATCATTATTATTTATTCTAGATCATTGTTATTAGTAATAGAATATTATAATCTAGAACATTAATTATACTTAACTTTTTATTTTCTTCTTACCCAGGGATGTCATGCAGAATCACTTATTACAGATCTTGACCTTGGTTGCTATGGAGAAACCACCATCAACAAATGCTGAGGACATTCGAAATGAAAAGGTATAAATACTTGACATGTCATTATCGACATCGTGTTAGTGTGTGCAGCAGAATTTCTAATCAGGTGATCCGTGGTTTAACACTTTGCTCACCAGCAATCCAGATCATACTTATCCACCATTACTGAGGGTGCACGAAAAATTGTATACATTGACATCACCGTCTTTAAAAATCTGTATAAAATCGATCTAGCGCGAGAAAGCCTTGAAACTTTCTATGTGTTATAACAACTGTTTGCACTTTCTGAATGAATTTGAAAGCTCCAGAGTTATTTCAAGTGCAAAATGCTACTTATCATAATGCTAGGCCTAGATTAACATTAATTTCTATGTATCATATGATACTACCTTCGAAATCTCTGATATTTCATGATAAAAACTCATGTACTATGTCTATATCGGTATTCCACAAGTGCTGCCATTTTTACAGAACATAATTTCCCAGAAACCCTATTTTTAGTCACATTATTGCAATGGGTATTCCCATTTTTCTTATATATCATAGTGCTTTTGACTATCGTTGAATTTGGTCAACAAGGTTCTGTAATGGAAATTCAACTGTCGTCAAAATTGGTCAGGAAAGTGTTAATACCCAGCTGAGTTGGGATTTTTACCACTAATGACTTATGGTTTGCATCCATTCTCGCATAATTGTCACCAATATGGGAAGCAAAAAAATGATTGGTGTGAAGCTGACCATAGGGTTGACAACATATAGTGTGAAACAGGACTCTCGTCTTCACTTTCCCTTTTACTTTTTATACTTTATTTTACACTTGCAAATGGTGCATGCAGACAGTCTGAAGGTCTCCGTATTAGCCTATAATACTAACCATTATGTAGCAGTAACATGGCTGTAGATGGTTGGTTGCTGATCCAGCAGTCCATGTGCTCATGCCATTTGATCATCGCTGTAGATTGGGGGGGGGGAGGGGTTTCAATACACCCAATGAAAGTCCCAATGCATGGCAAAGAATAAATATCTTGCTGCCCCACTCAGCCCAGTGATCATCGTCGAAGGCTGGGTTGTTATTGACACCTCGAACAGGAAAGAATGTTTAGCAGCAAAGCTAATCTCCAGCTCTGCATGTTGCAGAAAGGTAGAAAAGCATGAAATTCCTAGAATTTACTCATACTAGGAGACTTCTTTGTAGGTTGGTTGGTTGCTGATCCAGCGGTCTATGGGCTCATGCCCTTTGACTCAATGCCATTAAATGGCATTATATTGCTGGGAAGTTGTGGATTTTCGGCCCACCCCGGGACAGAGCCAGAGAATAACTATCACACTTCCAGGAAGGTAGGTTTCAACCTATGCACTTCTCCGAGCCACTGTAGTTAAGATAGGGTTCACTGTGCTCATTCCCCGCCACCAAATGACTATTGGTTATTCAGAAGTTCTCTATTGCTCTAGGCATGCAACCAAATGTTCAAGTCAAAGGGATTGTCACGTCCTGAGTCACTATGCCTCTATGATGGGTCTCAGCCATAGGGAAAAAATAGTGCTGTCAGTTTCCTCCTCCCCAGTGCTGCATAGTACATCTCTGGCTCCCTCCCAACCACAGAGGGTACATACATATATTCAAGTAAACATGAAAAACAATTCAACAACAAAATAACAGCACAAGGAGCATAATTGTATAGATGACGTGCCATGAAGCTTCTATAAGAAGCTAACCTCAATATAACGGCATGTCATCTACTAAGGTTTTCTGTTGCATGGGTGGTATGTCTAATTGGCCATTGGTGAGACCCACAGACGCAACCACATGCGTAGACTTCTTCATAAAACTATGAAATTCCTATAATTTACTCACACTAGGAGACATCTTCTCCATTATTGAATACCACAAAGAGTTGGTGTTCTGGGTATGAAATAAAGCTCTCGAGACCACCCCCATTGCACATAAGAAGTAAGAATTAATTGCCCGTAATTTCTAGTGATCTATATAGCACAACCCGCCGAAGACGGATGTGTCGGGCCATTGGCGCAAATAAAACGGCGACACAACGCATTTCCATTTTCTGGACTACATCCTTCTGGAAATCTAGCAGGACCATGATCCAGCTAGATCCAGTTGGAGTTTGAGAATGAACGCAAAAGAAGAAGAATATAGCACAACATGACTATATTTGAATATTTTTTATACTTCCTGGTTGTATATTATGTGCCAGGTCAAAGTGTTGAAGAGCATTCAATGTCCTACCATGGAAAATGTTGTCCTGGGCCAGTATGTTGGCAATCCTAATGGAGATGGTGATGCCACGATGGGCTATCTTGATGACACTACAGTTCCTAAAGGTTAATGAAATCTGTTTATTTTATGTTTGTTTTCTTATATGCCATCAATTCTATGTGTTTGCCTATTATTTATTTTCATGACTGTATTGAATCTGTGCATTGAGATGGATTGTGTGGTCAAAAGTGGACAACATTGATGCCACAACATTCATATGGACTGTTGGGTAAAAAGTGGACAACATTGATGCTACAACATGTTTGCACACTTTCATGTGATTCAATGTCTGCATACTTCTCTTTTGGAATTCACTCTCAAACTTTGACAAATTAGCAGAATGTTGTTCAGGAAACTGAACTTATTGTGTCATGGTTTACAGCTTAGCTGTGATACCTGCACCTCTCAACCTGACACATCCAACTTCAGCATTGACTTTGTGTCAATTGACTTTGTCATACATGTCATTTTCAGGCATATTTTTTTTTGAAGTTTTCATGGAGTTTTCATCATTCTTCATGGAGTTTTCATCATTCTTCATGGAGTTTTGATCATTCTTCATGGAGTTTTCATCATTCTTCATGGAGTTTTCATCATTCTTCATGGAGTTTTCATCATGGAGTTTTCATCATTCTTCTCAGAAATCACATCTTAAGTAACCTCCAACTCACTTTGAGCTTGTTTGTTTACTGTCCATGTTTCACATTCATAAAGAATAATTGTTTAAATATAACATCCTGTTGTTGTTGTTCGCCCATCACAAGTGGTGATGACCATTTGTTACATCCACTTTTGAAAATTCAATTTTAATTATGTCCTTGATTATGAGTTCGTAGATTGCTAATTAGCCCTATTCGAGCTGTAAATGTCTTTGGACAGTTTGGACATGGAATGACAACAGTAGACGGATCTTGGTCTATCCGTGACTTTCTAGCTGCTCTCCGCAATAACATCCTAGCGCTGTCATATTAATACAGTATTATTTCCTTGTATAATATCAAATTTTCAAGTCCTGCTGCCCGCATTTATAATTGATCACACCCACATTTATAATCTTTTGTTTATATATCTAGGATCTGTTTCACCCACACCCACATTTATAATCTTCTGTTTATTATATCTAGGATATGTTACACCCACATTCACATTTATAATTGATCACACCCACATTTATAATCTTTTGTTTATTATAACTAGGGTCTGTTACACCCACATTCGCCACTGTTGCCTTGTATGTGAAAAATGAACGTTGGGATGGTGTACCTTTTATACTCAGGTGTGGTAAAGGTATGTTTCAGACAACAGAGTCAGTTACAAGTATATAAAATAACTACAAATAATATTGTAATATTAACATCTAACAGCTGAAGTCAGAGTTAACGGCAACAGAGGAAGAGGGCGCCCAAGACGACAATGGTGTAGTGGTATATATCAGATTGCTTAAACATGTCTCTAGCTGCGGCAGGTCAACTTGCCCAGAATCACAGAGTGTTCAGAGATTCCATAAGGAAGACCACATTCTGGAAAGAATGTCACATGATGATGTCACATCATAGTTAATTCTGCTTAAAAAGACATAGTTAATTCTGCTTAAAAAGACATAGTTAATTCTGCTTAAAAAGACATAGTTAATTCTGCTTAAAAAGACATAGTTAATTCTGCTTAAAAAGACATAGTTAATTCTGCTTAAAAAGACATAGTTAATTCTGCTTAAAAGACATAGTTAATTCTGCTTAAAAAGACATAGTTAATTCTGCTTAAAAAGACATAGTTAATTCTGCTTAAAAAGACATAGTTAATTCTGCTTAAAAGACATAGTTAATTCTGTTAAAAAGACATAGTTAATTCTGTTAAAAAGACATAGTTAATTCTGCTTAAAAAGACATAGTTAATTCTGCTTAAAAAGACATAGTTAATTCTGCTTAAAAAGACATAGTTAATTCTGTTTAAAAGACATAGTTAATTCTGCTTAAAAAGACATAGTTAATTCTGTTTAAAAAGACATAGTTAATTCTGTTTAAAAAGACAGTTAATTCTGTTTAAAAATACATGTTCACTTTCCACTGAACATTTATGCTCTGTTTTTTTCCATTTTCTTGAATAGCTTTAAATGAACGCAAAGCTGAAGTACGAGTACAGTTCAGAGATGTTGCTGGGGACATTTTTCCTGATGGGGAGGTCAAGAGGAATGAACTTGTGATTAGAGTACAGCCAAATGAAGCTATTTATATGAAGATGATGGCCAAAACACCGGGAATGAGCATTAACTGCGAGGAGAGTGAACTGGATTTGACATATGGTAGCAGATATAGGGTACGTTTTTCACATTAGTAATAGCTGTTGTCATCCTGTGTAGGGGATGACAACAGTATTAGATGTGTATTGTTGCATTTCCTTGGTGTGTGAGGAGATGCCTGAAATGTCCAATTCTGATATAGAAACATCTGTTGCAGTTGGGACACTTGCAGTCAGAGTGGGACATCTTAGTATCTGCTGTTCTGTCCTTTCTTCTTCTTCTTTTTCTTCTTCTTCTTCAGCGTTCGCTCTCATATAACCACAACGAATATTTCGTGTGATTTCCGCCGGGGAGCGTGAAGTACGTTGTGCTGCAGGTTCCACAGTAGAACTGTGTTATTTGCACCTCGGTTGGCCACTCTGTGGTCTGGATGTCCGTGGTCCAGCACATCCGTTTTCATCATTCCTTTATTTCGGGTATGGTCCCTAGTTCTGTCCTTTCATGCTGTTAATTTTATCTGTTACTCTACAATTTCATGCTGTTTTTCTTCATAACTCCTGACTGTATCTTTATAACTTGTTTCATCAAGAAATAGTTCTTAAGCAAAACATAAAATACCTGGTAGTAGTTCAGTTTTAAAGTGAACACACATTATCATTAAACCTATAACCCTTCAGTGTCGTAGGGGTTCCTCTCAATCCGAGACGAGCAGGCCTGCATTGGTCAGACGCGCGTTGCGTACATTCCTTGATATCGTAGGTCATTCATCATATTCGTTTTTCTTTTATTCTGCTGGGGGAAGGGGGGGATGTACAGGGTTACAGGTTCATAAGAGCTTCCAGGAATATGTTAATGTTTTTATGCTTTCAGTTATGTGTTTCATTTAAACGCTAGTCCATGTGCTGTTGGGGCTGGAAAGGGGAGCAAAGTATAACAACACTGTTACCCACCATGCACATTGTAAGAGACGACTAAGCAGGTTTTGGGGTGGAGTTGCCTGTCTCATCTCATAGGTTATCAAAGTGAGAAACACAGCTACGTCAAATATATCAGGCCGAAAGACGTAAATATCCCAGTCAAACTGTAAACCATAACGTAACAAATTCCGTTCTTTGGATTACATCCTTCTGATCTGCAGATGTTTGAGAATTAATTCTGACGAAAAAGAAGAATAAGAAGGAAAGAAATTGCAAGACAAACAAAACTATTTGCCAGAATGTCTACCATCTTACACAGAAGCTAGTCTTCGTGTAAATTTAACCCATATTTATTACGGTAACAAACATTGTTCTATTTTTTTCTTCTCAGGATGTAAAAATGCCGGACGCTTATGAACGCCTAATTTTGGATGTGTTCATGGGTTCTCAGATTCATTTTGTCAGATCTGATGAACTTTTTGAAGCGTGGCGCATTTTTACTCCATTATTACACTACATTGAGAAGGAGAGGCCAAAACCTATTCAATACTTGTATGGCAGGTCAGTATTCTTATAGAGATATAATTATTTTTCAGGCTTATGAATATAAGTTATTAACCATGTGGCACCGGCGCCTGGACTTCTAGTTCAGTGTGCAAGGAATAGGGCTACCATTATCTTTCTAGGCATGTCATAAGAGGCGACTAAGGAAAGTTGGGGAATGGGCTGACAACCTATTGCCTGTGTCACTGCATGCCTTCTCTCAATAATAATGGTATAATTTTATGTAATAATAATCTATTATAATTTTGTTATTCTTCTTCTTCTTCAGTGTTCGCTCTCAAATAATCACAACGAATATTTCATGTGATTTCTGCCAGGGAGCATGAAGTACGTTGTGCTGCAAGTTCCACAGTAGAACTGTGATTATTTGCACCCCGGTTGTGCACTTGTCGTCAGGACATCCGAGGTCCAGCACATCCGTTTTCGCCATTCCTTTATTTCGGGTTTGGTCCCTATAATTTTGTTATAATAATCTGTTATAATTTTATGTACTAATAATGTTATAATTTTATGTAATAATAATGTAATAATTTTATGTTATAATAATCTGTTATAACTTTTATGTACTAATAATGTTATAATTTTATGTAATATTAATCTGTTATAATTTTATACAAGTCGAATTTTCTTACTCCATTTTTTTATGCAGCCGAGGACCCAAAGAGTCAGATGATTTAATGACCCAAAATGATTTTGCATATACCGGTTCATACGTATGGAAAACAGCAAGTGCCGGACATAATTAGTCGAAATTAGCGTGAGTGTACAGTGTGAAAAATGCGATCTGATGTATCACCTACAGCAGCAGGGAAAGGGAACGTACCACATTGTAGAATGAATGTTCTGTTTTAAATAATCAAAGCAGCATAATGTAATTTATTTTAAAGTTAGTATGTCTTTCATATATTCTCAGTTTTCATGCAATTTTGTTTCGTATTTTCCAAGTTTTCATATAGTTTTCTTTCATATTTTCCAAGTTTTCATATAGTTTTCTTTCATATTTTCCAAGTTTTCATATAGTTTTCTTTCATATTTTCCAAGTTTTCATATAGTTTTCTTTCATATTTTCCAAGTTTTCATATAGTTTTCTTTCATATTTTCCAAGTTTTCATATAGTTTTCTTTCATATTTTCCAAGTTTTCATATAGTTTTCTTTCATATTTTCCTAGTTTTCATAAAATATTTTTCATATTTTCCCAAGTTTTCATTCAATGTGTTATTTTTTTACCTGAGCCCATCTATACAAATGCTTCAAGTTTTCTAACATGCAAACTCTGAATTATATTAGTACAAATAAAAGATACATTAAATGTGACCTGTTTTAACTTAATGTTTACAAGTTATGAAGTTTATGCATTCCTATTGTAATGTAGTTGTGATGTTTACTTCACATTTTTGTGTACTTCATGTGAAAATGAACTTCTACTTCTTCTGTGTTCGTTCTCAAACTCCTGCAGATTAGCAGGATGTAGTCCGGAGAACGGAATGCATTGAGTCATAGTTTACAGCATTGCTGCGATATCTGCACCTTTCAGCCTGATACATTCGACTTCAGCATGGCTTTGGGTCACTGACCCTATAAGGGATGGGACAGCCAACTCCATCCCATAACCTCATAACCTCCTTAGTCGCCTTTTAAGACATGCGTGGAAGGTAAACAGTATTGCTATTCTTTGCTCCCCTTATGGGCCCCGGCAACACACGGGCAGAAAATGAACTAATTTCTTCTTCTTCTTCTTTCGTTCGCCTGTTTATAGCTGAAGTCATCAGATATAAATTTATTCCCATTGCTGGATTGTTGTGTGGCATCCTGTTTACTTGAAATAATATCTGTGGTCAAATTTATTGAAAAACAGAGACTGAAATTGTTCGGCCACTTATTGAGAATGAATCCTTATTGGCCAGCGACAAGAGCATACAACATGAAAATGGAAAGAGAACGATGCAGAGGAAGACCATGAGGAAGGTGGATTGAAGAAAAATCCACATTTTGTGACTTTTCACAATATTACTGCATATCAAACGATCAAACATGTCAGTGCGAAAACCGATCGTCATTCAATCCTGCGACGCCTCACAGCATAAGCATAGAAAACCGACCGTCATTCAATCCTGCGACACCTTTTTTGAAAAAACAGAGAAAAGACTATAGATAGATGAATAGTTATTCTTCTTCTTCTTCGCTTATTCTCAAACTTCCATTGAGTTTCTCTTGTAGCTGAACAATAGCCATACTAGATTTATAGCAAGATGCAGTCCAGAGAAGGGAAATGTGTCACAGTTTTATTATGCCAATTGCCTGACACATCTGTTTTCAGCATAGAATAGTTCTTCATTCTCGGTAAAGAAGAACAATTATGTATGTGTGGTATTAATTCTCAGTAAAGAACAATTGCTGGTTCGATGGTAAAGTGGTTCTTATGTGTATCTCATAACTTGGCCTAAAGTTACTTGTCCACATTCTACTGGCATGATTCTAGAGAGAGGAGAAGAAAACCAAAAAGACGATGGACCTTCAACATCAAAGAATGTATGCACATGTCTCTGGCCAATGCAGGCCTGCTTGCCTGGAACAGAGTGGTGTTCAGAGTATCCACCATGAAGACAACATTCTAAAAAAATATGTCATTTGGTAATATATAGATCCAGTCAGAGTTTGAGAACAAAAACTCTTTTATAAAATCACATAACGATAGTTCAATTATACAAAACAAATCACATAACGATAGTTCAATTATACAAAACAAATCACATAACGATAGTTCAATTATACAAAACAAATCACATAACGGTAGTTCAATTATACAAAACAAATCACATAACGATAGTTCAATTATACAAAACAAATCACATAACGATAGTTCAATTATACAAAACAAATCACATAACGGTAGTTCAATTATACAAAACAAATCACATAACGATAGTTCAATTATACAAAACAAATCACATAACGGTAGTTCAATTATACAAAACAAATCACATAACGATAGTTCAATTATACAAAACAAATCACATAACGGTAGTTCAATTATACAAAACAAATGATTCAATTGCACCAAATTATTTTATTTTTCAATCAGATCTTTCAATTGTTCAAAATCACCACCAAATGAATTATCAATTACATAAAATTAAAATTCTATTTTTTCATTGTCAAGTAACAGACCACACTGAATTTCAACCTGACCTCAATATTTTCCATCAAATAATATCTGTCAATGCAGTTTTGGCTTCTTTAACAGAAGGGTTAGTGAGAAAATCGGTCAAAAGCAACTTGGACAAACTAGATTGAGATTTGTACATATATAAATCAAGAGAATCCCTCTTTATCACGTATACATATATCATTTGTCTGGCCAAGTTGTTATAATATGATTAATGATATATCTTATTTCTCTATTTACCGTTATTCCTTACACACACTAGATGGTGATGATGATGTAATAATCCCTGTAGCTGTCAGCAGGTAGTTCTTGACACATGATGATGATGAAATAATTCCTTTAGCTGTCAGCAAGTAGCTCATGGCACATGATGATGATGAAACCTTTAGCTATGGGCAGGTAGCTCTTGACACATGATGATGATGAAACCTTTAGCTATGGGCAGGTAGCTCTTGACACATGATGATGATGAAACCTTTAGCTATGGGCAGGTAGCTCTTGACACATGATGATGATGAAACCTTTAGCTATGAGCAGATAGCTCTTGATAGCCTTTCTGATATAAACACGTTATACTCAGTTCTATAACTGAGGCGACACCCAGACTCACGTATGGTCTCAAAGACATGGTTGTTAAGGGGGTGGGGGTTATGGGTGCATGCTTAGTCACAGAAAGACATTCCAGTGCGTCAGTAACCCAGGATTACCACACCCTGCCAGTGGCACAGCACACATTTCTGGGTCAATTACCTCATTATTATTCTGCCAAATATTTCGACCGCATCCACAGTGATGACACATCTAGCATTCCTGATTATCTAGTAGACTGCCATATGACAAATGCTGGGGATAGGCTGACAATCTGTCAATGTAAAAAACTAGCTTGCATCTCTTCACCATCCATGGGGAGTATTCATTCAGAAATGGGGATTAACATTTTGTCATCTGTGGGAATTATTCATTAAGAAATGGGGATTAACACTACGTCATCCATGAGGATTATTTGATAGGAGACACAAGTACGAAATTTATACAAGATGTGACGATGATTTTTTCACATGTGACAGGCTGTCATCCTTTCCAACAGGAAAAACCTGTTTATTCTTGTTGCTAGGCGATTTGGTGCCGTCAGAACGGACTGGTTCAATTTCTGTTGGTCTCAAGAACTTTTAATTTATCTTCTGGCTTCCTACTTATATTTACTTGTATAAACAATTATTTGAAGCAAAATTTTACTGTCTATATATGTTATCCACGTTTACAAGAAGACCTATTGGCCCTTGTATAACTAATACGGATGTTGAGGATATTTCAATATTTGTATGGGATGTTCAGTGTTGTTGTAATGGTCCTTGTCTCGATTGGTCCGTTCTAAGTGACCTGAGTACACAGTTTGAATGTCTTGACAAAATCGCATCTTTTCTTTGAGGTGTGGTTAGTCAAGCATGGAAAAGCCTGTTTACTCTTGTTGGCAGGCGATTTGGTGCCATCACAACGGACTGGTTCAATTCCCGTTGTTCTCAAGAATTTTTAATTTATCCTCTCGCTTCCTACTTGAATTTGATGGTTCAACATGGGCTGTGATAACATATATAAAATAATGTCTATATTCCTTATCATAGTTTATTTCATTTTCTGTGCAGTATTAGTACAGTGGAAACCCTTATAGCTCATTCCTTTATAACAACATTAACTGTTTACTTGCACATTTCTAAATCCCCTATTAGTTTATACCTTAATGATATCAGGGTTGCCATTTTATCGCCAAATTTTGCCATTTTAGAGGCTACTGGTCATGAAATTAATTTTGGACTTATATGTTTTATTGCCATTTTTTTTTAAATAGGTAACTACTTTCCTAAATTTTTTTTGTTTAATTTTGACGACAAATTGTGTGGCCAGGTTTTTGTGTGGATATGAACTAATTTATAAACACCCAGTTCATGAATATACATAGAATGAGGGGTGCATGTTACAGATATTTGAGAATAATTTTCTCATAATGCAGTGGAAACTTTGTTACGATCATGAAATTTGATACAATAAACAATAATAACAGATATTTTTGTGCTAGTAACAACAGCACTAGATAATAGTTGGGACAATCATTTAACTGAAAATTTAGTCACTACGTAGTGAAAATTAAAATGTATAATTTTATTATACACAAAACATTAAGTACCTTCATTGCCTTCTAGAGACAGCCCAGATTCTCAAAATAACATTAGAAAAGCTAAACTTAAGTTATTAGTAGCATAATGCCCACTGACCTGCATCTTTTTATCTTTACAAGGAATTTTTGCTAGAAGACAAAAGTAAGAAATTGTGGGGGAAAAAATATGGTTTGTTCACAGGTGACAGATTGTCAGCTTTTCATAGGTGCCATTGCCAGCCTTTCACAGATTGTCAGCCATTCACAAATGGATTGAGCTCAAGAGATTTTCAGTGAATGTGCATATGTTCTATATTAATGTCCTATATCAATGCTTGTATCATGAATATCATGTTTGCACACATCTTTATACTAAAGTAGAGGCAAACCCTAAATTCCTTTCCCAGACTGCAATTCTCCATAAAGTAGATCTTTCGGTATTCTACCATCTTACATCCTCTTAGTTGTATACCAACAATCCGAGTCTGCGCAGGCACACACACATAATGTAAAATGTTCATTATTATTCTTAATTATCATATAATATCTATCTATTGTCTTTCCCCAGGTAGTTTGTGATCCACTCTTGCCGTTAAGCGTAGGGGTGATTGGAGCTCGAGGTTGCGTTATCATATAAATTTGATAAAATTATGGACACAAACACAAAATATACATCCCATGTCTATTTGAATACTTTACAATGAGATATTACTACATAACACTCATACGGATAAAAAATATCATATAAAGGCACATACATTTATAGTCTGCTGGTCATACGTTTATAACAATGACAACTGTGTTTAAAAACGTTTCTCAGTAGTTACTGAGTAGTAATTTCAGTAGTTGTTGTTATTGTCAATAACCCCAGAAATAGCGAGAAGCTTGCTCGTACTACCCATATGCAGTGGGGTGGTTTCTCAAAGCTTTCTTTCATACCCAGGAGACTTCAGCTTTTGGCTAATTCAATGCCTATTGAAGAAGCCTTCTACTCGGAGGGGGTGTATATGATGGGACGAGCTGACAGTTTGCCTGGGTTCCCCACTCCACTGTGTATATCACTCCGATGAGGCACTTCGCAGCAGAAAACTATTCCTCATGTAGGAAGACCATTCCATTACTACCTTTTATGTCCTTAGGTCCCGGAAATAATTTCTTCTGTATTGAGCCATGTTGGGCTAGGGCGACATTCAAATTATAATCAGGGGCAATGCACCTTCCTAGGTGAGGTGCTGTTTTGCCAAACACATCAGGGGTCTGGGATTTTTTTTACCTGTACATTTCTCACGCATTTGCCTAGTCTGCTTGTAATGGCTTTCCAATCCATTCCTAGGCTCGGCCTGTGTTTTGACTCTTCACCATTGCATTTAACACCCAAAGTAGGTAGATTGCACCTATCTCGGACGAGGAGTTTCGTAGTCGGTGAACAAATCTCGTGTAAGAAAGACATCATTCCCCTCTGTGCCCTTGGGTACTTAACCCAATTCGTTCTATATGAACCTGTCGGGCAACAACGAGTAATTAGATTAATTTCAGTAGTAAACTCAGTAGTGTCTGAGTAGTAATTTCAGTAGTAAACTCAGTAGTAATTTCAGTAGTATCTGAGTAGTAATTTGACTAAAAGTTCATGAAATTATATACAACCTACTAATCCAAATCTCAGATCATACAGCTTGTTTCAGCAAAATATTTACTACAGATTCTCAATGTGCCTTATTTCAGCTATATAAAATAAAAACCAGCCAAAGACGGATGTGTCTGGCCAATGGCACAAATAAAATGGCGACACAACGCATTTCCATTCTCTGGATTACATCCTGCTGGAAATCTGGTAGGACAATGATCCTGCTAAAAGAGAGATCCAGCGGGAGTTTGAGAATGAACGCTAAAGAAATACAAACATTTTCTTTTACCGTAAAATTAGTAAATTTATAGTATCTTATTATTTATGCATACAATTTTTTTTTAAATATACATGCGCATATTTTCAAATATCTTTAGCATAAATTGAAATGCAAGGCCAATGTCAAATAACAACAGCAGTACATAAATGTGGCCAAGGTGTACACTTTAAATGTGGTCAAGGTGTATACTTTAAATGTGGCCATGGTGTACACTTTAAATGTGGTCAAGGTGTACACTTTAAATGTGGCCACGGTGTACACTTTAAATGTGGTCAAGGTGTAGTACACTTTAAATGTGGCCAAGGTGTATACTTTAAATGTGGTCAAGGTGTATACTTTAAATGTGGCCAAGGTGTATACTTTAAATGTGGCCACGGTGTACACTTTAAATGTGGCCAAGGTGTATACTTTAAATGTGGCCAAGGTGTACACTTTAAATGTGGTCAAGGTGTATACTTTAAATGTGGCCAAGGTGTACACTTTAAATGTGGCCACGGTGTACACTTTAAATGTGGCCAAGGTGTACACTTTAAATGTGGTCACGGTGTACACTTTAAATGTGGCCAAGGTCTACACTTTGAAAAGACAGTGTCAAGATAGATAGAGTTTTAGAACCTTTAAAATATCTGGGAGTGCTTTTCAATAGATGTCCATGTTTCAATTAACATGCAGATTGGGTTTGATAAGAATGTTCTGAACAAAAATTATAACAAGTTTTATATCAAGTGTAATGTTAATTTTCATGCTATATTATGTCCAAACGTCCTATTCAGGACGTATCGATAAACCCAGAATATTTTTTGTTGTAATTATTTAATGGGAAATTATGACACCCATTAAGTTGCTATTGCTTTTTAACTGTTCTGTAAACACAACTGCCTGAGGCAGAGATTGAACCTGGTACTTATGTCCCTCCAAGACATGTTCTGTACCTCCGCCACAAAGTTTGACATAAAATATAGAATTAACAAAGCTATATTTTTTAAATGATATAACAATTTTGATACTTTTGCTAGTACCACATAAAAATAAAATATAATTTTATATTTTTATTTGTCTCTATAGAGAATGGAATGTCTGAAAATTAACAAGAAAAAAAAACCAACCTCAACGCCGATATTCGTCTATTACAACATGCACAAGGAATATTCTCAGAATAATTATTGACCAAGAAAATGATTGCAATAAAAAGTTTAGATTTTAAAACAAATCAGAAGATATGTACATTATATTTGTAATAATAAATAAACTACACATTTGATAAGTTTCAGGGAAGTTCTGAAGCCACTATTAGAAATGTCATGGGTTCTGGAAATATGGGTTCTGGAAATATAGCAACTTGGATGATAACTGTTGGTACGGAAATAAATAGTATGAGCTGTACAGAGGCATTCTACGAATTATTGACAACATATAAAGTCATGTGCAATTTGATTATCCGGTTTTGGAGTACTCTACATGGAGTACTTTACATAAGATACACTTGACCAAGTAAAGTGGAGTTTGATTATCTGGTCTTGGAGCACTCTAAGTAGATATAACAGATCAAGTAAAGTGGAGTTTGATTATCCAGTTTTGGAGCACTCTAAGTAGATATAACAGATCAAGTAAAGTGGAGTTTGATTATCCAGTTTTGGAGTACTCTAGATAAATATAACAGATCAAGTAAAGTGGAGTTTGATTATCCAGTTTTGGAGCACTCTAAGTAGATATAACAGATCAAGTAAAGTGGAGTTTGATTATCCAGTTTTGGAGTACTCTAGATAAATATAACAGATCAAGTAAAGTGGAGTTTGATTATCCAGTTTTGGAGTACTCTACATAAGATACAGTTGACCAAGTAAAGTGAAGTTTGATTATCCAGTTTTGGAGCACTCTAGATAAATATAACAGATCAAGTAAAGTGGAGTTTGATTATCCAGTTTTGGAGCACTCTACATAAGATACAGTTGACCAAGTAAAGTGAAGTTTGATTATCCAGTTTTGGAGCACTCTAAATAAATATAACAGATCAAGTAAAGTGGAGTTTGATTATCCAGTTTTGGAGCACTCTAGATAAATATAACAGATCAAGTAAAGTGGAGTTTGATTATCCAGTTTTGGAGTACTCTACATAAGATACAGTTGACCAAGTAAAGTGAAGTTTGATTATCCAGTTTTGGAGCACTCTAGATAAATATAACAGATCAAGTAAAGTGGAGTTTGATTATCCAGTTTTGGAGCACTCTACATAAGATACAGTTGACCAAGTAAAGTGAAGTTTGATTATCCAGTTTTGGAGCACTCTAGATAAATATAACAGATCAAGTAAAGTGGAGTTTGATTATCCAGTTTTGGAGCACTCTAGATAAATATAACAGATCAAGTAAAGTGGAGTTTGATTATCCAGTTTTGGAGCACTCTACATAAGATACAGTTGACCAAGTAAAGTGAAGTTTGATTATCCAGTTTTGGAGCACTCTAGATAAATATAACAGATCAAGTAAAGTGGAGTTTGATTATCCAGTTTTGGAGCACTCTAGATAAATATAACAGATCAAGTAAAGTGGAGTTTGATTATCCAGTTTTGGAGCACTCTAGATAAATATAACAGATCAAGTAAAGTGGAGTTTGATTATCCAGTTTTGGAGCACTCTACATAAGATACAGTTGACCAAGTAAAGTGAAGTTTGATTATCCAGTTTTGGAGCACTCTAGATAAATATAACAGATCAAGTAAAGTGGAGTTTGATTATCCAGTTTTGGAGCACTCTAGATAAATATAACAGATCAAGTAAAGTGGAGTTTGATTATCCAGTTTTGGAGCACTCTAGATAATATACAACTGACTAAGGAAATTGGTGTAGTGAACCACCAACTGAAAATTGTTCAAAATAAAATAAAAATTAAGTAAACATTACAGGTTGTTTACAGAATATTACAAAATATGTTTGTCAATTATTACACGATCAGATCAATAGACAAATGTTGGTCACTGACTACTCTGCCAGATCAGATCAATAGACAATGATTTATAAATTAGAAGAAATTATCTTACAAATAACTAACAAATATCTATTCTCATCAGGTCATATCACAGATAGCAAATATCTTTCCAACTAATCACTTTCATTCAAAAAGTCATAATTCATAAGCTATCACCCTATCGAGGCCAACTCCTTGACGTGGAGATGGGGCTTAGTCCAGCCAACAGAGAATGGAAACTAAGATTGGTCGGGCCAACCCAATATCGAGCAGGGTCACAATCCTGCCCAAGCAAGCACAGGTGCTGAAGTCTGAGATGCCAGGCTGAGAGGCACACCAGCAACCATGGTATCATGCAAACCAAATAGTTGGCATATCTGCATGACAAAATTATAAAAATCGTCATGGTGCTCGCCCTGTGAAGTTCCCCCAGGCAGGAGCAGTGCTGGATTCTGAACCTCGACATAATCCACCCCCAGCTACTGGAGGTCCCTCTAGCCTACCTCGTGGAGCCAGGAGGCAGGAGAGGAAAGTGACTGGCCAACCAGACAGAATGAAAACCCTCTGAATATTATGCACTGGAATGCAGAGGGAGTTAGAAATTAAAAAACCGAACTAGAAAACGCCTTGCTCCAGAAAGAAATTAGTATTTGCTGCATACAGGAAACCCATCTCAACGAAAAAAAAATAAGCTATCACTTTCATTCAACAACTCATAAGACATCCACCCTGTGATGATGAACTTTTGTGTCTCTGCAGATGGTCAGGAGACAGATATGTGTATATTGCTGAGACATAATCACTACATTTCACACTTGACTACTTGCAATGGTAGTTTTTATGGAGAAAGTGCCTTACCTATTTGCACTAAACATCTCTCAGGTCTGTTGATTAGTTCCATGAGAAAGGCAACATCAATCTTGGAAACAAGCAAAACTGCAGGAGATGCCAGAATACGGTTTACTGATTGATGATGATTGATTTAGAACCCCAGAAATTGAGAGCAATTAGCTCTTTTTAAGTGCAGTGGGATGGTATTTCTGAGCTTTCTTTCATACCCAGGAGACTTCAGTTTTTGGCTTATTTGCAATGCCTATTGAAGGGACCTTCTACTCAGAGGAGGGTCTATAATTGTATAGATGTCATGCTAAAAGCTTCCATAAGAGAGCCTCAATATAACTGCATTAATAAATCTTTACTATTTACAAGTCCGAACCAGGTTTTTAGACTATAAATGTCATTTTTTGTAATTTTCGATCCCCAGAAATCACAAGCTATAGAGCTCATGTATCCTTTCATGCAATGGAGAGATTTCTCCAAAGACTTAGGCCTCCTTCATACCCAGAGAGCTCTAACTCTCAGAGGTGTGCAGTGCTTTGAGAAGAATCCTCCTCAGTAGGGTTTGTACTTGTTTTACCTACCATTAGAAACTGCGACATTTCACACATACTACAACCTCTTCTGCTAACAATTCTATGCTACAACTAACTTAATATAACTTTGAATTACATTATACTGAATAATATATATTTATGATTTACATAATGGACCCGTTGTGATTCTGTACAGAAAGAAAAATTTATAAAAATAAAATTATTCAGCTACATAAATCTATATATATATTGCCTGTATTCTGCACTCAACTATGAACAGCATTGCATATGATATCTTTTCATGAAATATAATATTATATTATATATATATATATATATATATATATATATACAGTGCATTTTTTAAATAAACAAATGTAGATGGTCATGGTATAACCGTAACCCTAACCATAGCATTTTGAATTACTGTTAAGGGTATGAACGATGAAAGGGATATAACAATTAAATTAATATATATATTTATATATATATATATATTTATTTTTGTGGTGCATTTTTTTTTTATATGGGACACACAAATAAGTATTTCCAAAAATAAAAATTAATACTCTACATTTTGGTGCAAGTACACCCCCCCCCCAAAAAAGAGATACCGGTATATGACATTGATATAGGCAATTTTTATTTTTTTAAATACTATATCCTATCGTGAAAAAAATTGGGCAGGGGACGCATGAGTTACTTCAGTTTTATGTTTCTGTGCTCCTCCTTGTGTTATGTTTCTGTGCTGCTCCTTGTGTTATGTTTCTGTGCTCCTCCTTGTGTTATGTTTCTGTGCTCCTCCTTGTGTTATGTTTCAGTGCTCCTCCTTGTGCTATGTTTCTGTGCTCCTCCTTGAGTTATGTTTCAGTGCTCCTCCTTGTGTTATGCTTCTGTGCTCCTCCTTGTGCTATGTTTCAGTGCTCCTCCTTGTGTTATGTTTCTCTGCTCCGCCTTGTGCTATGTTTCTGTGCTCCGCCTTGTGCTATGCTTCTGTGCTCCTCCTTGTGATATGTTTCTGTGCTCCTCCTTGTGTTATGTTTCTGTGCTCCTCCTTGTGTTATGTTTCTGTGCTCCTCCTTGTGTTATGCTTCTGTGCTCCTCCTTGTGCTATGTTTCTGTGCTCCTCCTTGTGTTATGTTTCAGTGCTCCTCCTTGTGTTATGCTTCTGTGCTCCTCGTTGTGCTATGTTTCAGTGCTCCTCCTTGTGTTATGTTTCTGTGCTCCGCCTTGTGTTATGTTTCTGTGCTCCTCCTTGTGTTATGTTTCTGTGCTCCTCCTTGTGTTATGTTTCTGTGCTCCTCCTTGTGTTATGTTTCTGTGCTGCTCCTTGTGTTATGTTTCTGTGCTCCTCCTTGTGTTATGTTTCTGTGCTCCTCCTTGTGTTATGTTTTTGTGCTCCTCCTTGTGTTATGTTTCTGTGCTCCTCCTTGTGTTATGCTTCTGTGCTCCTCCTTGTGCTATGTTTCTGTGCTCCTCCTTGTGTTATGTTTCAGTGCTCCTCCTTGTGTTATGCTTCTGTGCTCCTCCTTGTGCTATGTTTCAGTGCTCCTCCTTGTGTTATGTTTCTGTGCTCCGCCTTGTGCTGTTTCTGTGCTCCGCCTTGTGTTATGCTTCTGTGCTCCTCCTTGTGCTATATTTCTGTGCTCCTCCTTGTGTTATGTTTCTGTGCTCCTCCTTGTGTTATGTTTCTGTGCTCCTCCTTGTGTTATGTTTCTGTGCTCCTCCTTGTGTTAATTATCAGACTTATATCATGTAATAATTTCAGCTTCTCAAGATTAACTGATCAAAAAATAGGAGTATGGACTTTTGGGTTCATCACATTCGAATTCTGTATTGATACAACATAAATTTTCTTTAGGATGGTGCAAAATTAAAAATAATTTCAGGATAAAAAAGGCAGGGGTACAGTGTATACCAGCATACCCCCAGATACAAAAGCACTGCATATATATATATATATATATATATATATATATATATATATATATATATATATATATATATATATATATATATATATATATATATATATATATATATCACATTTTAATACTTCTGCACAATCTATCGACACAGCATGAAATTTAATTGTTATATCCCTGTC
This sequence comes from Meghimatium bilineatum, assembly GCA_034231615.1. Classification (NCBI taxonomy): domain Eukaryota; kingdom Metazoa; phylum Mollusca; class Gastropoda; order Stylommatophora; family Philomycidae; genus Meghimatium; species Meghimatium bilineatum. Next base: position 3,772,946 of record CM067303.1, read on the forward strand.
ATCTTTCATGCCTTTATAGAGTTTTTCAAAATGCTACTATTAGGGTTAGAGTTAGAACATGACCATCTACATTATAAGACCTACTGGAAAGATGGGAAACCAAGCCTTCCTAATGATTCCTTTGACTATACCCATGCTTTTCATTGGTGACTATGATTATACTTTGCATGACAGCTCATGGTTAGACTAAGTTAGACCACTAAATCTCACTGCTTTTGAAAACAACTATTTATGGCACATAATGGTGATCACACCTACATTTCATATTTGTGGTGGATTGTGCAGAAGTATCCGTGTTTGATAGCATGGATAGTATAGCATGGATAAAATAAACACATCCCAAAAAAAAACCGACTATATCCACTTCATTATTTTACATGTCATAATCTGTAAAAACTCTCATAGCCAAATTTACACTTTCTCGTTTTGATTGATTATAGTGCCTTTTAACAAAAGTATTTTCTGAAGTACGAAAATGACAAATTTAAAATAAAACGATCACAAAATAACGATACTTCTTTGCAAATAAAAAACCGAGTGATATGAACACTTTCTCCGCTATTTAGTATTTACAAATAAAAGTATTTGTAAAAAAAAAATCACAGATGAAAAATGTATGGCAAGGGGCAAACAGGAAAACAAACTTACAATAATTAAGAAACAATATTTGCCCAGTGGCAACATATGGTTTTGATATTTGAGTTCTCATAGGTCATTTTTTATATTTAACATCTCAGATGTCATTTTTGATATTTGACCTCTCATAGGTCATTTTTGATATTTAACATCTCAGAGGTCATTTTTTATATTTGACCTCTCATGGGTCATTTTTGATATTTAACATCTCAGAGGTCATTTTTGATATTTGACCTCTCATAGGTCATTTTCGATATTTGACTTCTCGAATATTTTTAACATGTCTGTTTTGCAAGATTACCCAAACCATGACCTCCATTAAATCTAATGGTCACAGCTCTGATATAATCAAATTGGACTAACATCCATAAATCACAATTAGAGGTACCTATTATTTTAAAAAAATATGGTTCTAAGGCTTGGGCTGAAGCAGAAAAGACCCAAAAAAATCAGCTTTTGAAATGAAATGCTATAGACAGGACCTAAGAATAACTTGGAAACTGAAAAAATCCAACTCATACATCCAGCAAAGATCTGAGCATAAAGGATGATTGGTTCCCCAAACCAATCGATAAAATAAGCTGACATACTGACCTATAATAAAATACAATAGGTTAAACAGAATAACCACACATGTCTTACCTAGACCCGAAAGGGGAGCAAAGAATAGTGATGCTGTTATCTGCATACACGTCATAGGAAGGGACAAAGGAAGGTTTGAGGTGGAGTTAGTTATCACATCTCATAAAGCAGCAGCCAACAACCTATGATCCAAATTACCTGGCTCGACATTCTCAAAAATAAGATCATAACAACCTCTGAGCCGCTGTACTCCTAAAAAGATAATGCATGTGGTGATCTAGAACCACATAACTTGAATAAATTGTATTAATTTGTCTGTACCTAAATATAAATATGGAGGCCTCAATATCCACCCAGAAAAATGTACACATCCATATTTAGTAACATTAATATGTATAATTCTCTTGCCCGTGTGTTGCTGCAGCCCGAAAGGGGAGCAAAGAATAGCAACATTGTTTACCTTCCACGCATGTCGTAAAAGGCGACTAAGGATGTTATGGGATGGAATTGGCTGTCCCATCCCATATAGGGTCAGTGACCCAAAGCCATGCTGAAGTCGGATGTATCAGGCCAAAAGGTGCAGATATCGCAGCATGGCTGTAAACCATGACACAACACATTCTGTTCTCTGAACTACATCCTGCTAATCTGCAGGAGTTTGAGAACGAACGCAGAAGAACAAGAAGAAGAATATGTATAATTCAGCTTTGAAATTAGCCTTTTTTTCATTCAGCCCATGATCAGCTGTGTATTTCTGGTCCTCGGACTAAATATGGGTCTGACCCGTCATAGAGGGCCAAAGTGACTCAGATGCTGAGCTGAAGTTGGATGTGTCAGGCTAAAAGATATAGATATCACAGTGTAGCTATTACAGCTAAGCTATAAACTCTGACACAACATATTGCATTCTCTGTTCTAGATCCTGCTAATCTGCAGGAGAATGAACACAGAAGAACAAACATTAATCAGGGAGGGATAAAATGTCTGAGAAAGAGAAAAAGAGACGGCATAGGATGTCAATGGACATAAGATAGTGGAATCATTTGAACATAACACTGGAAGCAGCAGAACAGTTTGCACAGAAGGCTTCCAAGTGGCAGTGGGAAAAAATGTCCTGTAACAGATACATCACATAGAAGAAGTATTTGTCAGCAAGTCAAAGCTGTCAGACACCTTGAACAAAATATTTGTTAGGTCATCAAGTCAAAGCTGTCAGACACCTTGAACAAAATATTTGTTAGGTCATCAAGTCAAAGCTGTCAGACACCTTGAACAAAATATTTGTTAGGTCATCAAGTCAAAGCTGTCAGACACCTTGAACAAAATATTTGTTAGGTCATCAAGTCAAAGCTGTCAGACACCTTGAACAAAATATTTGTTAGGTCATCAAGTCAAAGCTGTCAGACACCTTGAACAAAATATTTGTTAGGTCATCAAGTCAAAGCTGTCAGACACCTTGAACAAAATATTTGTTAGGTCAGCAAATCAAACCTGTTAGACACCTGGAACAACATAAATCACGTTACTATTTTCTCTGATCCTCTTATAATCATAATTTGTGATTATTTATACATGTATCTTCTCTATATGTTCAACTCAGTGACTCAGATGTAAAGAACTCATCCCAGACACTCAAGGAAACGGGTTTGAATTCATCTGCAGGTAATTAGGCATCTGGGACAATTCATACAGCTATGATAAACAACTGAACATCAATATTCAGATAAAGCTATGGTAAATAACTGCAATGGTAAACAACTGAACATCAATATTCAGATAAAGCTATGGTAAACAACTGCAATGGTAAACAACTGCTACAGTAAACAACTGCAATGGTAAACAACTGAACATCATTATGTAGATACAGCTATGGTAACTGAACATCAATATTGCTTTGAAAATCTTTCTAGTAAAAATATTTTGGCATTGCTCACAACATCTTGAATAGAATACACATGGAAGTTCTCCCTAAGCCTCATCTTGTTCCCTGGTTTTTTTATTGGTTTCATGGTTAAAACTAAGTGGATAATCATCCCATTTATTTTAATCATACCATTCAATTCATTTTGATGTGTACAATATCACATTCCAACAATCAAGAATTGAACACATACCAACAATCAAGAATTGAGCACATTCTAACAATCATGAATTGAACACATACCAATCACTTATTCACCGACATCGGCGTCTCTATCACCAATCAAATATAATATATGAAAAGCTATTGCAAGAAAACCTGTGCCTAGTAGGTCACCGATTGCTGTCAAGTACGGAATTGCCACATTGTCTGGATCCGAGCCTCTGACCCAGATAAATGGGACAAGCCAGGTTGATATAAAAATCAGTAGTGTCACCTGAGGATAAAGAAACGAGAAAAAAACCCAGTTAAAACGTTACAAGAGATTTCTAAAGATCTCTTTCGTCTTTGATGTTCAGACTGAGCTGTCTAGGCCAAGCACATACGCGCATGTCTAAGAATTGAACCATCTGTGTATATTGTTCTGCATTCACTGTCACATAACCAGCACAAGTATTTGTGTGATTTGAGCGGAAAAGCATGAAGAACGTTGTGCTGCTTTTTGCTTTTGTCAAGTGGAGGTGAATTATGTGCGACTTTTCAGCCCAGCACATCTGATTTCAGCATGATCCATGTATATAATCATATCACCTTCCCTGGAACTCTTGATCAATGTATGTGCTTCGATCACTAGAGCATTTTGACACCACATTTTGCATTTTCTATTGGGAGTTATAAATAACTGGTTTCAATATGATCTTACAAAACATATCAATACAAAAATCAATTAGAATTGATTAGAGATTATTATTAATCATTTATTTGTGGTTCCTTTACTGAATCATTATAATTCATAGTTATCTCTATGAAATGTTTTTTATGCTTTTGTCGTTTAAAATAAATAATTACATTGTGGGTCTTTCATCCATGTTTTCATATATACAAATTAAAAGGTGTGCGTTGTTGTGATCAAAAGTTTGTTTAGAAAATAAACAGGTTAAAATTTGATTATACAGTGGCCTTCTGAGTCTTTACAGACAGTCAGGAAGCAAACCAGTGTAAATTGTCGAGACATATAGTCCCTATTTTTCACATATTTACAGCTTTCTGAGGCACATGACAGCTTGCTGAGGCACATGACAGCTTGCTGAGGCACATGACAGCTTGCTGAGACACATGACAGCTTGCTGAGGCACATGACAGCTTGCTGAGACACATGACAGCTTGCTGAGACACATGACAGCTTGCTGAGACACATGACAGCTTGCCTGGAAAGGTTTTATGAAAATATTGCCTTGCCCATTTACACTAACCCCCTATGAATCTACAGAAGAATGCTGAGAACACTATGGATCATACACTTATATCATTTTTTTGTGTACGTGAACATTATTACTTTCAGCATCATCTTCACTCTTTAGTAAACCAATGACTGCCAGTTTTAGGTTGGAGTTATTTCTTCTCAGTACTTTGTTATCAACTACAGCATTGCCCACCAATGTGTCTGCTCTTTCCTTACCTCTGACTCCCACATTAACAAAGTATCAACGCATGTGAAACTTTGAAAAACTGAGTTCTTCAGTAAAGAGAGTGATTCTTTTCTTAACATGCACCTTTCATTCTTCTGTCTTCTTCTGCGTTCTCAAACTCCTGCAAATTAGCAAGGATGTAGTCCAGAGAATGGAATGTGTTGAGTCATGGTTTATAGCTTGGCTGTGATATCAACACCTGTAAGTCTGACACATTCATTTCAGCGTGGTTTCTGAGTCACTTTGATCCTCTATGGAAGAGGATAGTGAAATCCACCCCCAAAAACCATTTTGGTCATCTCTTACAGCACATACCTGGTATGTAATCAGTGTTGCTATTCTTTACTCCTTCAGGTCCCATCAAAACACAAGCAGACGTAATCTTAATTTATAGGAATCTTACTTTGTGGGAATCTTACTTTGTGGGAATCTTACTTTGATAGATTTTTACTTTGTGGAAATCTTACTTTGTGAGAATCTTACTTTGCAGGATCTTACTTTGTGGGAATTTTACTTTGTGGGAATCAGTTTTGATGGAATCTTACTTTGTGGGAATTTTACTTTGTGGGAATCTTACTTTGTGGGAATCTTACTTTGTGAGAATCTTACTTTGTGGGAATCTTACTTTGTGAGAATCTTACTTTGTGGGAATCTTACTTTGTGAGAATCTTACTTTGTGAGAATATTACTTTGTGGGAATCTTACTTTGTGGGAATTTTACTTTGTAGGAATCTGACTGTGGGAATCTTACTTTGTGGGAATCTGTTTTGATGGAATCTTACTTTGTGGGAATCTTACTTTGTAGGAATCTGACTGTGGGAATCTGTTTTGATGGAATCTTACTTTGAGGGAATCTATTGACTATTAGTTTCTTATCTAGATTTCCTAAATGGGACTAACACCATCAACTTACCTGAAATAAGGCAGCTGACAGGTAAAAACATTCAAACACAACTGTGCTGCTGGTATGACCAGCACCCATGTAGAAAACTGTAAAACTGAACAACAAGTGCCCGGGTATCGTAAGAGACACTAACACCCTAGTGGCTCTAGCGTGAACACCTGTCAAAAGAAAAATCAAAATGAGACAGGTGTTACGCGTGTGAGCTCATTTATCAGCGGTAACGTAACACCACATGGACCACAGATATGGAACATTTTTTCATCTTCTTTAGTGTTCGTTAGGAAACTCCTACGGATCAGCAGGATGTAGTCCGAAGAACGAAATATGTTGTATCATGGCTTACAAGCTTAGCTTCTGCCGGACATATCTAACTTCAGCATGGCTGTTGGGACACTATGACTCTAAACTGGATAGGACAGCCAACTTCACCCCAAAACATCCTCAGTTGCATTTTGCAGCATATTTGGCAGGTAACCGTCGTTATTTTTTTTCTTCCCTTTCAGGACCTGGCAATACACAGAATTATAAGATCTGAATATATTACCTGTGACCCATCAGATTAACCAGCATGTTTCAGTATGCACCTAGTATAGACTCTATGCCTATATAGTTCAGGTTTCTTCTAGTGGAAGTACTTAAAGGTAAAGGTAGGTCTTGTGGCAGCAACCTGCCATTGGGGATGAAGATAGCTCTTCTGTACTAAACTGCAGTAACTATTAAGTGGGTTGGCCAGTTTTCTTTCTTGCTGCCTTTACCTACCCTAACTCATGCGTCGGGTACCCATTTACACCAGGGTCAACTGGAGGAGCGGTCTTGTCAGGTGATAAAACACGACCAGAATTGTTTTTGTCCAGACATGATTTTAAACCTGACATGCCATAATCCGGTAACAGTAAGCAAGCGCACTATAAACTAGCCTCCTCAAATTGTTGAGAAGCACTTTAGCTATACAATTAAATCTTTACTCTCTCTTGTATAGAAGGTTCTTCTCAAAGCATTGCACACCAATGAGGGTTTGAGCCTTCTAGTTGTATTTTTGTTATAATTTATTTTTAAAATGTAGAATAAACAAAAACATTGTGTAGGTAAAATGGTTCATGTGGGACAAAATAATACTGGTCTGCAAAATGCATCTGACTCTGGTGTGCATGAATTTCCATAGAATACATAAGTGGGATAGAGCACATGACATAATAATTTCCCTTGGTGTTTTTTTTGTATGTTTTTCGTAGGACACAGAATGGTGGGTTAACCTTTACCTGACAATTGACCACCAAAAAAACACACACTTCCATGTGTACTCCGTTCAATGCCTCAGTAGCAGAATTGCAACCATCGCTAAGCAATTTTGTAAATTTTATATAAAGTTTAAATTTAGCTTTTTTCTTCCAGAAAAAAGTGGCAACACTGCTAATATAACTTACTTTAAAATCACAGTCATGTTAAAAAAAACCGCAAAATTAAAGCACTTTAAAATGTTTAGTTATCCTGTTCCATTCTATACAAGTCGAGTTGAAATGGAAGCCATTTTTAGTGAAATTCTTATGGATTGTTTTTCTAATGATCAATTGTTGGGAATTGCATTTGTTGTCAAAGAAGATAGTTTCGTTATGAAATTACATTGGCAACATTACGTCTAGACATCGTACAGCGAATATAAATCATGATGTGTGTGAACAAAATTCTTAGATTTATTATTCAAAGATTGGAACAAGAATTTTAGATACATAAAACAAATGTTGTATGTATTTTTGTTTTATGTATTTTCACAGACAATATTATGAGCTTGTTAGTTTAGTTATGAAATAACCTCAAAAATTTAATAGGTTTAGGCATTTCTTCATGGAATATATTGGTCAGACAATGAGTCAGTCATTTCATAAATTTTTTTCAATGTTGCTTTTTTCTTCTTTATTACGATATTGTCAAAAAACAATCCAGACTACATGGGAAATGTTACGTAATTTGTATTTAACGTAGTAAAGGTTAAGTAATGTGGGTGAATGCATTATAAAATAATATATTTAGAGGTACACAACCTCGCATTTATGTTTTGTTATAACAGTTACTAACAGACGCAGTTCATGATGAAGTCGTACTACTATAACTAACCGATTATTTTTAACGTGTAGCAGAAAAGTCACAGAATTTTAAATCACATTTTAAAGGCTGGCATTATTTTGTTCCACATCATCATTATGTGACATATTCTTTCCAGAATGTGGTCTTCCTTATGGATTCTCTGAAAACTCAGTAATTCTGGGCGAGTTGACCTGCCACAGCTAGAGACATGTTTAATCAATCTGATATATCACTGCACCATCATTGTCTTGGACATCCTTTTTCCCTGTTGCTGTTAACTCTGCCTTCAACTATTAATCTTTCCATACTGTCATGTCTCTTTATATAACCAAAAAAAACACAGCTTTCTTGTTAGGATGCTGTTAAGGAGTCTGTCCTCTTCGACATTTATTGATGTTAACACTTTTGTATTCTCGATGGTTGTTTGGCTATTTGTAAGTTGGTCTTAAATTTACGAGTGTTCAGAATATCCAAAATAGAATTACTAGACATATTACTCCAGTAGTTTGTCATTGCTTTCAGGAGGAAATCTGTTTATGGAATAGCACACAAAGAAAACACATTCATTTTCTACGTCATGTTTTGTTCCACATGCGCCGGGAAAATTGTTACCACAAAAATGACATCTTCTAGAAATGAACTAAACAGACAATTTACCAGGTCCAAAGAAGACTTTATAAATGTTGAGGCATCCTTTTAACCTGTCACACTGTGACAAGCCCTTCAAATGAAGTGAAGTACTCAATCTACTCGCATGAATTGCCACAAGATTTCCTCCTACACCTGCAAGTTTTAAAAATATACTTTTATATTAACAACTGTAAGTATTTTAATATTAACTAACAGCATGTAAGTATTTGAAAGATACAACTTATCATTGATAATAGGTTGAAAAATACATCCTAACATTGATAATCAGTTAAAAAATACATCTTATCATTGATGTATGTATGGCCTTTTGCGACTTACAGATGGTCATTTAGCAATAAGTAAAGGCAATTCGTTGAATATTTTCTCAGGAATGTGGACTCTTCAAGCAATCATATCATAAAAACGGAAGATTTTTGTTTGCGTCTTCAAATTTTTAAAAACTGAAGAAATTTATTTTCATTGAGGTTGAAAAATACATCTTATCATTGATAATGGGTTCTTCTTCTTGAACAATCATTCTCAAACTCCCGCTGGATTTCTCTTGTACCAGGACAATGGTCATACTAGATTTGCAGCAGGATGTAGTCCAGAGAATGGAAATGCAGTGTGTCGCCGTTTTATTTGTGCCAATGACCTGGCACATCCATCTGCTCCGGGATAATAGGTTGAAAAATACATCTTACCATTGATAATAGGTTGAAAAATACATCTTACCATTGATAATAGGTTGAAAAATACATCTTACCATTGATAATAGGTTGAAAAATACATCTTACCATTGATAATAGGTTGAAAAATACATCTTACCATTGATAATAAATAGGTTGAAAAATACATCTTACCATTGATAATAGGTTGAAAAATACATCTTACCATTGATAATAGGTTGAAAAATACATCTTACCATTGATAATAGGTTGAAAAATACATCTTACCATTGATAATAGGTTGAAAAATACATCTTACCATTGATAATAGGTTGAAAAATACATCTTACCATTGATAATAGGTTGAAAAATACATCTTACCATTGATAATAGGTTGAAAAATACATCTTACCATTGATAATAGGTTGAAAAATACATCTTACCATTGATAATAGGTTGAAAAATACATCTTACCATTGATAATAAATAGGTTGAAAAATACATCTTACCATTGATAATAAATAGGTTGAAAAATACATCTTACCATTGATAATAAATAGGTTGAAAAATACATCTTACCATTGATAATAAATAGGTTGAAAAATACATCTTACCATTGATAATAAATAGGTTGAAAAAAAGACCTCTTACCATTGATAATAGGTTGAAAAACAGCAATCCCTTTATAGTTTGAAACAGTGTAATGTAAAATTAAGCCTCCAAAACTGAGAAAAGAAACAAATGATAAAATATTTTTAATATTAAGAATAATGGAAGCATATCATGTATATATGTTTTAGAGTCATGGTGGGGGTTAGGGTCATTGTAGTGTTAGGGTCATGGTATGGTCATATAGGAGGGTACACTGGATACATCAACACATCAATGTCTATCATCAGCAGCACTGCAGATGAGTGAGGGAAAATACTGACCTGTCCAGTCTTTGATGTTGACTGTCCATGAAAATTGACACAAGATAACAGCAAAGTTTGACATGTGAGAGGAACTGTAAGTAAGAAGAAGAGGGAGACCTAAAGAAACTCTACGAAGAACCATTAATTGAGAAGGCATGTCAATGAACCTAAACAACACGCAACAATTGAAAGACCTGGCAACACAAAGACAGAAATGGAAAGCTATGGTTTCTGCCCTATGCGCCGCCTATGGCCCTGGAGGAACATATCATAACATAACTTTACAACTCTATACAAGGTTATTTTGTGAATGGTAACTCGCCCCCTTATTATCATGCACCTGTTAAACCCACTGATACATTGACATGCACATACCTGGATATAAGCATTGCACTTAGAACAGGAACCCAGCCTGAGAATATGACATCATCTGTGTATTCGTTTTTTACACAGATAATTACCCACACAGGTAACAACAGCATGAAAAACACAATGATCACAGGTAATATCCACTCTTGTTTACCTGCGGATAATCATTTTAATATCACTAGGATATTATAGGCACAATTTAATATCAAGGCAAAATTACAGCACAAAATTCAAATCTAAATGTTATTAATTTCTACTAGCACATATAAACATAGAAATAGCATATACAACACACCCAAATTAACAAAAAGGAAATTAAAAACAAGGAACTCACTCATATAAACAGTCCCATATAAAAAAAGCATAGAATTCACTCATTTAAACAGTCCCATATAAAAAAAAGCATAGAATTCACTCATATAAACAGTCCCATATAAAAAGCATAGAATTCATTCATATAAACAGTCCCATATAAAAAAGCATATAATTCACTCATATAAAAAGTCCCATATAAAAAGCATATAATTCACCCATATAAAAAGCATAGAATTCATTCATATAAACAGTCCCATATAAAAAAGCATAGAATTCACTCATATAAACAGTCCCATATAAAAAAGTATAGAATTCACTCATATAAACAGTCCCATATAAAAAGCATATAATTCACCCATATAAAAAGCATAGAATTCATTCATATAAACAGTCCCATATAAAAAGCATATAATTCACCCATATAAAAAGCATAGAATTCATTCATATAAACAGTCCCATATAAAAAGCATAGAATTCATTCATATAAACAGTCCCATATAAAAAAGCCTAGAACTCACCCATATAAACAGTCCCATATAAAAAGCTTCCTATCCAAGCCAACACTGATAATGTCACAAGATCCCCTAAACTTGCAGCAATTGGCGTAGCTACATTGTCAGGATTAATCTTGAAGTACTTGGACAGCAGCACGACCACAACCATGATAGCACCTGCAGTAGACAACACTGAGCCAGTCAAACAAAAATACAGACTACTATTGACTACTCCATATTAACAATAACAAGTCAATCTTATAATTATTTTCATAGCTGTCAACTTATTTTCCCATTAATCTGTATGTTTAATAATTTACTTCCGTATTTCAATAAAAACGGCTGTATTTAGCATCCAAAAACAAAAACAACAAATACTTTTTTGCCAATTCGTTCAATATGTGAAAAATGTACGCAATAGTAGTAATTACTGAAGATGTAATATCAAATGACCTTTTTTTTAAAAAAACAACACTATTTTTGTGGTAGTGTTTATAGGGAATTGGGGGGGGGGGTTGAATTCCGTATCAGTATCAATACGGAAAATTTGTACTGGCTGACACCTGTGCATATCTGTGTTCTAACCAGAGTTAGGGTTAGAGGAAGACCTAACCGGAAATAACCATACCATATATTCTTAATAATCCTCTGAATTCTTTCATTCACTTATTGTATTTGCATGTGGTAACTTGGTTGCTGTAATGCACCTCTTGGCAGGTTGCCTCTGTCTTCATCACCTGTGATTTCTAGGACAAACTGTTCTCAATTATAGAAGGACCTGGCAAGTCTCTTTAAGTTTTCAGCCCCTTTTCGCTGAACTAAACTTCTATCTCAGTGATAAGAATCATGATGGGGAATCTTATTTATAGTTCTTACGAATACTAAATTTTAAGTAATCATTTCCTTTTTAGCGTCACAGTATACTTCTTGTCTGCGATAGCAGGTAATGCAAAATGTTTTTAGCTCTGGGCTGACCCATATTTCAATTTTAAATCAGCCTTGTGAGCTAGTAATAATGGCTTGGCCGGCCCAATTTGACCTGCAGGCTATATCTTACTCCTTCCCTGATGAGCATTTTTCATTAGACTTACCCAAGATGAAACTTGCAGCAGCAGCTGTAAACAAACTGCATGCACAAAGGAGAAGGCCATGTTTGACATTAAAGTCTCCTTTTGGTATCCATCCAAACACCATTGCAGTAATTGATGACAGAAAACCGACCACAATAGCCTGTGCCTGTATCAAAGACATGTTTCCACCAATCATTTTGATGAGGTCTTTTCTTGTGTCCATATTTCCTAAATTTGCCTGAAATTATATTTTAAAAGGCTATTACTTTTTTTTAATACTAAATCTAAAATGGTAAGACATTAACTAAAAGGTTAAGACTATAACTAAAAGGTTAAGACTATAACTAAAAGGTTAAGACTATAACTAAAAGGGTAAGATTATTTCAGAAAGACTATAAATATAAGCTCAGCCAGCCTTTGGACTGAGTGGAACGTCAATAATAATGCCTACCTTCTACATCAATAAAACTGCCTACCTTCTAAATCAATAATATTGCCTACCTTCTACGCCAATAATATTGCCTACCTTCTATATCAATAAGAAAACTAGCATGGTTCGGACATGTGTGCATGCACGATTCCTTGTCAAAAACAATACTGCAGGGAACTGTCGAGGGTGGAAGAAGCAGAGGAGGACAAATAAAGGCATGGACAGACAACATCAAGGAATGGACAGGGCAAGATATTTCCACACTCATCTGCATCGCTGAGGATATAATTCGCTGGAGGACTCTGTGTGCTGAGGCATCCAATGTGGTACCCCTACAACCCTGAAGGGTTACGGGTTTATTGATTGATTGAATGATATCAATAATATTGCCTACCTTCTATATCAATAAAACTGCCTACCTTGTACATGAATAACACTGCCTACCTTGTACATTAATAAAACCACCTACCTGTGTTGACAGTCTGGAAGCTAATGTCATCTCAAGATTGCCCTTAAGTCCAAGAAGTGCTGGGACCAGAATAAAAATCTCCTTGACATCCATGAACACAGGCCAGTGCTGAAATTAAAGTATATTTACATTCTGCAGGGATATAGACACTTGGGCATATTAATAGACATGTATTATATTCAAGCCCCGCCGAAGACGGATGTGTCGGGCCATTGGCGCAATTAAAACGGCGACACAACGCATTTCCATTCTCTGGACTACATCCTGCTGGATATATAGTAGGACCATTGTCCTGTTACAAGAGATATCCAGCGGGAGATTGAGAATGAACGCTGAAGAAGAAGAAGAATATTCAAGCTGCTTTTACTAATTGTATGCAGCGAGATTTGACTAACAATCAGCAAAACAGAATACACAAATTATGATGCAAGTTGTCAGCAAGCAGCCGCAAATTGCCATCGGTGATGATGAAAAGGGGCTCATGTGGTTGCATCTGTGGGTTTCACCAATGGATCACGAGACAAACCAACCATGCAACAGAAAATCTTAGTAGATGACATGCTTTTATTTTAAGGTTATCTTCTTATAGAAGCTTCATGGCATGTCATCTATACAATCCTGTAGTCGTAACATTCGATAACAGTTACCATGTTGTTCTGACAGACCGACTAGTTACGTTGAACTAGTTACGGGCACGGCATGGGTGGGCAGAACAACAAAGAATCCTGTCGCAATGGCCAGAGTTGTGCCCTGATGTCAACATCTGTTTCGGCGGCATTAGACTCGAAACACCATCGAGTTGGATGGCTGCTGGAACAGAGGGCGGAGCACTTGTGGGAATGCCCCACGTGCAGTCAGGCCAGTTTCTAATCAAGAATGATGAGAAATAGGTAGTTGACAATGTCACACAACGAGGACCCTCAATCAACAATAAATTATCCCCAGATCAAGAAATAATCATTAGGATCTGCAAGATATCTACAACAATGAACAGACTAACAAAAAGAAACAGAAAATTAACTATAAAAAATAAAATTCTGGTTTACCAGGTTGCATCCTCAGCACCCTCTTCTATGGCAGTCAAACATGGACAACCTATATGCAGCAGAAGAGATGACTGACTAAACTTACATGCTGTACCTACATAGAATTCTTGCAGTTGGGTGGCAGAACAAAGTTACAAACACTGATGTTGTGGAAAAAACAAACATAAAACCGAATGTACCTCTATGCTTATTCCATGCACACTCAGTTGGCTGTGACACACTCTGAGGATGGATGAATACAGAATACCGAGAAATCTACTTTATGGAGAATTGCAGTCTGGGAAAAGATTTCAGGGTTGGCCTCTTCTTATAAACAAAGATGTGTGCAAAAGCCATATGCGTGATACAAGCATTGATACAGAATCATGAGAACAGACTTTGTGGAGCCGCGCAGCACAGTGGTTAGCGTGCTGGCTTTGCATATGAGTAGTCCTGGGTTCATTCCCCAGTTGAGGCGGAAATGTTTTTCAGATCGCAACGGCTCCCAGGTCGACCCAGTCTTAAATGGTTACCGGATTAATCTGGGAAGTAAAGACTGCGAGGGAGAGGAGATGGCTACTGCCCTCATTTGCAGAGCCACTGAAATGTGAGATCACTAATATCTCACACCCCTACAGCATTAATAAATGATATGGGTTACCTCACTGCACATGGGAACAGATTTCCATGGATTTTCTTGCAAGAAGGGAAAGGTTAGGAATGGTATAAAGACAAACAAGAAAGTGATAGCAGACAGTTCATGCACTGTATGTGTAAGAAAGCAAACACCAGACACAGGAGCACAAGTGGGCATGTTATTCCTTGCATATACTGTGGAAGACTCTTTGTGGCTCAGATTGGTGTCCGGCGAGGCACATCCATCATTGCCATAAATCGTATATTATATTTCATATATCACAACAATAACACTATCATCTGGAATGACAGAAAAGTGACTACTAAATCCTATACTATTACTATAGATATATATTTCTTATAACACAATAATAATGCTATCATTTGGAATGTCGGAAAGGTGACTAATAAATCAAGAACTATACTATAGATTACATTTCTTATAGCTCAACAATAATACTATATAATACTATACAATAAAACAATAATCTGGCTTTCGCTGTCCATTTTTTTACTTTGTTGCCATAATGTGTGTGATCATTCAGATGGAAGGAACTGTGACCAGTCGCTGTATCAGTTAAGCTATTGCACTATTTTATTCTCATATATCACCATTATCTGCTTATATTCTCTTCCTGCTGTTTGCTCTTCCTCGTCTGTTCCTGCCTTTTTGACCTCTTTCTCTCTCTCTACCACCTGATCCCTCGTACCACCTCATTTTGCTCTTCTCATACATTATGATTGCTTGTCTGTAACATTCATTCTCTGTTGCCACTTTTGAGGTAAGTATTTTTAATTTACTTTTAATTTACTTGCTACCATATCTTTTCCTTTGTCCATCTCACTTTCTTCAGTCTACTTTCCCCTCCCTACTTACTACTAACTTCTTCCCATACGTTCTTCTCACCTGTCATGCTTCCACATCTTTGCTTCCTCAATTACCTATCTGTTATTGTCCTCCTCTCCTCCTTATTATAACCCTATTTGTCTCCATGTAAGATTTGTTTTATTGTGGTCGTTTGTTTGTCCTGATGAAGGCTTTATAGTCGAAATGTCGTCTGTCCCTGTATCTCGTTAAGTTGTTTTATGTTTTATTTTGGTAACACATCTACCTATTTTTGTATATCTTATCATCTGGAAAGATGGAAAGGTGACCACTAAATCAAGAACTATACTATTACTATAGATTACATTTCTTATAACACAACAATAATACTATCATTTGGAAAGACGGAAATGTGACTAATAAATCAAGAACTGTACTACAACAAATAATGAAAAGCTATTACCTATCCATTACCTGAACTATATCCAGCACCATACCAGCTCCTACTGTACCATACCCAGCAATGAGAAATGGCAAGGAAATCTGAGAGATAATGCTCAGGAAAGATTCCTCTCCATGCAATGACTGGACAAGTGCATTAATCTCATAACTTGTATTCTATAAAGGTAACAAATAAATAATGTGTATGAGAGTCTGATGTTGTGTCTTTCATGAGAAGACACAGAACAAATAAAGTGTCTTCTTCACAATAAACAATTCTTGCTGTAATGACACATTCTGATAGTTACATCTTGGTGTCTTTGTACTTACAGTGTTTATTTTTCACATTCGTTCTCAAACTCCCACTTACTGCCAAAGACGGATTGTTGGGCCATTAACTCAAATAAAACGGGGACAAAACGCATTTTCATTCTCTGGACTACATCATGCTGGAAATTTAGCAGGACCATTATCCTGCTATAAGAGAAATCTAGCGGGAGTTTGAGAATGTACGCAGAAGAAGATGAAACTCCCACTTGATCTTTCTTGCAGCCAGACAAAGATACAAAATAAATTGGTAGCGTATCCTATTCAGGATGTAACCATCAACCTAGCATTTTTTGGCTGTGGTAATTTTCTAGCCAATATAAATATGTTCAGTAGTTTGCCTTTGCTTTCTGAACAGTCTGGATGCAAAATTACCTGTGGGGGATCAAACTCGGTACCTTATCCATAACAACAGATGCGCTCTGTACAATACCACAGATCCAGACAGCAAGACAATGGTCCTCCTATATTTTCAGCAGGATGTGGTCCAAGAATAGAAATGCATTGTGTCACTATTTTATTTAATTGTGCCAATGACCAGTACACTTCCGACTCTGGTGGTACATATAGTGTTATATTGTCGGATTGTCTTTACTTTGTCTCCCAAATGTTTTTATCCTCAATAAAGTCCTTTTTTTGTACATTATCTTTGTCTTCATAAAAATATCTTAGTCAAAATATATATATCAATCAATCCGTAACCCGTCAGGGTCGTAGGGGTACCACATTGGATGCTTCAGCACACAGAGTCCTCCAGCGAATTCTATCCTCAGCAATGCGGATGAGTGTGGAAATATCTTGTCCTGTCCATTCCTTGATGTTGTCTGCCCATGCCTTTATTTTCGCTCCTCTGCTTCTTCCTCCTTCGACAGTTCCCTGCAGTATTGTTTTTGACAAGGAATCATGCCTGCATACATGTCCAAACCATGCTAGTTTATACATATATATATATACCGGTATAGCAATTTGTCTCTTAATAAAATATATACATACAAAATAGCAATTTGACTTCTCGTCAAATATACATAGCAAGTTGTCTTCTGAAAACTCTCCCTGTTTACTACGACGTTTTAGTTGCACAGTGTCGGTTTGCTAGACCAGTCACAATATCATTTCAGAGTCTCTGAATTGGTTAAACCGTGTTCTAATCTATCACATTCAGAAAAGAAATCACATATTCCATTTGGAAATCACTGAAACACTAAACTTAACTTTCTTTTCGGCAAGTAGAGAAAGCAAACCATCATCACGTGCCATAACTGGAAGTACACATCAAAAGCCCAAGAAGATTATATTAAGCACAGGTTGACAACACCAATAAAAATGAAAATCGTTAAAGATGCCAAACCTATAATCTCTTTGATCTATATTTATTTTTGTGTCATATGTTGTTCCACTCTTTCCATGATTACCTTGAGAAGTATCTTGCTGGCATTTATAGCAATGTTTGCTAGTCTCAAATATATAGCAATGTCTGCTAGTCTCAAATATATAGCAATGTCTGCTAGTCTCAAATATATAGCAATGTCTGCTAGTCTCAAGTATATAGCAATGTCTGCTAGTCTCAAATATATAGCAATGTCTGCTAGTCTCAAATATATAGCAATGTTTGCTAGTCTCAAATATATAGCAATGTCTGATAGTCTCAAATATATAGCAATGTCTCCTAGTCTCAAATATATAGTAATGTCTCCTAGTCTCAAATATATAGCAATGTCTGCTAGTCTCAAATATATAGCAATGTCTGCTAGTCTCAAATATATAGCAATGTCTGCTAGTCTCAAATATATAGCAATGTCTGCTAGTCTCAAATATATAGCAATGTCTGCTAGTCTCAAATATATAGCAATGTCTGCTAGTCTCAAATATATAGCAATGTCTGCTAGTCTCAAATATATAGCAATGTTTGCTAGTCTCAAATATATAGCAATGTCTAATAGTCTCAAATATATAGCAATGTCTCCTAGTCTCAAATATATAGTAATGTCTCCTAGTCTCAAATATATAGCAATGTCTGCTAGTCTCAAATATATAGCAATGTCTGCTAGTCTCAAATATATAGCAATGTCTGCTAGTCTCAAATATATAGCAATGTCTGCTAGTCTCAAATATATAGCAATGTCTGCTAGTCTCAAATATATAGCAATGTTTGCTAGTCTCAAATATATAGCAATGTCTGATAGTCTCAAATATATAGCAATGTCTCCTAGTCTCAAATATATAGTAATGTCTCCTAGTCTCAAATATATAGTAATGTCTCCTAGTCTCAAATATATAGCATTGTCTGCTAGTCTCAAATATATAGCAATGTCTCCTAGTCTCAAATATATAGTAATGTCTCCTAGTCTCAAATATATAGCAATGTCTGCTAGTCTCAAATATATAGCAATGTCTGCTAGTCTCAAATATATAGCAATGTCTGCTAGTCTCAAATATATAGCAATGTCTGCTAGTCTCAAATATATAGCAATGTCTGCTAGTCTCAAATATATAGCAATGTCTGCTAGTCTCAAATATATAGCAATGTCTGCTAGTCTCAAATATATAGCAATGTCTGATAGTCTCAAATATATAGCAATGTCTCCTAGTCTCAAATATATAGTAATGTCTCCTAGTCTCAAATATATAGCATTGTCTGCTAGTCTCAAATATATAGCAATGTCTGCTAGTCTCAAATATATAGCAATGTCTGCTAGTCTCAAATATATAGCAATGTTTGCTAGTCTCAAATATATAGCAATGTCTGATAGTCTCAAATATATAGCAATGTCTCCTAGTCTCAAATATATAGTAATGTCTCCTAGTCTCAAATATATAGTAATGTCTCCTAGTCTCAAATATATAGCATTGTCTGATAGTCTCAAATATATAGCAATGTCTCCTAGTCTCAAATATATAGTAATGTCTCCTAGTCTCAAATATATAGCAATGTCTGCTAGTCTCAAATATATAGCAATGTCTGCTAGTCTCAAATATATAGCAATGTCTGCTAGTCTCAAATATATAGCAATGTCTGCTAGTCTCAAATATATAGCAATGTCTGCTAGTCTCAAATATATAGCAATGTCTGCTAGTCTCAAATATATAGCAATGTTTGCTAGTCTCAAATATATAGCAATGTCTGATAGTCTCAAATATATAGCAATGTCTCCTAGTCTCAAATATATAGTAATGTCTCCTAGTCTCAAATATATAGCATTGTCTGCTAGTCTCAAATATATAGCAATGTCTGCTAGTCTCAAATATATAGCAATGTCTGCTAGTCTCAAATATATAGCAATGTCTGCTAGTCTCAAATATATAGCAATGTCTGCTAGTCTCAAATATATAGCAATGTCTGCTAGTCTCAAATATATAGCAATGTCTGCTAGTCTCAAATATATAGCAATGTCTGCTAGTCTCAAATATATAGCAATGTCTCCTAGTCTCAAATATATAGTAATGTCTCCTAGTCTCAAATATATAGCATTGTCTGCTAGTCTCAAATATATAGCAATGTCTGCTAGTCTCAAATATATAGCAATGTCTGCTAGTCTCAAATATATAGCAATGTCTGCTAGTCTCAAATATATAGCAATGTTTGCTAGTCTCAAATATATAGCAATGTCTGCTAGTCTCAAATATATAGCAATGTTTGCTAGTCTCAAATATATAGCAATGTCTGCTAGTCTCAAATATATAGTAATGTCTCCTAGTCTCAAATATATAGCAATGTCTGCTAGTCTCAAATATATAGCAATGTCTGCTAGTCTCAAATATATAGCAATGTCTGCTAGTCTCAAATATATAGCAATGTCTGCTAGTCTCAAATATATAGCAATGTCTGCTAGTCTCAAATATATAGCAATGTCTGCTAGTCTCAAATATATAGCAATGTCTGCTAGTCTCAAATATATAGCAATGTCTGCTAGTCTCAAATATATAGCAATGTTTGCTAGTCTCAAATATATAGCAATGTCTGCTAGTCTCAAATATATAGCAATGTCTGCTAGTCTCAAATATATAGCATTGTCTGCTAGTCTCAAATATATAGCAATGTCTGCTAGTCTCAAATATATAGCAATGTCTGCTAGTCTCAAATATATAGCAATGTCTGCTAGTCTCAAATATATAGCAATGTCTGCTAGTCTCAAATATATAGCAATGTCTCCTAGTCTCAAATATATAGTAATGTCTCCTAGTCTCAAATATATAGCAATGTCTGCTAGTCTCAAATATATAGCAATGTCTGCTAGTCTCAAATATATAGCAATGTCTGCTAGTCTCAAATATATAGCAATGTCTGCTAGTCTCAAATATATATCAATGAGCGATATGATTTCTTCTAATCAAACATACATAGCAGATTGTCTTATAAACGTATATATATATATATTTAGCAATGTTTCTGGTAATCAAACATACATAGCAGATTGTCTTATAAACGTATATATATATATATTTAGCAATGTTTCTGGTAATCAAACTTACATAGCAGATTGTCTTATAAACGTATATATATATATATTTAGCAATGTTTCTGGTAATCAAACTTACATAGCAGATTGTCTTATAAACGTATATATATATATATTTAGCAATGTTTCTGGTAATCAAACATACATAGCAGATTGTCTTATAAACGTATATATATATATATTTAGCAATGTTTCTGGTAATCAAACTTACATAGCAGATTGTCTTATAAACGTATATATATATATATATTTAGCAATTTTTCTGGTAATCAAACTTACATAGCAGATTGTCTTATAAACGTATATATATATATATTTAGCAATGTTTCTGGTAATCAAACTTACATAGCAGATTGTCTTATAAACGTATATATATATATATTTAGCAATGTTTCTGGTAATCAAACTTACATAGCAGATTGTCTTATAAACGTATATATATATATATATTTAGCAATGCTTCTGGTAATCAAACTTACATAGCAGATTGTCTTATAAACGTATATATATATATATTTAGCAATTTTTCTGGTAATCAAACTTACATAGCAGATTGTCTTCTAAATGTAGTTGTACAGACTAAATATAAAGTGTTGTACTTACCTCGCCAGTTTGTGATGAACTTTCATCTTGGACACTGACGGGCAATAGTCTATCCGTATCATCTCTCAATTCTACTCTGTTGAATACGTCTGTATCATTCTCACTTACATCGTTGTTTGAATCACCAACAGTCGAAGATAAGATTGCTTGGTCAACCCGAGTTTTTTGTACATTGCTATAATCAACATCTCTCAGCTCTAAGCACTCTGATGCATCATCTGCATCAAAATTTGTTGGCTCGAGATGTGAAATAGTCATGACTTGAGAAACCAAGTCAGAATTTGGTTATTTAGACCAATAATTGAGCCCATTAGTTGTGGAATGTTTTATACTCCGGACAGTATCTTCATCAAATGAAAGGTCATCTAGTTGTTCTGTGAATTATTCATGTACTCAGGAAGTTATTGATACATAAGTGTATAACAGATTGCAGTTAAATTTAATTATTACTAATTCACTAAACAGAACACTTTTGCAATTTTACATATATAATTATAATAATCATCATCATCAGGTGCCATGCCGGCTGGCGTAAGCGATCATGGCTCTCCAAAGCTCTCTGTTCACAGTATTATGTATCATGATCATTGTTGTTTCCCTGCCGTTCCAGGTTGTCAAACTGTTTAATATTTTCTCACGTTGTCGCCCACTGTCTCTGTTGCCTTCAATCTTGCCTGTTGTGACTATGCTCTCCAAACCTCCCTGTCTCATGAAGTGGCCAAAAAATGAAGATTGTCTTTTTTCTTATATTATTGATTAAGGTCCGTTCTGCATTTGACTCTTTCAACACTTCCACATTCGTTTTTCTGGCAGTCCATGGTATTCTCAGCATTCTTCTATAGAACCACATCTCTGTTTCTTCTAATTTCCCAGTTTGTTTATTGTCCAAGACTCACATCCATATGTTAGTATAGGAGTTATATAGCACTGCAGAACTCTCTTTCTCACCTCTAATGACAATGTCATATTACACAATATAAGTTTCATTTTTCTGAATGTTGTTTTTGCCTGTCCTATTCTGCTTCTTATTTCTGTTGAACTTCTTCCATCTGCTGTAACTGTTGTACCTAAATATTTGAATTGGTGGACCTGTTTTAATACTATATCATTCAGTTTGATCTTGCAAGGTGTGGTATTTTGTTTTTTTTATATAACAAATTACTTCTATTTTCTTGATATTTAAGATGAGGCCTTTCTCTTTACTTTCTGTGACAACTACTTTAATTAAATCTTAAAGGTCTTCCTCACTTTTAGCAATCAGAACAGCGTAATCTGCATATTTCAAATTATTTAAATTATGTCCGCCCACTAATATTCCTGAGTTATCAACTATTGCACGCATTATGTTTTCACTGTATAAAGAGAACATGTCTGGTGAAAGTACACAACCCTGTCTAACTCCTTGTTTATATTATTAAAAATTGATATCCTATTCAGGATATATTCATCAACGCAGCATTTTTTTACTGTGATGATTTTATAGGCAATATAAATACATTTAGCGCTCTGCCATTGCTTTCTGAATGGTCCTGATGTACAATTATCTGCGGCACGATTTGAACCCGGCACATTGGTGGTTACAGAAGAGCTCTTTACCACGCTACCATAGCGCTGGACAGGGCAAATATATAATTATCAATATTCATAAAAATCGAATTAATATGCACAAATAGTAATTTTTATTATAATTTTTTAGGATAAAAAAAAATTAAGGATAAAAACAAATATATAGGATAAAAATAAATATATAGGATAAAAACAAATATAGAGGATAAAAACAAATATGGAAATGAAATTTAAAGTCCCCACAAACACAATGTTTGTAATGTTGTCTGGTTGATGTTTCTTGACAAACGCCTATTGGTCGCAACATTGAAAACATCCTCATTTTTATCAATTTCTTGTATCATTTTTTTGTATAATTTTCATGTATCATTTGCCTGTATCAGTGGTTTGTATCATTGGCCTGTACCATCGTTTGTACCATTTCTCTGCATTTTGTTTGCATCATTTGCATGTGAAGACTGCTTGAGAAGGGCAGAACACACCATGTTTCTTAACCTCCTCCACACCAACAATTTTCTATAAGAAACTCATCAAAACTCTTATGAAAAATAGGGAATTATCGGGTATACACAAAGGTGGATGAATTATCTTTTTTTTTTTTAAGTAGCCTCCCCCCGAAGAAATATCTACAACCCTGCATATATTATACGTTTACCCTCATCATCAAACACTTGTTCGGCCAGAAATACTCTTTGTTCGGTGTTATCACCATTCTTGGTCAACAAGTTACATTCTACTGCTAAAAGCAAACTGCCGAGTCATGCTGTACAATGGACCATGGAAATTCACAAAAATTAAATGACTTCATATTGAGCGTATATATTTCAATTTAAATTTAGTACACAGCAACATAATAGACACCCTGTATTTAAAAAAATAATAATTACACACAGTAGCAGTAGTCACTCAAACTGGAGAGCTCTGATTCCTGCCCTATGTTCGGCACTGAAAGAACATAGATAGAGATTTATTTTTAAATACTGGTATGTAATATGTAATATCAAAGCTATACGGCAATAACCTTATTTTTATTACATATCACTTTACTGTACGTTGCAGATATTAAATGTAACAACAACCTGGGGTTATCAGCAGCTGTCGACATCAGCCACGATCCTCCATCATCATAAAAGTTTATGACTTGTTGAAAGCTCAGTTAACAGCGATCCGATCTTAGCAATAAATATTTGTTCTATTAAAATATGTGCACTGTTTTTTATTGGTTTATTGATGGGGAGAAGTTGTAGTAGATTGTATTGTTCTAGAAGATTCTTCTTCTTTCGTTCACTTGAAACATGTCTATATCTGTAATTCTGTCTCCTGAATAAAACTCAGTCTTTTGTAGTTCACACCGTGGCCCATAGAGCTTTGATTCCAGTGTTGTTTCCTCTGGCCAATATGTCTGCCTCAGCGTTTACTCAGAAACTCCTGAAGTATATGTTTGGAACTCTCTGCTGCATGCTCATATCTACACATGGCCATGTTGCCAGTCTTGCATTTTGTATACATGTGACTGTGGAGTCGGTTGTGTCCCGTTCTGAGGCATAGAATTACAACTTGTTCTGATCTGTTCATAATGTGATAGTCATCTTGTGTTGGTGTTTGTGGCTTTCTTATTGACTTGATCATCTGTTTTTTCTGATGGTAGGTGATTAGTACATTTGGTTGATCTTTGGCACTTTCCTTAGCCAATTGGTCTGCTTTTTCATTTCATGATATTCCACAGTGAGAGGGTATCCACTGCATAGTTAACCTATACTGGAAAGACAGTTCATTAAGTAATTTTTGTAAATTTGTTAGTTCTCCGGACTGGAGAGCTTGAAGCTTGCAGCCCTGCATATGTCTCTATACCATGGGCTGTGGGCCAGGATTTGAGTTCAGCAGTTTTTCAGTTGCCAACCTAATAGTCTGCTTTTCTGCATCATAATCATTACAGAATTTCCCTACTTTTACCCATTTGTACATTCTTGAGTTAACACTGCAATTTCACAATTTCTTTAAGAGTCCTTCTTTCCAAACATTGTCAGATGCTTTCCTGACATCTATCCATGCTGCTAGTACTAGTTTCTTTTCTTGGAAGGCATCCTCAATCTCTTGGGAGAGATAGATTTCTGATCTTCAGTAGAGCAGCACTGCCTTAAGCCTGCTTGCTGCAATACCAGAAGGTTTTCACTTTCACAGTATTACTGCATCCTAAGATTGATAATGCATTCCATTGTTTTGAATAGACAGCTTGTGAGGCTGATGGGCCTGTAATTAAAGACTGAGTTGCCATATTTTCCTTATTTGAGGAGTGGTATCGTTATTGTTTCCCTCCATGCCTGCAGAACATTACTTGTGGTCCAGCTTGTGTTGAAGATCTGCAGTAGCTTTGCTCTTGCTGCAGTTTCCAGGTTTTTAATCATTTCATTGGACACTCCATCAGCTCCTGGGGACATTTTTCATTTTCAATTTGGATACTGCATGCTCCAACTCTTTCAATGTGATTGGTGTCTTCATGACTTCGGGTATAGGTTCATTTATTCCAATGTGTTGCTGGCTTTCTTAAACCTCCTGTTATTTGTGTGGGCTAACTTTGATGTTGTCTTCTGCAAAGGAGTCTGCAAAACAATCAGCTGCATATTTACCTGTTAAAATGTTTCTATCTTTATAAAGTGTGATCCTGGTATTTCTCCCTGTACCTTCATCATTTAGCTGTTATACCAGTTTCCATAATTTCCTAGTGTCTCTTTCAAGATTCAGTGATTCTGGTGTTTTTTTTCCAGCTGCTCCATAGGGCTTGTATCTTGGCTCTTTGAAATTTCTTTGTTTGCTGATATTTGTTATGGTGTTCTTTGCTAGGTCTGTTCTCTGTCTCTGCAGCTGTCTAGATGTTTCCATCTCATTTTGCAGCTTCTCCAGTTCATCATTCCAATAGGGTTTGTAATTATTGCATACCTCCCTGGGTATGGTTTTACTAGCAGCATGTAGTATACATCTATTAAATTCTCTTACTGCTCCAAGTTCATGTCCTTAGCTAGAACACTGGTTAAATGCTGGTTCAATTTCCAGTCTGCCTTCTTATAGTTCCACCTAGTGAGTCCTTGATACATTAATTTTGAATTTTGAAAAATACTGGTCTGTGGTCACTACCTCCAAGCTGCTTTCCAATGACAATTGTGATGTTCCATTCAAGGCCATGGTGAGTGGAATGCCAGGTCTGGTGTAGAGGTGGTGTGCGATGCTCTCGAGTAGAAGGTTGTTGAGTCTGCTGGCTGGTTAATATTTATGAGATTATTTTCATCCTACCAGCTCTCAAGTTCCTCACCTCTCTTGTCCATGTGATCGTAGCCCACCACACACCATGCCTCTCTTTTTCTGGGATTATCTAGTGCCAATGGTCTATCACTTGGGCAGTAATAGTTCAGGAGTTGGAGTTATGTGCTGTCTGTTTTTAGGTGGAGCATCTGGTATTCTGCCCCCTCCATATAAACTTCTGGCTGACATGCATTAATATTGTTTTTAACAAGTGTCAGAATTCCACCCCTTCATCTGTCCTTTCAGTCAGATCGATAGCACTGGTAGCCTATGATTTTTAAAGACTATATCGCAACTGAAGTGTATTTCTTGAATACATCATATATTAACGTGTTCTTCACATAGGATATTTCAAGCTCCAATTTTTTTTACTGTATCCATCAATTTTTTAATACTCTAGTTTAAATATGCCAGTATTTTCACACTCTAGTTCAAATGCACCAATTTTTTTTTCACGCTCTAGTTGAAATGCAACAATGTTTTTCACATTATAGTTTTAAAAAAACAATTTTTTTCACACTCTAGTTGATATGCAACAATGTTTTTCACGTTATAGTCCACACTCACAATTTTTGCACTCTATTGTCAACTGACACAAAAACCATATTCCACTCTTTGAAAATATGTTCATATTAACATAAATTAACATAAATTAACATAATTGTAAAGTCACTTATAAAACATCCAATGCATTTTGGTTTAAGATGTTGAGTGAAGAAAGGAGGTCTCAACTTCATTTCTCCACTCTCCCTGACTCAAAAACAGAAATGTTAATATTGAACTTTTGTTGTCAACAGCACAAAGAAATAAGTTTTCTTTTAACTCTGGCACATATTGGAGCTTTAAAAAGCCTTGAATCTCTGAATTTTTTTTATTCCAGAAAAAATATTTTAAACTAAAACAATAGTCAGTTTTGCTGATAAGGGTTTAAGTAGTCTAAAAAAACAGAGATATAAGGGTTTAAATAGTCTACAAAACAGAAATATAAAATAATAATATATTGTATATGACAATAGAGTCATCCCTCACTACTTCGTGGTTCATTTATCGTGGCTTCAGTACATTGCGGATTGTTCAAAAATATTAATCAAAATTGAGGAATTGTGGCGCGAAAGATGCCCACATGCCAGCAGAAGGCAGGGTGTGCCCACACAATTCAAAATCCACGTCTCTGATTGGCTGGCTAGCATCCCGCCATTTGATATCCCTCCCGACTCTGGAATCTCACAAGCTTCTAAACGTCCTTCTGGAAACCCTCCATTTTCTACGAGTGACTTGAGTTCTCGCTGTCAGATTGCTAATCCTGTCGCAGTGTAGTATCAGGAAAACCTCACCTGGCTACACTGTGATCTCTAATTAACACATACATTAATGAGTCCACCTATTCCACATGAAGAATCCCAAAACACTAAACCCAAGTCTAACATAATTAATAATCTCCTTTAAAACTTTTGCATACTTAGGGCCTATGGCCTAATAATTTCCCACATTACCTGATTGTATATTAAAAAATTAATATCTATTTACCACCACCTTACGGTCCACTTGTTACATATTATAAATAATTAGTATCATATTAATCTAGAATATCTGGCTGTTTGTTACTTATATATGTAGGCCTACAATATAAAAAATAAATTTTATTAACATTATATTGAATAGTACAAACAGTATAGTAATTTAACTTAGTTTAAGTAATAAAATAGTAATTTACAATTATTTATTATAGGCCCTATCTTACAACTATATATAGGTAAGTAACTTAACTACCAATTCTAAATCAATTAAAACTATCAATTATACGTCTACGGTCGGGGTTATATGAGGGCAATCCTGTAGCAATCTCATAAAAATGTAAATAGTTTTATTTAAGTTATATTTGTATTATGAGATGGCTACCGTCATCATATAACCCCGACCGTAACCAGCGTCGTGATATAACCAACATAGTATTAGGACTTAGGTTGAAACAAACAAACCTTCATATAGTTATAGCAGAGCCACTGAAACATGAGATCACTAACTTCTACGAATTGATGGGTTAACTTTACTATTTTTTTTACATTTTCATGATCTATGTTTTGTCGGCATATGCTTTACATTTATATTTAAAAATAGTATGGCCTTTTCCACTAGAAACCACGTTTAAGACTACGGTAAGTATATAAGTCGGTGAAATCATACCTGTGGGACAGACCACAACAACATGAACCTTGCCCACGTAGCAATAATAAATCTCAGAACTGACCCCGTCTAAACTTGGGGTTAACCGGATATTGTTGTCTTGTTCATTATCATTATCAGGTGCCATGCCGGCTGGCGTAGGCGATCATGGCTCTCCACAGCTCTCTATCTCCAGCATTATGTATCAAGATCGTTGTTGTTTTTCCTGCCGTGCCAGGTTGTCAAACTGATAATATTTTCTCACGTTGTAGCCCTCTGTCTCTGTTGCCTTCAATCTTTCCTGTTGTGACTATGCTCTCCAAATATCCCTGTCTCATGAAGTGGCCAAAAAAATGAAGGTTGTCTTTTTTATATTATTGATTTAGGTCCGTTTCACATTTGACTCTTTCTAGCAGTCCATGGTATTCTCATCATTCTTCTGTAGAACTACATCTCTATTGCCTCTAATTTCACATTTTCATGTTTGTTTATTGTCCAAGACTCGGATCCATATGTTAGCATAGATGTCTTGTTTTATCTATATATCTATCTATGCGATGTGGCCCTTGTTTGCCTTGCGGCGTCAGAAGTGGAAGAGTTCTTTGGAGATGGCCTTCTTGTGCGCTGTTTGTAAACTTGTTCTGTGGCTTCTTTGATTTCTGTGATCTATATTTTACATGGTCTGCCTCTGGCTTTATAACCGTCATGTCTATGTGTCATGACTATTTGTGGCATGTTAACTGTTGGTAGTCTGGAAGCGTGTGAAAACCACTTGATCTGTGGTTTATCTTGATCTTATGTCTTGTTAAGGGAAGTAATTCAGGAAAGGTTCGGGTAGCATGATCTTCAGTGTTTGTTCTCAACTCCTGCAGATTAGCAGTATGTAGTCCGGAAAACAGAATACGTTGTTGTCATGGTTTACAACTTTAGTTGTGATACCCATACCTTACGTGCTGACACATCCAACTTCAGCATGGCTTCTGCGTCACTTTGACTTTCTATTGGATGACACCCTCTGTTGTGATGAAGTAATTCCTTTAACTGTGAGCAGGTGGACCCTTGACAGCTCATATCATTTCGGGGGAAAGCGCGTCTCTTCCTTAGTTCAGTGATCGAGATAACACCAGCACTTGTATAAAGTATGTTGTTTCATATGCGTGATTGTGTTGGAGGGAGGTGGTTAATGAGTGCGTGTTCAGTCCCCGGAGTGATTCATCCCAGTGCGGCAGTATCTCAGAGCATCACCCCCCATGTCAGAAGCGCATCATAGGGCCTACACTTCTTGGCCAACGATCCAATGTTTCTGTCAAATGTGCAGTGATGGCACCCTTAGCATTCCCCACCATCTAGGAGTCTGTTACAAAAGGGCAACAATGCAACGCATCGCTGGCAGACCACTGGTCTACAAAGACATAAATCCACAGAACGCTGGATTGGTGTCTTGTAGAACTTTCACATCTATCTATCTGTCTGTCTATCTAGGCCCTATTTATTGATCTAAATGTGCGCTCGCTCTCTCATAGTCAACACGAAATTTCACGTCATTTCCACAGGTGAGAGTGAAGTACGCTGTGTTGCTTGTTTACTTCACAGCAGTTGTTTTTGGTTTTTGTTTCGCCTTCCAACCTAGTAAATTTGATTTCGACATGCTTTTATTTCAGGTGAGCTCACCCTAGTCTATACCGTGGACAGCTAAAAAGACAAACAAGAAATGTTAAGATCAATAAACGTCGAAGAGGACTGGCTCCTTAACATCATAACAAGAAAGCTGTGGGTTTTTTTTTAATCATATAAAGAGATAACAGCATGAAAAGATTAATAGCTGAAGGCAGAGTTAACGGCAACAGGGAAAGAGAATGCCCAAAACAACGATTGTGCAGTGATATATCAGATTGCTTAAGCTGCGGCAGGTCAACTCTCCCAGAATCGCAGAGTGTTCAGAGAATCCATAAGGAATACCACGTTCTGGAAAGAATATGTCACATGATGATGACCCTAGCCTGTTGAGCCTTCCTATCTGTCACCAGCAAACACACTTATCTACGAACTATATCCGGTTATCTATCGAACTATTTATATTCCTTATTAAAAACATAGTCAAACCGACTTCAAGCCATTTTTATATTGGTTAATTTGTCAATCATGCAGCCATGTAGATTCATTCATCGTTCAAATTTGACGTTATTTTATTTTTTGTCCGTGATTTTCATTGGTCATTTTGTTAATACGTTGCTTATATCCATTCCTCCATGGGTTTGTATCTTCAGCGATTGGGATGAGTGAGGAAAATAAAATAGTAATAATGGATGACAATCAATAACAAGTGAGACAGCTGTACAACTGTATAACAATAATATTTACATAAAACACAAGATCGATTATCTTTGCATTTAGCTTTACAACGTGCAGACTATTAGACTATAGGGTTATGTTATGTTATGTTATGTTATGTTATGTTATGTTATGTTATGTTCCTCCAGGGCCATAGGTGGCGCATAGGGCAGAAACCATAGCTTTCCATTTCTGTCTTTGTGTTGCCAGGTGTTTCAATTGTTGCATGTTGTTTAGGTTCATTAACGTGCATTCTCTATTAATGGTTCTTTGTAGAGTTTCTCTAGGTCTCCCTATTCTTCTTACTCCGGGTGATACCCAATATAGTGACTGCTGGGGAATTCTTAGGCTGTTCATTCTGAGAACATGGACGTTTGACAACAGTCGACTTAATAGTAACTATGGTTCTGGTTCATAAACAGTGGTAGGTTTTACGTTGGCAGTAGTTTACACAACCGAATAACCGAGTAATCCAAGAACGAAAGAAAAACATTCCTCCATCTTGAAAACACACCGGAACCATTATAGGGTAAGGTTATGAAAAAACTATAAATAACAGTATACAAGACAGTTTTTCAACAGGGCCGTGCGGTACATTTTCTCAGTACGATGCAAGTCTTCGAAATGCCTGTCCTGGCAATGTATTTTGATTAGTTCCGCTGATGCGGCCGCCTATATGCACGATAACGCGGCATGGCCCTGAGTTTCAACCTTAAGGTCTTTTTTCAAGAAAATACAAGACAAACAGTGAACAGAGATGATATGTCTGAGAAAAGCCACAGGAGTGACCAGAAGATACAGAATTAGAAGCGATGTCATAAGAGAAAGAGTGGGTGTCATATCAATTCTACAATACATACAAAACCAACAGATACAATGATTTGGTAATCTGGAAATAATGCCGTGCGATTCATTAGTTTATAAAGCATATACTAAGAGAGGAGAAGCAGAAAGAAGAGCCAAGGGTAGACCTAGAGTACGCTGGATCTACAACATCAAAGAGACATTACACGAACACCAAATAACATTATCTGAAGCTGCCAGAAAAGCGAGAACAAGAACATTGTATCTCCCTCGACACCCGTAAAGGGTAAAAGAGGAAGGAAAGAAGAAGAAGAACAGTGAATACAGTAAAAACATTAACAATAAATAACTCTCTAAAAATCATTAGCAATAAATAATGATCACAAAAGCATTAGCCAGAACACGGCACAGACATCATCATCATCATTAAGTGCCGTCTCGGCAACGAAGGTTGGCTGCAACGTATCTCCAACATCTCCTGTCTCTTGTCTTGGTGGTGCACTCTGTTAGACTGTAACCTGTCCAACGTGTAATGTTACTCTCCCACGTGTATCTCTGCCTACCTCTTGCTCGCTTCCCTTTGACTTTACCCTCAAGTAAGGTCTTCAATAGGGTGTCATGTCTTTTAATGTGTCCAAAGTATTTTATTTGCCTGATATTTATTTCTCTTAGTAGTTCTTTCTTCATATTAAGTGTCTTTAGCACCTCTTTATTTGTTTTCTTCTCTTTCCATTATGTTCTCCCTATTCTTCTATATACCCACATCTCAAAGGCATCAATTTTGTGGCACAGAAATACAAGATTACTATGTCGTACATACGTGTGTTCGTCAATCACAAGTGCTGATTACCATTTTTTACATCCACTTTTGAAAATTCAGTTAGAATTATGACCATGCCTAATAGTTCGTAGATGGCTAATGAGCCATATTCGAGCTGTAAATGTCCTTGAACAGGTCGGGCATGGAATTACCACTGTAGACAAATTTTGGTATATCTGTAACTTTCTATTGTTTGTCTCGTGAAAAGGGTTCCATTTGAGCCGATACGTGGAGAATTGTCCTGTTTAGTTTTATTGTATGTTTTTTTGGTATATACTTTTGTATATATTTTTATTCATAGGCAAGGTAAGTGTTTTTGGTAACCTGTTTAATTCATTTTGCTTAGCTACTCTCCGCTGGTTGAGCTGTTGCATTTCTCTTCTTTCCAGGTAGTTAATGAGTTTGCCTCTCTTTTCGAGAGGCGTGCCCCTTTCAACCAGTGGACAATTTCCAATTAGGTTATATCAGGACACACTACCATAAAATATTAGAGGTAACAAAGACCCCATCGAATAATTTTAATATTTCAATCTCTTCTTTCCACAGGATGATTCGCTCTTTTTATAGGAAGCATTGTTATAGAGATTCGATTTTTTTTTTAAATATAGGCCTATGGAGAATGAGCACGAAAAAATAATTATCCCAGAAAACAGCATGAACGACCATACAACATAGGTTCCGCCTCCCAAATCAAATTAAATGAATAATCAAATGAGCGATACATTAAAATAGAATAGCTTCAGCATTGTTAATTCTCATTTTTAGCTTGTTTATAATTTGTTTAGATGTTAACACTTTCCTCGTGTCATTGAAAGTAGGTCCACTTTTATCATTCATATTCTTCTTTTAACTTCTGTTTCACATCTGCCATCATTTGTTATTATCATCATCATCAGGTGCCATATCTGCTGGCGTAGACGGTCATGGCCGTTGTTGTTGTCATATCAAAGTCGTTGTTGTTTCCTTGCCGTGCCAGGTTGTCAAACTGTCTAATATTTTCTCACGTTGTCGCCCTCTGTCTCTGTTGCCTTCTATTGTGCCCGTTGTGACTATGCTCTCTAAACCTGCCTGTCTCATGAAGTTGCCAAAAACAGAAGATTGCATTTTTCTTATATTGTTGATTAAGGTCTGTTAATTATAATTTGTGATTATAACATGGGGATATGTTTTAATCCCACTTAATTTTTAGAGTGAACAGAGTATAACCCCTATACTTGGAGTCCCATGCCAAAAAAAAGCCGAATGTGACCAACGAAATGTATGGAAATATCAAATACCAGCCTTTCATATTATGTTTACTTTCTGTACACATGTCTTTACTGATGCCCGGCCATGTCACACCCCTACTTGTATTCTTTTCAGGGGTTCTATCATCATTATATTAGGATCATGTTCATATTATATCCCTTACGCCATATAACCATAGAACCATTGTTTAAATGACGTAACGCTTGGCAACCGTGCAAGACAGTCGATGTAATCAATCCTTCTAGCTAGTCACTTCAACTGTCTTTACATTATTACAAAGACATTGTTTCTTGTCAATGTTTGATTGTACCTTGAACAAAGTTTAAGTTTGTTTGATTTTCAAAGCAACTAAGTATTTGTAACAATACTAAATAAATTGAGCGTGTATTTTGTTATAAATCGTCGCCATTGGATATCAAATAAGCACAGAATACAGATAATTGCTTCATATCTTGACGGAGTCGCAACCATTTATTACAGTGAATTTTATTTTTAGGGTCAGTAAGACTAGATGTTGTAATGCCTTTTCAGTTTTTTATTGTTATAAACCCCTTCCCCTTTTGCAATTCTTCATTTTCGGAAATATATTATTCTCTATTTGTCTATTCGCTAAACCCTTTGTTGCCTTTCAGCGTCAGGGGTAGAAGAGTTTTCTGGAGATGGTCCACGTGTGCGCTGAGTATATTGTGGAATTTGTCGCCTCTTTTATTTTGGTGGTTCATCGTTTTCGTGGTCGGCCTCTATGTCTGCCTTCATTGTATCTGTGTAGCATAGTTTGGTGTGGTATGCTGTCTGACGGTAGTCTGCTGATGTGTGCAAACCATTTGATCTGTTGTCTCTTAATATATTCAAAGATTGGGATGGTACCGGTTATTTGTTTAATGTCCTCATTCCCCACTCTGTCTCCTGGTGATATTCCTAGGATTCTACATAAGCATGTCATTTCAAATGTCGGAAGTTTACACTTGTCTTGTGCTGTCGTGCATGTTTGGCATTGGTAGCACATCGTTGGCATAATAATCGTTTTGAATATTGTTATTTTGGTGTTTAAATCTACATTTTTGTTTCTGAAGATTGGTTTCGTTTGCACTAGGGCTTGGTATGTTTTACTAGATCTATTTTGTATTTCTTTGCTATAATATTATTAAATTATATTAAATATATTATTAGTCTTCCGTATTGTTTAGACGTTGGATTCTTCTTCTTCTTCAGCGCTCATTCTCAAACTCCAGTTGGATCTCCCTTGTAGCAAGATCATGGTCCTATTAGATTTCCAGCAGGATGTAGTCCAGAGAATGGAAATGCGTTGTGTATTCGTTTTATTTGCGCCAATGATCCGACACATCCGTCTTCTGCGGAAGACGTTGGATGCAAGACTTATTAAAAACCAAGCAAGACAATATAATACACGTTTGTTAATTCACCGGAATTAATTTAACTCGAGATCGAAATGAAAAGACAGTTGTTTGTGTCGTATATTTTACAAGTGCAATTTTGCAGTGTTGCAAAATCGTGTGTTTATTTTCAAACGCACTAGTAACTCGTATTTAGTCACTATAAAATCATTCTTCATTGTTACTTTTAAATTCTTTTTTAAGAGCGACATTTTGACGTAAACCAGTGGTTGAGGTGAAAGAGCTCCTCAGTGCGGATCGCTCTCATTAGTTGAGTTGTGCAGCTGATAGGTAACTAATTCAGGAGACTAACAGGAATTAAACCAGGTCCGTTCTAGCGGCACAGAATTGCGTTGCAACTCAAGTAAACGGTTTTTTTCGTACTTGGCTAACCACATCTCCGTAGTCAATGTTTTGTTGTGTATAGTAAACGTTAGAATGACACCGAAGTTACAAGTGCCCAGCACGAGACCGGTCGTGGGAAGTGTTTTTCATTGTCGATCTCATATAAGCTTACAGTCCACCACAATTTACCCCATTCAAAATAGGAGACGATGGCTGAAGTATTGGATGCACCAACTTGAACATGTACTGGGTAAGGATAAAAAGCTTTGAATATAGCTCCCCAATACACAAAGAAAAGCATTGAACACTGTCAAGGAGCACATTGTCTATTCGTGTTGAGAACGGACTCTAGATTATGCTGTAGGCAACGTAGACGGGAAGCAAGTCCTTGTTTTTAGGGGCATAGAAAACCTAGTATAACTCTACTGTCACCGTTGCCCAACACGACTCATACAGAGAAAAAATCAAGGGATAAATGTTCCAGCGTAGGGTAATAACCCTAAACAGGAAGAAGGTAGCTTGAGTTACACTGAGCAAATATCAAGATAAACAAAAATAAGTAGATGTGTTACCAAAATAAAACATAAAACAACCTAACAATGAGATACAGAGATAGACGACGTTTTAACTAAAAAGCCTTCATCAGGGCAAACAAAAGAACAGTACAACGCATCTTACATGGAGACAAACGTGGTTATGATAGGGAGGAGAGAAAATGAGAGATAGCAAATAGATAGCGGAGGAAGCAAAATGGAGCAGCATAGCAGGGAGGAAGAGGGTGAAGTGCACAGAAGTTACAGAGAGAATTGGGTTCAGTACCCAACGGCATAGACGGGAATGGTGTCTTTCTTACACGAGTATTGTTTGCCGACAGCGAAGATCCTCGTCCGAAATAAGCGTAACCCACCTACTTCTTTGGTTGATGGCGAAGAGTCAAATACAGACCATGCTTGGCGATGAATTGGAAGGCGATCACATGCAGACAAGGCGAGTGTATGAGAAATGCAGTCAAATCCTATACAACTGACGTGTTCGGCGAAGCAGCACCTAGCCTAGGAAAGGTGTATCAACCCTAACTCTAATTCGACTGTCGCCGTTGCCTAAGTATGAGGCGATACATGGAAGGTGGTAATTGAATGACCTTCCTACTCGAGGAAATAGGACAGATGCGCAGTGGGTGACATGGGCTAACTTTCAGCTAGTCTCGTAACGTCACAGTAGAAATCTCATCAATATGCATTGAATTAAACAGAAAGGTGCATTAAACAGAAAGTTGAATTAAACAGAATGTTGAAGAATTAAACAGAAAGTTGAATTAAACAGAATGTTGAAGTCAGTCTCCTGATTAAAGCTCAGAGAAACCACTACACGTAGGAGGTAAGAGCAAGCTGGTCGTAATTCTTATGATTAATGACACACCAACAGCGTTCTGCCAGAAGCATCGCAAACACTTCTGGGCCAACTAACTCGTCATTTCTTTTGTGTGCTTTTTGTTGAATCATATGCAGTGGTGGTACATCTATAACATAAAGAAAATCTAGAAATCTGCCACAAATCTGTCCGATTGCCTGTTTCTCTGTGTCATCCATGGCGATAATTTGTCATCCATGGAAATAATTTGTCATCCACGGAGATCATTTGTCATCCATGTATATCACGTGTCATCCACGGAGATCATTTGTCATCCATGTATATCACGTGTCATCCACGGAGATCATGTGATAGACTCAATTAAGAAATTGAGACAAGATCTGACAATAATGATAAGTTCACATGTGACAGGTTGTCAGCATATCCCTCAATTTTCCTTAGTCGTCTCCTAGGACATGACTGAGAATAAAACAGTTGCCCTATTCTTTGAACCCTGAACTAGAAGTAGAGACCTGGTTGCCACACGGACCGCTCAACATGGATCAATGATTGACATCATCTGTTCACATAAATTTCAAAAATGATTTCAGAGATGTCTGGTGCATGGCTGAAGATGTTAGAGCGTTGGTCTTACACGAGTGCTGTCTAGAGTTCGATCCCCGGTAAGAACTGGTTTTTTTATTTTCTTTTGGAGGGTAAATTTTAAAAAAAAACAACTCACCCTGTACATGACGTGGTGACAGCAAGATCATACGGTCTTTATCACAAAGCTAATAAATCACTCCCTGCAACTCCTTAACGGGAAAAATGCAGTATTTGACGGTGTTGACAGAAATTTCAGTCCTGGTTACCACACGGACCACTCATCATAGATAAATGATTAACATCACCTGTCCACAGAAATCTCAGTCGCACATGTCATTAAATAAATGCTTAAAATAAGGTGGACACTGAATAAATAGGCCACATGTACAAATACAAGGTATGCTAGTTTCAGCGTGGCTGGGTGTCTAAGGGGGGTAGTTTGTCAAAAGGTCCGTTAGTCATTGCGGCGTACTGTCGCTCCTAATGTAAATACACATTCAATTTGTTGAATAACTGGTTGAGTCGGAAAAATTAAATAAAAACAGTGGAGGGAAATAATTATAATGTGCTATGTAGTTTGTATTTCAATTTTTCAAATAATCGCTGAATGTCCTGTGGGTGTGTAGCCTATGTTAAATAGTAATTTCAATGATATTCATATGTTGGCGTGTTAGGAATATTAGAACCATTGCGCCACAGAAGTGGGCTCGTGAAAATGTGACAACAATATTCTTGCCAATGTGAAAATTTATCTCATGTAAAAACTTGTCTCAAGTTTTTTTTTGTGTGTGTGTGTGTGTGTGTGTGCTGAACTTGTATCTTAAAAATTCCGTGCCCGATAGGCTCAGGCAAAAAAAGGGACAAAGATGGCAGTCCTGGCCCAACTCTACTGTCAAGCTTTCCTATACCGGAAATACACTTGCAGAGAGAAAGGGTTCCGAACCCGATGGGATCAGGCACAAAAAGACAACGATTTTAGCCCTGGCCCAACACTACTGTCAGGTTTTCCTATACCGGAAATACACTTGCAGAGAGAAAGGGTTCAGTACCTAATGTGCTCGTGCGCTATTGGGACAAGGTCTCTCAGCTCGAGAACGCCTTGCTCTCAAACGTGTGATGCGAAACTCGAACTTGGGCGAGGGGTCCACGACGTCGATGAACAACACCTCGGCTGAGAAGGCGAAAGAGCCAGATTCAACTCTTCTGTTGAGTTCTTCCTCTTAAGGAACTAGGTTCACGGATGAGAAACGGTTCAGTACGCGATGGGCACAGGCACAGTACGCCTAAACACGAGGCAAGTTCATAGACGGTGGAACACCTCGTGCGAGACAGACGTGAGCAACAATCGTCTGGAAGAAGAGTCACCACACCCCCGCGTGCCTGGCAACAGATAGGGAGGCTGTCACAGGCTATGGTAGCCCACTCGAATGATCAAGGCATGCCGAAATCGGATGTGCTAGGCCTACAATGCGCATAACGGCGGCACAACGTGGAAATCGCACGGATATCCATGCTGGTTACCATGGAGCAAAGGCAAAACAAACAAACATCTTGAAACTAGACTCTTAAAAGAACCTGACTTGAAAACTTCTCGAAAACGTGTCTTGAAAACATGTTTCATAAAAACTTGTCCGGTGGTGTCTTGTCTCATGAAAACTTAGTCTCATGAAAACGTGTGTGATGGTAACTTGTTTCATGAAAACGTTCCTGGTGGTAATTTGTTTCATGAAAACGTTCCTGGTGGTAATTTGTTTCATGAAAACGTTTCTGATAGTAATTTGTTTCATGAAAACGTTTCTGATAGTAATTTGTTTCATGAAAACGTTTCTGATAGTAATTTGTTTCATGAAAACGTTTCTGATAGTAATTTGTTTCATAAAAACGTTTCTGATAGTAATTTGTTTCATGAAAACGTTTCTGATAGTAATTTGTTTCATGAAAACGTTTCTGATAGTAATTTGTTTCATAAAAACGTTTCTGATAGTAATTTGTTTCATAAAAACGTTGCTGGTGGTAATTTATTTCATGAAAACGTTGCTGGTGGTAATTTGTTTCATGAAAACGTTCCTGGTGGTAATTTGTTTCATGAAAAACGTTTCTGATAGTATCTTGTGTCCTGAAAATATCTCCTGAGAACTTGTCTCATGGAAACTTGTTACATGAGAACTTGTTACATGAGAACTCTTGAAAACCTGCCTCGTGTCAAATCTGTCACAACGTATAGACACTCGTGATGTCAGTGACAGATATATCTCTTTGACATCCTTACGAGTATCTTAAGTAAATCTCTCGTTGCAATTCTTTTATAAAAACTACACATTTGAAAAAAAACAACTCGAAGTCATGCATCAAAAGTCTAGTTTTATTTCAACAAATAAAAACAAAATTAAAAAAGTGCAAATATTTGCAATAACAATAGCAGATTCGCCAGGCTAGATAATCAACTCGCTCATTTGTGAGTTTTGGGGCGAGTGCGGCATGTAAACCTGTGATGGAGTGGGTCTTATTCTATAATTATGACACGCGTGTTACCCAAAATGGAACACACGTTTAAAATGTGAATATTTTGAAGGTAAATTAGATAATGTTCTTGTATTAGTTACACTACGACAGATACATTAAGCGGGTGTGTATAGATTACGTCAATAATCAGAAGGAGAAAGGGAATCTGAGAAATTTTGACAACTTTTGACATGGCTGGTGAGAGATATGATAAATCTGACGTCAGCAATACCTTTTTTTTTATCATTAAGTTGTTTATTATACAACAAGGAAGAACCTGAACATGCCAGTAACAAAAGCAGGCAGACTAACTCAAGATCAGCAGAAGTTTCGAAATCCTGCTATGACCGCTACATCCTGTTCATGATATGCTACATGATGATGTTGACTATGACACATTTTTTTAAAAAATATGGATCTATAAAAATGAATTTAGAGATAAGAGGAATAATGTTGTTTACATAATTAAGCAGAGGGTTCCTGATCAC
Organism: Meghimatium bilineatum; assembly: GCA_034231615.1. Lineage (NCBI taxonomy): Eukaryota > Metazoa > Mollusca > Gastropoda > Stylommatophora > Philomycidae > Meghimatium > Meghimatium bilineatum. The sequence continues at coordinate 3,813,287 of CM067303.1, forward strand.
TTGACATTTGTTGAGAAAAAGGGAAGGGGGGGGGGTGGTGTCAAAAATTGTAAAAATAATTTGTTGATGTAATTTACGGAGAGTCCCTAAATAATATTTACATTTTTCACGTAGAAATAAAATGAAATAGCCCTCATAACTTAGGACACGGACGAAAATATGGCGGGGGAAAGAAAGAAGTATGACAGACGGAGATCCTAGTTTCTTGGTAAATAGACAAATTGAATTTGTACAAGAGGATTCTACGAGGCGTGTTCAAATGAAACCCGGCTGTGCTACGTTACTTATGCAAGCACGCGAGGATCGTGAAGACGCCATCACTTGTCGTGATGTAATAAGCACACATAGATGAACAGATGGTAGTGTGGTCATTCTCTTCGAATGCTTAGTGTTCTGTGCAGGCAGTGGACAACTTGGCTGATGTGGTAGCAGATCCGTTCAACTTTGACCAACGTGGAGTGATTCAGTTTCTGGCAGTCGAAGGATGTCAACCAGTCAACATTCACCAAAGAATGCAGGAAGTATATGGTGGAAATTGGAGTTAACAACTTTATGTGACGTTCTAGTATTACCACATATCACCCCCACTAAACGTGCCATAGCCCGAGAACCAATCGATATCCAATCCTGCGACGCCTATAAGAAAAAGTAGATTAAAGAAGTGCATCTGCCGGAATATTTTGAACCAAATTACGTCACAAATTTTGTGCATTTCGTCACAATCATCATCATCAACTCCATAACCCTTCAGGGTCGTAGGGGTGGCAATACGGAAACATCGACACACACATTTCGCCATTTCTCCCAGTTCTCAGTTACTTATTTGTGTAGAAAATCTTAATCCAGTCCAGTCTTTATATTATCAATCCCTACTTTCTTCCTACCCCCTTTTCTTCTTCAGACCTCAACAGTTCTCTTCAAGATAATTTTAGAAAGGGAATCGTGCTTCATCACAGTGCATGACCAAGCCACACAAGCTCGCGACGCTTCGCCACTAGCACTGCCATATGATGTTCTTGTTGGCCTGCAAGTATTTATTTTGCTTCTAACGTATATGTAGGTTTATGTTCTGTATGAATACGTAATATTCGTCTATAGCATTTGTTTCATTTGTTTCAATTTGTAGCATTGAATGCGGGGACTGTGCAGTTGAGATCAAGAGAAGAACGGCAATGGCGCTGGCAAACTTAAAACAGATAAAGAAACTATGGCAAGGTTCTAACATAATAACCAAATTGTGTTTGGTTCGAACATGTGTATTTACTACGAACATGTGTATTTCCTGTGGCGACTTATGGATGCGTGGCATGGACACTAAATAAAACAGTGGCCAAGAGAATAACATCATTTGAATTAAAGTGTTATAGAAGAGTTTTGAGAATACCATGGACAGCAAGGAAAACAAACCAGGAGGTGTTACGAACAAGTAACGTCCAGGAAGTCTGGCTTCTGAACACTATATTAAAGAAAAGGCTAGTTTTTTCCGTCATATTAAGAGACACGACGGCATGGAGAGAGTGTTACTGGAGGGGATGATAGAATGCAACAGGGGCAAAGGCCGACCAACACGCCGTTGGACAAAAGACATTCAAGAATGCCTGCGCATGTCACTGGAAGATGCAGGGCAACTTGCTCAAGACCGCGGAGAATTCAAGAGATCCATAGGAAAGACTACGTTCTGGAAAGAATATGTCACTTAATGATGAACATTTGTTTTCAAAAGCCTGTATTCTCCTCTCCATTTCTGCTGTAATTGTCCAACTGTCATATCCGTGTAAAAGAATAAGCATTATTCGAGATTTAGTTTTATTTTCACTGCTGTAAATATTCTGCTCTTCCATATGGTATTTAATCTGGACATTGCAGCTGTGGCTATTTCTATTTCAAGTCTAGTCTTTATTTTTGTGTGTTTCCATCGCTGCTCACACAAGACCCTAAGTTTCGCCACGATACCTTTTTCCAAATAAAGTATTCGTTACCATATTACTGTTAACATGCAAAAGCCAACGTATTAACTTGAAATATAATTGTATTGGATGTTTACATGATCTTCAATAATATGAAGGGTCGTGCCCAGGTATGTCTTAATATGAAGGATCGTGCCCAAGTATGTCTAAATATGAAGGGTCGTGCCCAGGTATGTCTTAATATGAAGGGTCGTGCCCAAGTATGTCTAAATATGAAGGGTCGTGCCCAGGTATGTCTTAATATGAAGGGTCGTGCCCAAGTATGTCTTAATATGAAGGGTCGTGCCCAGGTATGTCTTAATGTCCACGCAGGACTGTAATAGGTAAGTTCTCCACAAGGGGACTTTTATCTAAAGAAAAATTATAAAGGTCATTCCTGAGTTTTCTTGCGTCAGAATTCTTCTCTCTAATGAAAAATGGGAATACATTTAAAGGAATCGTTATGGGGTATGGGGTTATCTTTTGGCCCACCTTTTGGCTAAGTTCCAACCAGGTCCGCCCCTAACAATTGCGGGGGCCCAATGCAAAACGGATTGCGCGGGGTCCAGTCTGGGTAGGGAAAACGATAATAAAGTAAATTCTAATATGAATTTATGGGTCTATGAAGTGCGGGGCCCACTGCGACCGCATAGGTTGCAATGGCTTAAGACCTGCCCTAGTTTCAACACTAAAGTCATGCGCATGTGAGCACCCCCCCCCCCTTATCTACCTTATCTACGAGGATCTGTCCATGGTATATATATATATATATATATATATATATATATATATATATATATATATATATATATATATATATATATATATATATATATATATATATCCAAAATCTTTTGTAACAAATGATTCATCATATTAAAATATAGTGTTACCCAATGAACAACAAGATAGTGCAGTAACATTGTAGACAAATGATACATTCTAATAGTTCTATGAAATCGGCTATGTCTCAGAAATAGTTATATATAGCCCCCTACTATTTTCGATGTAAATGCACAGAAACATTCCGAATATCCTGTTTTATTTACCGGACAGTACACACTTTACCTGATGTAGTTCGAAAGTACACACTTTACCTGATGTCTCCTATTAGTTCGAAAGTAAAAGGAAAGAACTATTAACTTATTTTGAATAGTATTTCTTTAATCGTAATGATTTACATATCAGAGATGTTTACAAATTGGAAGATGCTATCTCTTCCCACCGAAGCGATAAACAAAACATATTTACTTCAATTCTAACCAGATATGTTCGTAACACGAATATTACTGAAGCAGTAACTGATAGCCTCACATAATGGTTGGATATAACATTGAAGACATGTGCCATAGAACTTTTGTAGGCACCCACAATTTATCATGTACATTCGCATGCATGGTGTAACGTACCACACGTGCCAGAAGGTTATACAAGCGAATTCGCATCCCCAGCAAAGTGCAAGAGGGATACCGCAAATTAAAGTCATGCACTTGTAGCAGCAGTTCTTGCAGCCGTTGAAGCAGGAGTAAGCACAGCTCCAGACACAGTTTATAGAATGAGCTCCGTCTGGTTCCCCAAGAACTTCGTCAAAAAGAACCTTGTAGAAATAGCACAATAAAATATTTATAGTGTGAGCATATTTATATAGGAAAAAATGTATAATTTCCGCGTAACCTGGCTAGCAGTGATTCTCAGTTTTTCCCCCTGTAGCCCCGATTCTGGACATACGAGGCGTGTTCAAATGAAAACGGGACTTGTTACACCACGCGTGATAGAGCGCACTGATATTGATGACATTTTGCACTAGTAATGAGTATCCAATAATTTACATACGGTCACGTGTTCATCTTCCCAGCATGCATATGTGCTGCAGAAGACTGTTAACAATATGGCGGGTGTGATTCCGAACCCGTCCAAAGTGAATCAGCGTGCTGTGATCCAGTTTCTTTCATTTGAAGGATGTCAAGCAGTAGACATTCATCGGAGAATGAAGGCAGCATATGGTGACAAATGTTTGTCGAGGACCAGAGTGATGGAGTGGGTGCGTATGTTTAAAGACGGACGTGAGTTAACGGCAGATCTTGCACGGCCAGGTCAGGCGCATATTGTTGCAACAGAAGAAGCCATAGCCGTGCTTGATAAAGCAGTACTGACTGACCGTCGTCGGAGCATTCGTTCGCTTGCAGAAGAATTCCATATGTCAATTGGGACAGCCCACATGGTTGTTCGGAAGAAATTGAACTATCGGAAGGTGTGTTCACAGTGGGTCCCACGGATGTTGACTGACCACTATAAGGAAGAACGGATGGGGTGGAGTTTGTACCACCTGATGCGTTACAGGGCAGAGGGTGATGCATTTCTGTTGAGCATTGTGGCAGGTGATGAATCGTGGTGCCACCACTATGAACCGAGCAGCAAAATTGACAGCATGCAATGGAAACATCCAGGTTCACCAAAACCCAAAAAATTCAAGACACAGGTTTCTGCAGATTTCCATTTGTTCGGACCGTTGAAGAAAGCACTAAAGGGACAGCGATTCAACAGCCACGCAACTTTTTCTCGGACGGCATTCGACGTCTACCTAAACAGTGGGATGCTTGCCTAAATGCATACGGAGATTTTTTCTGATGAACCCAGGTGCATTCTTATTCACAAGTGGTTGCTTTGTTCAATTCCGTTGAAAATATTAAATTGCGTATGATACTTTTTAAATAAATCCACAAGTCCCGTTTTCATTTGAACACGCCTCGTATTTTATTACGTGGTCCACCTGTGATCAACTTTCTTCAATGTTTAGTCAGTCTCTACGACAGCTACATTTATTCTATATTAATGTATGGCTCAGATATCCCTGCTAGCCTGTAGTTTCCATTACCAGGAGATATCCATGCTTATCTGCAAGAGCTTTTATTTTATTGTTTACACATACATTGTTTGTTGTTGTATATAATTGTTGCTGTTTGGCTACATACGAACAGTTGTCAATCTCACAGTATCGTTTTGTTGTTGTTTGTTGGTGGCTTTGTCTTGCTGGAGTAAGACACGCTCTTTTCAACCGTGGACTGGTTTTCCTTTGGCTATTACGGTGGTTTACGGTTTAGACTAATGACCTGGGTTGTCTTGTTTGGGACTGGTGGTTTGACCTGGGGTCTTTTCTGCGTGTCCTGATAAGGACAAACTTCACAGTATCGTAAATTGGTAAAAGTGTGATGAACGCGAAGTGGTGTAGACTAGTTTTTTTGTAAGATTTTCATTTAAACAAAAACAACTAAGGTTGGGACAACCCGGTTTTTTCAGCTAGCTTCTTATAGTTTTAAATGTCATGATACAATTTCTTAAGAAAAGTGAAGGAATTAAAACGTTTCTCTCATATCTGCGGGTTTATGTATACATGATCTAAGTCCTCTTCAAAATATCCTGCTAAATACTCTGGCACAGTGTCACTCATCTTGGCTGATGCGACTAATCCGTACTTTTGATTTGTCACTTTACGTTATACATTGTGTCGTCAGTTAATAAAAAATCGGACGAGCCAAGATGACCGATGCTATGTTAGGTATTTGGCAGGACCTATTTTGGAGAAGGATTTGCATGCACATTTGAAGTGTCATCTTAACTTTGTCAAGTAGTGTCCTTTACTTACAAAAGATTGACATTTTCAATGGCACAGGGCGGCGTGACATCATTAATGACTGTTCATGATCTACCCTCCTGTGTCACCCATAAGGGTGCTGATAATAAATTACGTAAGCATTCAGCAATTGGGGGGGGGGGGGGGTATCTAAACAATATTAGACAGTTGTTGACAAGGGATGGGGTAGGCCGACAAAACTTGATGTCAATCCTACTGTCTGTTTAATACACTAATTACATTGATATAATTGGATTTCTTTTTTTCCCCCTAAAATTGTGAAATAAATTATAACGCCAAAGTTGGATGTTTCGGGACATTGGCGCAAGCAAAACGATGACAGGTCGCATTACCATAGATTACACCCTGCTGAAAATCGTGTAGGACCTTTGTCCTACTATAAGAAAGATTCAATGGGAGCTAGAGAAACTGGGGGAAAAAAACATGTAGAGTGTGGGTTTTAATTTCTTTGACATAATTATGCAGAGGGGGGGGGGGGGGTTTCCAGAATGTATGACAGTTTTTGTCAAGGTGAAAGGAGAGGGTCAAAAATGTGTACATACAAAAACGTTGATGTAATTTATGGATAGCCCCTAATGCAGCGGTCCATTTCATATTTCTTTTACACGGCGTCCAATATTGTTCAGAGAACAAGCCCCATTCTTCAGATACTCATGCCCTACGGGATGATCGCACACACTGACTAGAAGCGATGGGAGAAAGTGCTCGTTCTCCGGAAAGATCAGAAGAACGCGTAATCAGCAGATGACTGTGACACTGAGCTTATACACTTTTAGATGGCTGAGGGAACGGCAAGCAGAGCATATATGGGAATGCCCCCAGTGCTGTGACGCTTGTTCCTAATCAAGAATCAAGTGCCTATTATCTTGACTGACCTGACACTTTTAGTTTATTTTTCATTGGGATGAGCCGTGACTATCGCCAGTAAAGGTATACGAGAGAAATCAAAACAAGCCTTCATACGTGATGATTTTTATTATGTCCGTGATTTTCGTTGGTCAATTTATATATACGAGATAGCTTTAAAAAAGGTTCTAGAAATTAGTGAATTGTATAGAAATAAGTGTCAATATAATTATCTACACTACATTTCCTTCAAAGTGGTTCTCTTCGGCAACTACACACTTTTGCTAATGTGTATAGAACTGCTGGCAACATTCGTGGAACCCATACTTTGACATCTCTCTCAGCTGTCTTGTCGCATTGGTGATAACGTCATCTGCATCATTGAATCGCTGTCCTTTCAGTGCAGATTTCAGTCGAGGGAATAAGGAAAAAATCCTCCGGTGTAAGGTCTGTATAATATGGCAGCTGTTACAAGGTAATCATATTGTACTTTGCGAAATACTGCTTTACCAGTACAGATCGATGTGCCAGATTGTCATGAAGCGTAATCCAAAGTTTTATTCTCCATTTTTCTGTTCGTTTTCTTCTGGTTGCATCTCTTAGACATCGAAGAATATCAACATAATCTCCTTGTTAACCGTTTGTTGTTGTTTCTGAGAGTATTTCTCAAACAAAACACAATTTGATATTTGTTCCTTGTTCAACATGCAACTCAATGATATCTTTAACTCCGCCGATGCAACTAGCACAACATATAAACAAACATATGTATCTTCCCTTTCAGAGTATATGTGAAGGTCACGTCTGCCATATCATTTCGTCAAGGTTATCGCCAATTTCTAAACATATAATGTACATAACATCATCTTTCATTCAAATAATAATCAACCATTCGGGATTTTTGAAATTACTTAGTACTTTCTATTTCTATTCGCGTTATATCCCTTTATGCCTTGCAGCATAAGAGTTAGAAGAATTCTCTGGAGGCGGCCTTTTTGTGTGTTTCATAAACATGTGTGTTTTCGTTAATTCTTTTATTTCTGTAATCCATCTTTTTTGTATGGTCTACCCCTGGCTTTTTATCCGGAAACATGTTAGAATTACTTAATCTGTTGTCTTTTGATGCAATCCAGGATTTGCATTGTGTCTGTTAGTCTTTTAATTCTTTCATTTCTGATTATGTCTCTTATTGTTACTCCGATGATTCTACGTAGACAAGTCCTTTATGTTGTAACAAGTTTTCTTTTGTCTTAAATACATTTATTTCTTTTGTCTTTCTTTTATCTTCCGTGCATGTCTTTAAATGCAACTTGGAAGGTTTTGGGGTGTTGTTGGCAACCCACCCCATATAGGGGCAAAGTGCCATGCTAAAAGATGTGCCAAGCCGAAAGTATCAGATATCGCAGCTAGGCTGTAAATAATGACCCAAAACATTCCGTTCTCCGAGCTGTATCCTGCTAATCTGCCGGAGTTTGAGAACGAACGCAGAAGAAAAAGGATGTAGGAAAAATATGGACGAAATACAACCGCTTTTTCTTCAAATAATAAAAATTAAACTTGACAACGACAGAATAGACGATATGCAAAACACGATTACCTACCCGAACGTGGTCATTCAGACCATTTGAATCTCTGTTGACCATGTCGAGTTCGTCATATTCAGTCATTCCTGATGTCTATCGTCAAGTATACGTCTTGAAAGAGAAGAGCTTAAACTAATTTACAAGTAGTTCCACTGTTCTGTTACTACTAACTCTTGGAATTGCAGGTTCAACATTCGAATATATGAAACAAAGCTGGATAAATCTTTAGTTCGTTATGTTCCTAACAACGGTCTTTCGTAACATCAACAAATCAATCTCTTTTCAAACCGTTCTTAATTGTAAAACCCCTTCCTTTACATGTTTGTCACTTTCTGAACATTTAAATGCACATTTTCTTTGATTTCACAATCGACGCATCAAAAGCCCATTTTGTAAGCTCATCGATTAAAATTCTCATAATAAATTATCCATATATTGACTGATTCATATAAACTTAACACATTTCTCTATTCTTTTTAAAAAACAGAGGTTTGGAAATCTTCAAAAGAAAGTAGGCCAAATTTTAAACAATTAGAAGGTTCTCAAATCTATAGGTAAAGTTTATTGTGCAATTAATTAAAAAGGAGTTAAAGGGTTTATAGAGAATTGACTTCATTGTATATGGGTATCACATGATTAACCATGTCCCTATCAACAGAGCAGCAAAATACCTGCTGATGGTGTCACTCAAATTACTTAAATATGTAAATTAACGCTTTGTATCCTACAAACCACTAGAGTTACCCACCTTTTTGCGAAACATGGTTAATATGGGAAGATGTATTACCCACATTTTTAGCTAAATTCCTAGCGCTGAAGGTGGTGACATTTTAATTTCTGTTGGGGAATTTACCACTTCAAACACCCTCCTTATCTACGGGCTTATAACGTGATTTATTTTATGGCGTTTATGTTCCCGAATTCGCGATTTTGGAGTCCTTAGGAGGGTGTTGAAAGGAATTGAATATTACATTTAGTACTGAGAAACAAGTACATTAGGGACTAAACCCACACAACAGAAGAAACTATTCATACAATAAAGGAAACTATCCACTTATCAGAGGAAACTACCCGCACACAGAAGAAACTACCCACACAACTGAGGAAACTACCCAAACAACAAAGGAAACTACATACACATCACAGGAAACTACCCACACAACAGAGGAAAATACTTTCACAACTACGGAAATTACTTTCACAACAAAGGAAACTACCCACACAACAAAGGAAACTACACACACACACACACAGAAGAAACTACCAACACAACAGAAGAAACTATCCTTACAACAAAGGAAACTACCCACACAATAGAGGAAACTACCCTCACAACAAAGGAAACTACCCACACAACAAGGGAAACTACCCACACAACAAAGGAAACTACCCACACAACAAGGGAAACTACCCACACAACAAAGGAAACTACCCACACAGCAGAGTAAACTACCCACACAACAAAGGAAACTACCCACACAGCAGAGTAAACTACCCTCACAACAAAGGAAACTACCCACACAACAAGGGAAACTACCCACACAACAAAGGAAACTACCCACACAGCAGAGTAAACTACCCACACAACAAAGGAAACTACCCACACAGCAGAGTAAACTACCCACACAACAAAGGAAACTACCCACACAGCAGAGTAAACTACCCACACAACAAGGGAAACTACCCACACAGCAGAGTAAACTACCCACACAACAAAGGAAACTACCCACACAGCAGAGTAAACTACCCACACAACAAGGGAAACTACCCACACAGCAGAGTAAACTACCCACACAACAAAGGAAACTACCCACACAGCAGAGTAAACTACCCTCATAACAAAGGAAACTACTCACACAGCAGAGTAAACTACCCACACAACAAAGGAAACTACCCACACAGCAGAGTAAACTACCCTCATAACAAAGGAAACTACCCACACAACAAAGGAAACTACCCACACAACAAAGGAAACTACCCACACAACACAGGAAACTACCCACACAACAAGGGAAACTACCCACACAACAAGGGAAACTACCCACACAACAAAGGAAACTACCCACACAGCAGAGTAAACTACCCACATAACAAAGGAAACTACTCACACAACAAAGGAAACTACTCACACAGCAGAGTAAACTACCCACATAACAAAGGAAACTACTCACACAACAGAGGAAACTACCCTCATAACAAAGGAAACTACTCACACAACAGAGGAAACTACTCACACAACAGAGGAAACTACCCACACAACAAAGGAAACTACCCTCATAACACAGGAAACTACTCACACAACAAGGGAAACTACCCACACAACAAAGGAAACTACCCACACAACAAAGGAAACTACTCACACAACAGAGGAAACTACTCACACAACAGAGGAAACTACTCACACAACAGAGGAAACTACTCACACAACAGAGGAAACTACTCACACAACAGAGGAAACTACTCACACAACAGAGGAAACTACCCACACAACAAAGGAAACTACCCACACAGCAGAGTAAACTACCCACACAACAAAGGAAACTACCCACACAGCAGAGTAAACTACCCACACAACAAAGGAAACTACCCACACAGCAGAGTAAACTACCCTCATAACAAAGGAAACTACTCACACAACAGAGGAAACTATCCTCATAACAAAGGAAACTACTCACACAACACAGGAAACTACCCACACAACACAGGAAACTACCCACACAACAAAGGAAACTACCCACACAGCAGAGTAAACTACCCTCATAACAAAGGAAACTACCCACACAACAGAGGAAACTATCCACACAACAAAGGAAACTACTCACACAACAGAGGAAACTACCCACACAACAAAGGAAACTATCCACACAACAAAGGAAACTACTCACACAACAGAGGAAACTATCCACACAACAAAGGAAACTACTCACACAACAGAGGAAACTACCCACACAACAAAGGAAACTACTCACACAACAGAGGAAACTATCCACACAACAAAGGAAACTACTCACACAACAGAGGAAACTATCCACACAACAGAGGAAACTATCCACACAACAAAGGAAACTACTCACACAACAGAGGAAACTATCCACACAACAAAGGAAACTACTCACACAACAGAGGAAACTATCCACACAACAAAGGAAACTACTCACACAACAGAGTAAACTATCCACACAACAAAGGAAACTACTCACACAACAGAGGAAACTATCCACACAACAAAGGAAACTACTCACACAGCAGAGTAAACTACTCACACAACAGAGGAAACTACTCACACAACAGAGGAAACTATCCACACAACAAAGGAAACTACCCACACAACAAAGGAAACTACCCTCACACAGCAGAGTAAACTACCCACACAACAAGGGAAACTACCCACACAACAGAGGAAACTACTCACACAACAAAGGAAACTACCCACACAACAAAGGAAACTACTCACACAACAGAGTAAACTATCCACTAAATCGAAGACATTTATTTCTTGTGTATTTGTGTTAGGTACAACTCCCCATGACTGTCTCCAGAATAAGGCTGTCGAAGGTCACGACTCCCCACCCATGTCGAAGTAATTACGGCCATTCTTGGTTTTCTGACCTTTTGAACAGAATTATTTGTATTTTATCCGCGCTCAGCAATGACATTGTGACTGCTTACCATTTTATACTTATCAGTCCATACTCGAATGTCGTGCAACGACCATGACCTCCAATGTTAGTGATGGTCACAGCCATACTGGAAGACCAGTTCGCTAAATTAGGTTGGACCTAGTTCGTGAAGTGTTTTGATTATTGTTTGCCTTTTAGTTGGTTACTGTTTATATATTTGGAATCGTCTTGTCTATTTTTGGAATGCGATCCCAGGTATATAAATAGTAACCAACTAAAACGAAAAAAAAAATCAGAACACGTTTTGAAAAGTGTTGAGAAATTTGTTATAAAAGGGTAACATATAAAGGGGTTCCACCCACTGCATATATTTGTATGAAATAGCTGTTTCTTTACTGTTATCTGTTTTTTTTCCACTCGAAACGTTGCCTGTGCTTGCGTTTGATATTATCATGTCGTGTGTAGAAATAAGGGCAATACATTATACTTGTTTCCTAATTTGTTTTAAATTTCCCTGTGTTGTCTCAGCCCTCGCATAACCAGCGCGTCGTAATATTTTCCCACATTTCATAAATCTCCTTACGGAAATTGAACCATTGAAGTGTAGAACGTTCCAGAATAGATTGATCGATTTTTTTGATGACAGCTTTCAACGCCCAAGAAATCAAATAAGTTTGTCTTTCAAAAATATTTGCTATCAAACAAGAGGCACCGTAACCACAGCCGCTGAAAACCAAACCCTTCTCCAAATTATATACCCTGCGTCTTCATCTCACACTAGTGTCATTTATGTTACCTTCTTCAATAGAAGACCTCTCAACAGGACCCCATTTGTGACGTTTTATTTATTCTCGTGTTTCTCATTGGTCATTATTTTTATACTTGGAGTCACATGCCAGAAATAGCCAATGCTGACCAATAGATTACACGAAAAAACGTGTAAAAACGTCATTGTTACGTTTCAGTTTAGAGATATTCTATTGAAGAAGGTGGTGACTGGTTCGACGTTCTCCATGCTTTTGATTGGCTAGAAGCCACAAAGTAGTACGAACACGCAAAGTGACCAATCATCACTGATCAGTCGCATCATTCAAGATGGCTAACTCAGGAAGCAGGACATATATTATGGAGAAAGATAGACCTCATGTATGCATATGTTACACCAGGAGCTGTATGTGAGTTACGTCAAGATTTTAGACTATGAAAACTTTACTAACCAATATCAACATGGGCAAGGTATCCCTGGTCACCTATCAGAGCAGCCACCATACAACATCAAACCTGAAGTAGATGGCAATGCCTATTTAGTCAGACATTCCTCGTGTAGAAGCCATTACACTTCTTTATATGCTCTCTTCTTCTTCTTCTTTTCGTTCGCAGTTTGACATGTCTACACAACAAGTCCTGTTTTCTTAATAAATGCTGCTGTATTTGAAAGCTCCTCAGTGCTTCCATACATCTTTCTGTGGATATCCATCTCTGTGGTCCAGTGTTCTTCCCTTAACTGATTTAGTATATTTCAGTCTTGCAGGATATGTTCAGAGGTATGTGTGTCTTCAGAAGGACAGCTGGAGAGGAGATGGGCACCACTAAATAAAAACCTTTTGCCCACTGAAATACTACAATGGATAATCACACACAGAGAATACAGAACAAAGCTCTTAAACTTACCGAAAACCAGACTAATATCATGATGAATGGACATAAGCTTGACGAGGTGAATACCTTCAACTTCCTCGGATCCAGTATATGCAGCGATGGTAAATGCAAAGCAGAACTAAAAATAAGGCTGGAGATGGCTTTAGCATCCTTGTCAAGGCTAACTGTGATTTGGAAAAGCAACATCAGTGTTGGAGTGAAAATCAAACTGTATAGGTCGCTGGTGCTTTCCGTTGTGTTGTATGGTTGTGAGAGTTGGACACTCACTGCGGACATGGAGAGAAGATTACAGGCTTTCGAGTATAAATGCTACAGAAGAATTCTACGAATTTCCTATAGGGAACATAAGACCAATGTGTACGTAAGAAATAAAGTAGAGATATGTGCAGGTGTCCAGGAGCCATTGCTTTCAATAGTGAAACGACGAAAACTAGCATGGTTCGGACATGTATGCAGGCACGATTCCTTGTCAAAAACAATACTGCAGGGAACTGTCGAGGGTGGAAGAAGCAGAGGAGGACAAATAAAGACATGGACAGACAACATCAAGGAATGGACAGGGCTAGATATTTCCACACTCATCCGCATCGCTGAGGATAGAATTCGCTGGAGGACTCTGTGTGCTGAAGCTTCCAATGTGGTACCCCTACGACCCTGAAGGGTTATGGGTTTTATTGATATTGATTGATTGTGTCTCCCCACAATAGCACAGTGGTGATGGGACCAGTCTTAGCCTATTTAAGTTGTTGTGTCCTGTTCTGAGGCGGAAGATAATAACTTTGCTCTGCTCTGTCGAGATAGTGGTAATTGTCTTTTGGGTGCTCAACTTTCCTGATGGTATTCATGAAGGTCCTCTTATCATTGTAGGTGATTGTCTTGTTGCTCCTGTGTTGCTCCATCCTTTGCCAGTCTGTCTGCCATTTCATTTCCTGGTATAAGTGGGATAATAACTAATTAGGGACAATTGTTCCTATTATCTCCCTTTGATTACAAACGTAAAATCTCTTTTTATTAAATGGCAAGTTCTCTGTTTACTGTGACTAAATTAGTTGTTTTTTAAATGAAACATTATGTTAAGTCAACGTGACTATCTAAGACACAATAGTCAAGTTTTCTTCCTGTAAAAAGAGCCCTATTTCTATCTCGTTAGTACAGTCAGTTCACAAAAGTAAGATTGTTGCTAAGATGTCAACATTAGGACCTATAAGAAAAGACAAAACAAAAACAATGTGTGGTGTTGACTGTGATATGTGTTATAGGTCAGTGGTCAGCCCGAGTAATGTGTATGATAGATTAGTGTACTGATGATAAGCCCGTCTGATGTAGGTTAATGGTCAGACTGTATGATGTGGACTGTGCTATGTATGATAGATCAGTGGTCAGTCCGTGTGATGTGGACTGTGCTATGTATGATAGATCAGTGGTCAGTCCGTGTGATGTGGACTGTGCTATGTATGATAGATCAGTGGTCAGTCCGTATGATGTGGACTGTGCTATGTATGATAGATCAGTGGTCAGTCCGTGTGATGTGGACTGTGCTATGTATGATAGATCAGTGGTCAGTCCGTGTGATGTGGACTGTGTTAAGTATGATAGATCAGTGGTCAGTCCGTGTGATGTGGACTGTGCTATGTATGATAGATCAGTGGTCAGTCCGTATGATGTGGACTGTGCTATGTATGATAGATCAGTGGTCAGTCCGTGTGATGTGGACTGTGTTATGTATGATAGATCAGTGGTCAGTCCGTGTGATGTGGACTGTGTTAAGTATGATAGATCAGTGGTCAGTCCGTGTGATGTGGACTGTGCTATGTATGATAGATCAGTGGTCAGTCCGTATGATGTGGACTGTGCTATGTATGATAGATCAGTGGTCAGTCCGTGTGATGTGGACTGTGTTATGTATGATAGATCAGTGGCCTGCCCGTGTGATGTGGACTGTGTTAAGTATGATAGATCAGTGGTCAATCCGTATGGTGGGGGAACCAAAAAATGGAGCAAATATTTGTTGCACTGTTACCTGACATGTACATCGCAAATGGTTACTAAGAAAGTTTTGAGGGTTGAGTTGGCTGACCATATACGGTCAAGTGATCCAGAAGTCAAATGATTTCCTAGTCAAAAGTGTGACTTTAGCTTAAGGCTGGAGATGGATTTAGACGTTATGATTCTGAATGATAGGATTTGTTTTGTGTAACTAACAGAGACACAGAATTTGTTGAACCATCTACACTTTCCCAACACAGCAGTAAAATCCCAACACAGCAGTAAAATGACAACATGAGAAACTAGTTCACACTGCAACATCTCTCTCTCTTACAGAAAATGTCCAACAAGAAACACAACCCATGGCTAATGCACGTTTTGTAACTGAATCTATTTCAGCAGTGAATTCCAACTTACAATATTCCAGACATTATGAAAAGTGTCATTCTTCGTGGTTTTACAACGCACTAGAAAACACCATAAAAAATTAATTTTCTTGTGCGGAAAATTCCAAATTAAATTATTTCAGACATTATCAAAACTGTTATTTTTCTTGAGTGTCATGGGCACCACATTCATCGACATCATTGAAATGTATAGCAACAGGAGTAGACAATCTGTGGTTAATGGTATGAAGATGTTGGTCAGAACGTTCACTTAGTCTTTTGCCAGTTTCAACTATATATTTCATGTCACAACATTTACAAATCACAATATTCCAGACATTATCAAAAGTGTTATTTTTCTTGGTCTGATAATGAGTTAGAAGACAAAACACAAGAGAGGAAAGCAAGCACACACTCATACAATATTTCTTTACAGACTAGAATACAAAAAAAAGAATAACATAATATAACCAACAGTTTTTAATTAAGATTCCAGAATTCATGTTTAGTTATACAAATCTGGTAAACTCTGGACCATAAAAAATAATGGAGATCATGATTCTGGTAATCCTGCCACCATGAACTGCGATATGACAGGACAGATATTTGTGTAGTCTTTGGTCATTTAATTTGTACCTCTTGTGGTGATCTACACTCTTTTCAACCACCATCTAGTTTCAGTTTCCTTATTTCAGAGTTTATGACCATCAAAGATAATAATGGTCACGGTTCAGGTCATCTATGACTAAAGATAATGATGGTCAAGTTTCAGGTGATCCATGACCAAAGATAATGATGGTCAAGTTTCAGGTGATCCATGACCAAAGATAATGATGGTCAAGTTTCAGGTGATCTATGACTAAAAATAATGATGGTCAAGATTCAGGTGATCTATGACTAAAGATGATGATGGTCAAGATTCAGGTGATTTATGACTAAAGATAATGACTGTCAAGGTTCAGGTGATCTATGACTAAAGATTACGGTCAAGATTCAGGTGATCTATGACTAAAGATAATGACGGTCAATGTTCAGGTGATCTATGACTAAAGATAATGATTCAAGGTTCAGGTATCTATGACTAAAGATAATGACGGTCAAGGTTCAAATGATCATGTTACAATAAACTTAGATTACTGTATGCTATTTGTTTGTAATGGGATATCTAGTTATCTGTTGTTGTTTTGTTTTTTCTGTTTGTTCTCACATTTTCACTAGATCTCTCTTGTAACCGGTTTTTTTTCTGCTAGATTTCAAGCAGGATGTAGTCCGGAGAATGGAAATGTGGTGTCCTAATTTTATGCACCAATGACCCAACACATCCAACTTCGGTGCTAGTTATTGTGTCTTAAGTTGTTCTCATGAAACCAAACTGGATGAAAAAGTGCAGAGGACTGACTTCATTGCACTCAGATTTCCCTATATGTACTCCATCACTCTCACTAAAGCAGCACTCCATCTGCACCACTTAAACCACATAACTTCAAGTGATAACCTCTATGGATTTCAAGACTTCTTGAGCACTTGGTAAACTGCTCAACTCTTGGAAACGTAGCATTAAACCACGTTTTTACAAGCTGCTTTATCAAAGAGCTTTATTTTTTTTAGTAAAAATGGAGACGGTTAAAAGTAACTTGAAGTGCATTTCATATTTTAAGAGCTGTGTGTTCATTCGTCCATCACAAGTGATGATGACCATTTGTTAAATCCACTATTTAAAATTCAATTAGAATCATGTCCATGCCTAATATTTCGTAGATGGCTAATAAACCCCTATTCAAACTGTAAATGTCCTTGGACAGTTCGGACATGGAATGACCACTATAGATGGATTGTGGTTTATCTGTGACTTTCTAGCCACTCTCCTCTGTCAAGCCGCTGCATTTCTTCTCTTTTCACAGGATGGTGCTCCATCTTTGACTGTCAATTTTAACAGCTGACTACTGCATCACGGGTATCCCAAAAGGTCTTGGATAACATTGTCTGTTATTTATTTCTCCTATATGTATGCCTGTCAAATTTGTATATTTATTTAACATATTTTCATTATTCCCCGCCGAAGATGGATGTGCCAGGTCACTGGCGCAAATAAAACAGCGACACAACGCATTTCCTAATCTAGTAGAACCATGGTCCTACTGTAAGGGAGATCCAGCAGGAGCGTGAGAATAAACGCTGAAGAAGAAGAAGAGGATTTCCATTATTCAATATTTCCATTCTCTATTTTTAAGAATACTTGCTTGTTGATAATTTTTTGATGAAGGCTTGTTAATAATAATTTTTTGATGAAATAAAATGTACTTAAGGTGAGACATAATCTTTCTACCGTGGACATTAGTACATTGTATCTATATCAGAGCCTTTAACCATAAAAAAATAGTGGAGGTTACAGTTCAGGTAATACAATCACCATGACTTCTATTTGCATACTAAAAGCTACATTTGTAAAAAAAAAAAAAAAAAAAAAAAAAAAACTATAGAACTACAAGGGAAGTAATTTACAAATGCAATGTCTAAAAAACAATATACATGGGTTGTGTTTCTTGTTAATACTACTTATATTCAAGAATGCTTTTTGAGCTATTTTTGTTCATGAAATTATCATGAAAGATTGAAATGAAATTGTTTTTTATCTGATTAGTAATACAAAACATTTTTATATGATTAATGATTGGGAAGAAAAAAATACAAACTTTTCAACAAAATGGTTGCTGTCTTCATTATTATTTTGATTACAATTGTATGTGGCAAAGGCAACAAAGTCAGCTTGGTTCGCTTGTGCAAAGAAATCTGGACGCTCAACAACATAGTAACACAATTTGCAATCTCTTGTTCATGTTTAAACCTTATGTGAATCTCATAGCTCTTCATCAAGGGAAGAACATATATTACAGCAGTGGTTCTCAACCTTTTTCCTACCATGGCCTTTTTCCCGTTTGGGAAAAAATCTCACCTGGCGCCTGACTAAAAATATTTTGTTTTAAATAATTAATAAATATCATTGACTATAATTCACTATGACTTTTAATGCTATATTCCTACAATTCTTGTTGTTTACAATTAAAGTGGCTACCTTCCTCTGGATAAGTCCGTGGTCCCACCTTTTCAAAATTTTTCTCCAAGGCCCCTCTGCAAGCAATATTCCCGCTAAGCTGCACTACCGCACCCTAATGCACACATTTTTATCCCTCAGCGCACATTGTTTGGACTTGGCGCACAAAAATTGCATATAGAAGTTTGTGTAAAAGTTCCTATAATTAAAAAAGCTAACTGGTGTATATGGAACATGCTGAAGATGCGCTATTTTTAGCTAAAAGGTTTTCCCCCAAAAATGGTGCCCATGGAGTTATAAATTTATAAATCCATGGAGGTAGATATTTGCTCACAGATAAGAGGGAATACTGTTTGCATGTCTCCATGGCGACCAAATGAATCACGTTGAGATTTAATTTAATGTATTTAAACCACTGTATTGAATGATTCACCAAAGATTGTGCACGAGGCCATCAGTGCTACCGTGTTAAACAAGTTATTCACAAATGTATTAACAAGTAAACATTTTTCTTCCTTTTGTGTTCATTCTCTCACTCCCAGCGGATCTCTCTTATAACAGGACAGTGGTCTTACAAAATTTTCATCAGGGTGTAGTCCAGAGAACAGATATTCCACGTTTTATTTGCACCACTGGCACGACACATCAGACTTTAGTGTAGAACAGGTAGATGATATGGAAAAAAACTGCTGAAGACTAATTTGTCAGGCCACTTCCGCAAATAAAACGACAACACAGCGCATTTCCATTCTCTGTACTACATTCGGCTGGAAATCTAGTATAGTCATGGTCCTGCTACAAGAGATCCGGTGGGAGTTTGAGAACAAATGCTTACGTAGAAGAAGATATTAAACAAACACAAACGTGAAAAATTTTATCAAAATCTATGCAATGAATAATTGGCATCGTCACAGGTAACTGGACCCATCCAGCTGTACATCATTAATACCATAGGTGAGAAAAATATGGCGTGTGGGCAAATCCAATTGACCAGGCTGATTAAAAATTACTGTACATATTGGCCCACGAGCTCATAAAATATAAATTTAAAAACATTCTGGATCAAACTATAAAATTTTGGTGGTAGAAACCGCAGAGGAATTACATGTAAGTATTGATGTTATATTATTACATCTCCTCCTTTGTCATTCTCCAGTCGAAGTCCGACGCCGATATGCATTTCATCAATGAAATGGACTTTGGTGACAAGCTCCGAAATAGGGCAGTAGAGATTGTCCGCAAGAGCTGTTTTGGATGGCTATAGTTGTCTTCTTATGGTTTCATACAGCGGGCAGTTCTGTAAAACATGCTCTGTGTTCTGTAGAGATTGTCCACAGTGTCGCATATCAGTGTTGCCACTCCAAACTTTGAATATATGCATTATTGAGTATGTTGTGGCCTTTTCTCAACCTAAAAATAACTGTTTGTTTCATTATACCAAGCCTGTAGATAGCATCATATTTTTGGCTGCATGTGTTGGTTGAGTTCCATTCCACATTTGTGGCGGAAATAATATTGAATCATCTAACTGTTGTTGTTGGCAGTAACGTTCCTGTTTTTGTTAACTAAATGATCATGTTTCTTTTATCAAACATTTGTTAGACTGGATTATCTTAATCCTCATCAGTCCTTAAATTTTATCAATTCATAGTTATCTTTGTCCCACTCTTGTTCTCTTTTAGTCAACTATCCCCAGGAGCACAGTACTGGAAACAGACACCCTTGCCCACTCCCCCAAATTGTGAGTGACCTAGAATCTACTTCTTTTATTTAGCTGTTTTGTTGAATTAGTAGTAATTTTAAATTATTCATGTACTGTTACATCTAAATATAGATGTTGTATTACTTCTAAATATTGTTATATTACTTCTAAATATTGTTATATTACATCTAAATATTGTTATATTACTTCTAAATATTGATATCACATCAAATATTAATGTTACATTACGACTAAATATTGATGTTATGTCTAAATATTTATAGTATATTACGTTTAAATATTGATGTTATTACATCTAATGATTTATGATTATATCACATCTAAATATTGTTATATTACATCTATATATCAAGTGACATATTCTTTCCAGTACGTTGTCTTCGTCGTGGATACTCTGAATTCCTCTCTGTTTCGGGCAGGCAGGCCTGCATTGGCCAAAGACGTGCATACATTCTTCGATGTCGCTTGTCCATCGTTTTATTGGTCTTCCTCTTCTCCTACCCGGCAATCAGCCTTTCGATACCATCATGTCGCTTTAAGTGTTTACATCTATATATTGATATTATATTACATCAAAATATTGATGTTATATTACGCCTAAATATTGATGTTATCAGCTAAAAAACATGGCACCTACAGCCAACCGTTGATGTTTGAAGGTATAGGCTTAAATCACAGCAAGCCTTTTAATGTAAAAATAGTTTTTGATGAATTTCAACAACAGCATCAATGTCCTTTGGAAATTTTAAAAACTACCCAAAAACATTCTTATTTATTTCCCACACAGAAAACACTGAATCAGGTCTGCCTGCTCAATAAGATTGCCCACCCCTGCTTTACACATAGTAGTTTGTATAACAATTCAGAATGTTCTACAAACTAAATAAAAATCATCGTATCCATCTTCAACAGAGTGTCAATATGGCCCAGGATTGAATGAGTTAACTTCTGATTAAAAGAACAGATGAAATGATGTTTTGAAACTCGTACTAGAACATGTAAAGAACGTGATAATAATGTTCTTAAACTCATACTAGAACAAGTAAGGAACATGATGATGATGTTCTCAAACTCATACCAGAACAAGGAACATGATGATGATGTTCAAGCAAAGAACAAAATACATGAATTGTACATGGAAGTCGTAAAACAAGTTATTTCACTCGTATGAAATTTTGATCACATTCTTCAACTCATGAATTAATCTCTCGCTATGACTCTCGCCTGAAATATGCTGGTTTTCTTTACTCAACATCTCTTTAAAATAATGTTCTTATGACATTTTCATATTCTTTTTTCTGTTTGGATCCATTTGTGACCATTGAGATTGTGCCATCACTGCAAGCTGTTTAAGTGAACATTTGCTAAGGTTTCTTGAATTCCATTCAATTCCAGGAATTCATCTCAAAATTTGGAAGACGGTAGTCAGAAATATGACATGGAAATTAACATTGATAACAGCAAGTTATTGGTGACTCATTGATAACAGCAAGTTATTGGTGACTCATTGATAACCAGCAAGATATTGGTGACTCATTGACAACCAGCAAGGTATTGGTGACTCATTGATAACAGCAAGGTATTGGTGACTCATTGATAACCAGCAAGATATTGGTGACTCATTGATAACAGCAAGTTATTGGTGACTCATTGATAACCAGCAAGATATTGGTGACTCATTGATAACCAGCAAGGTATTGGTGACTCATTGATAACCAGCAAGGTATTGGTGACTCATTGATAACCAGCAAGATATTGGTGACTCATTGATAACAGCAAGATATTGGTGACTCATTGATAACAGCAAGATATTGGTGACTCATTGATAACCAGCAAGATATTGGTGACTCACTGATAACCAGCAAGATATTGCTGACTCACTGACAACCAGCAAGATATTGGTGACTCACTGACAACCAGCAAGATATTGCGGACTCACTGATAACCAGCAAGATATTGGTGACTCATTGATAACCAGCAAGATATTGGTGACTCATTGATAACCAGCAAGATATTGGTGACTCATTGATAACCAGCAAGATATTGCTGACTCACTGATAACCAGCAAGGTATTAGTGACTCATTGATAACCAGCAAGATATTGGTGACTCATTGATATCTAGCAAGATTATCTGGTTAAATGGTCACCGGTTAAATGGTCACAAACTTGAAGGTCACCGCCTTTAATATATCTCGGGTCCCAAATATGTGATGGTGGCAACTTGAGAAATTAGATTAAGTTAAGACTAGAGATGATGGTGGCTGCCGTGGCAAGTTTGAATATTTTTTGGAAAAGCAAGATCAGTATTACAGTAAAGATCAATCTATTCAGATCGCTAGTACTAAGTATACTTTTCCACGGATGTGAAAGCTGGACACGCAATGCAGACACTGAAAACAGAATTCACTTTCTAAAATTATTTTGCAAGGAACCGTCTAGGGTGGAAGGAGAAGAGACAGAAAAAGAAAATCTAGGATTGATAACATCAAGGAATGGTCTGGACATGATTTTTCTACTCTGATGGGATGAGGGCAGAAATGAGGGAGAGAGGATTTTTATGTTTTACATCTCGTCTCCAGTGAGTTTTATAACAGGGGGTAAAGTTATTATCATAAAATTCTAGCAGAGTTTCCTGATGCACATAATCCAATTAGAAATTTTAGACGTTCTGTGCTACGTGTTATGTGCAACATGTACATTGATCCGGATGTCCTTTGATTTCAGAAGAAATAAGTATCGATTTATAAAAAAGAATTCTCCAACGCTCGCATAACTCTTTACGAGATGCCTTGAGATCAATGGTTCCAGCTTCCTGCATCTGCTGTAGCAACCACTTCATTATGTAATGAGTCACGTTACCCAATATATGATTGACATGAGCAGTAGTGTTTTTTCATAAATGTTGTAGCATCAATGACATTATACAGATTTCATACTAAATACCCATAATTCATGTGACATAATGTCATCAGCAATGTAAATGAATGTGGAGACTTTATAGACAACTACTGCTATAGCATACAACTGTTAGCATGCTGTTTAACGCCGGCATGCTGTTTCACTCTGGCATGTTGTTCCACGCTGGCATGCTGTTCCACGCTGGCATGCTGTTTCACTCTGGCATGTTGTTCCACGCTGGCATGCTGTTTCACTCTGGCATGTTGTTACATGCTAGCATGTTGTTCTGTGCTGGCATGATGTTTCATGCATGATAAATGCATTCAAAATTATCAAAGGGTGAAGTGAGCAATTGGTGGACAGAAGAAATCCTCAATTGAGTTTCTAAAAAGTTTCAACTTAAAAATCTCCTACAAGAAAATGTGTGCTCTGAACAGTTCAGTTTGCAGTAACATTACTCGACACACATTCATTGTTGAAAAATGCCAAATTACTGAAGAATTTCAGAAACATGCTGCCTAAAATAATTAAAATCAAATACCTATATATCTACATCCAAACATTTTTCTTTGATCTCTGACAGGAAATTATATGCCAGAATATGGCTCTGCAGTCACATTCACAAACAACAGAGAGATGCAATAAAGTTTAAAGTTGTTTTCAGCATCGCACAAGATGGACGGTTATTACGTTAACTGTTAACAACCAAACACTGCAGCTTGTATGCAACTAAGTTGCTTTTAACATGAACATGTTGGCTGTACATCTGTTATACAAATGATCAACAAATGACAAGCATGAGAATATTTATAAGGCTATATGCAAGAAATCAATAACATGAAATAAAAAATATTTAAAAATAAATAACTTGAAATAAGAACAATGCATGATATCATTTACTTGAAACAAGAACAATGAAAGATAGCATTAACTTCAAATAAGAACGGTGCAAGATACAATTAACTTGAAATCATTCAAATGTATGAATGAATAGTGTTCAAGACGAAAGGTTGGGAACATAAAACAAACTTAAAGACTTGTGAAAGAGACAAAAACAAATTTTGTACAGATGGATCTGATAAAAGGAAGTTATCATAATTTCAGATGTGACCCTACAAAATATAAAACATATTGGCTAATAGGAAAACAAGCCTTTTTAAATCACTCATTTGACTATTTCCTCATTTGACTATTTTCATTGGCTGTCACCAGAAGTAAAACCATAGTAACCAATGAAAATCACAGAAATAGTTAAATGAATCATTAAGGAGGCTTGTTTTTCCTTTAGCCAGTAAGTATTATATTGTTGGTGATTGCGCTTCAGGAAACTAGCTCACAACATAGCTAGGCATGCTTGACTACAACTAACGGGGGAAGTCAGCAAAAAAACAATACATTACACAGAGCAATAGATAATGCAGCCAAACAGTCCAAGCCTCATAAGCAACCAAAGAGTCCAAGTCTCATGAGCAGCCAAAAACAAGCAGAAATCAAATCAGAGGACAGTAGTAACCAACATATTCTCCAATTAGAACTCTGCTTATTGTAGCCGCTCGTACATGTAGACATAATTTTAAACATTGGTAGCATATCTTATGCATAGCCATCAACCAAGCATTTTTTTTACTTTAGTGATTTTCTTGGCAGTATTTACACTCAGTAGTTTGCCATTTTTTATGAATGGTCCTGATGCACAATTGCCTGAGGATGGCTTTGAACTCTGTACCTCACCATTACAGAACTGGACACAATAACAGGCAAAACTACAACATATTTCACATTATACTGGAAAATGAACAATCATGAGTGAATACAAATGCATCAATGACTGACAGAAGCACCACTCTACTTAAGTACATGACCAACACTTTCCTATGATCAATAACACTTCACTATGAACTACAACATTTCACTATGAACTACAACACGTCACTATGATCAATAATATTTCAATGTGTTCTATAACAGTGGTTCTAAATGTGGTCCATATGGCCCCCCCCCACCCGGATGCCACAGAGACTTACAGGTGGGCCACTGAGACAAATTTGAAATTGGTGAACCACAGACCTGTCTATGGGCAGCCACATGATGATGGTAATTATTATGAACCAAATTTAGTCTGTTATGTGTCAACAAACTGTGACAAGCCGTGCAGAGCCAAAAGAAAGTAAATTACCTTTTTTTAAGGATGTGGGGACCATGACAAAAAAATTGTCCCAAAAGGGATCCTCAGTCAAAAACAGGTTCAGAACCACTGATGTATAACACTTCATTAGATTCTAATAATTAAATACTAATAAAATAACACAAACAAGCCTTTGTGACCTAGAGCTAACAGGACAGTCTCATAACTCAAACTCACTCAAAATTGGCCATGGTTCGAGTGCAGCAAATTCCATGCCATTTCATGTAGCAGTGGCAATATGACTAAAATGTATAAGTTGTGAATAAAAATTCCACAATTGAAAACAATATCCTATACAAGATATGATTCAATTATAATATTATTTAAAATAATTCAATGCATTATTTAAAACTTGTTTTAACACTTTGCCAACAAATAATTCAGAGCATCCATTACAGTGGGTGTACACACATTTTTTAGGCACCGACATTGTCATCTTTTAAAAGTCTAACTCACGCAGGAGAGCATTAAAACTTTCTATATGTCGCAATGACTGCTTGCACTTTCCGAATAAATTTGAAATAACCTGAGTTATTTCAATTGCAAAATCCTACATATTATAAATGTTAGGTTTAGATTTACATTACTCTATATATATATATATATATATATATATATATATATATATATATATATATATATATATATATCATACAATGTCACCTTCGAAAAGTCTGATTTATTCATGATAAATACTCATGAACGATGACTATCAATTGTATTTCACGGGTCCCCCCATTTTGGAACAACATACTTTTCTATGCTAGCTATTTTTAGTAACAGTATTGCTATGGTTGAAGTATTTCTGATGTATCATAGCAGTTTCGCCGATAGTCGAGATTGGTCACCAAGGTTCAATAATGGAAATTCGACGACTGTCGAAAATGGTTAGTAAAGTGTTAAAACTTCTGACCTCATGTCAAACTAATCCTGTGTTTTCTTTGTGACTTGTGTCTCCAAGGGTTGAAAAAGTGTTTAGTATTTCATGTTTTGTTTCAGGCTACCATATTGGATGCATCAACACAGTGATTTCTATCGAAACGATGCGGAAAAGTGAGAAAAAATCTTATCCTGTTCAGCCCTTGATGTGACCAAAGTACAATTCATTGAAGAAATCTATATCAGAAACTGACTCCCAAGTGGAGAACAAGGAAAAAGATCCTTCGTTTCAACACCCCCCCCCCCCCAATATCTACAAATGATTACAATTTGTAGTTTTGTTCTATATAATTCTCAATTGATCTGACCTTGATGGAAGATGTGACAAGACAGAGCTGGGCATTTAACTCTTTATCTTTGCAATGATTTTCCTGTTCTGCTGTAACAATTTCAGAAGTCATTAGAAAAATGAAAGATTTGTCGGCTTACCAGCACAGCAGGTTTAAGTCTAGATGGCAATTTTAGTAGCTTATTAGAGATAACGAGTTAAGCCGTAGTAGCCCGTTTCACATCTTTCGGGTGGATTAGGCCCACATTTTTTATTTTATTGATCGATGGAGTATTTATCAATAATGTGATAACAATTATGTCCACCGTCTTTACTTCTGTGGATGATCTGGTACCCATTTCCTCATACCAGCTCAACTACGGCATGCCTCTTTTATGTGAGGGATGGAGTACACATAGGAAAACTCAAGTACAATTAAGTCGATCCTTCTCTGCATTATGGACCTTCTTTCTTTAAATCATCTGTGATTAATTTGACAAAAGCACACTTTAAGGAAAAACAACCAAGAATCTGTTGTCAGCTTCTTCCTTTTTTTTTAACTTTTTAGCTTGTTTTTCTGTTTTCACAATAAATTAAAAATTTTGCACATCATTAAGGCATTTGATGCTAGGAATGTATCTGTCTCTTAATAATGCCACATTAACAGTGATATGGTCACGCAAGACACTGGCCACCTTTACATTCTCATACTTGTTCTGGTGCCGATTTCATTAAGCTATTTCAACCAGAAGTTGATTGTGGTCGAAAAAAATGTCCCTTCAATGAGAATCAAATTATGACTTCGAGCCAGCAAGTGACATCAGCTGCACCTATCAGTGAGCTAGTATGGCTTGGCATAACAATAAATTTACTTAATACTACATTTGCAACAAGGAACTAAAGTATTAAAATACCTAAATAAACAATAATAATTCACACATTTTCTAAAAACTAATTCGTCAAGCTATATTAACAAATGTAAATTATCACACAGTGTGATGCAGATAAAAGTAGCCCAGCTAGTAGAAAGTTACAGATACAATATGGCTACTTCTATTTGACACGCCCTGTATGCTACAAAAGATAAACACATTCCATTCGGATGGATGGTCTCTGGGTTATATATAATTACAGAATTATAACAACGGGACCAATTAGAAAACACTCACAATCAATAAGAAATGTGGACATCAGACGGACATCAGACACTTTAATATGGCTGACACAATAATCAATTACATGGCAAGGATTAATTAGATGGAAATGATTATAAAGCAAATTTTACTATCATAGCACTAAAAATCAACACTTCGCCACATACACACACAAAATAAGAAGCAGTGACGTTATGCAAATTAAATGAATGAAATACATTTCACTCTATGACAGGTGGCATACGATAATTGTTTCCTTCCTACATAGCTGCAGCACCTTCCGGGACTTCTTTCATTCGTTTCTTCAAAAGGGGATTATTTGATTGCTGCAAATTTTTTATGTTTACCACTTGGTCATAATCTACCCTCATTGTGGCAAGAGCGTTAGTCATTTCCTCCTGAAAATAGAAAAGCATGATAGTTTAGGTAAGTTATATGTTTTGTAAAATAAACACACAATCGCCTATTTGATACAGACAGAGTAATTATAAATTTATTCTGTGATTGGGGGAATTCTATATTGAACATGACACAAGTAACGCTGTGCTCCTGCATGGCAGAGTGAGAAGTGTGTTCAACACTTTATGGACCAAATTCGATGGTCGTCAAATTTCCGTTATTATAACCTTGATGACCAACTTCAGAAATACGATAACTATAGTGACAGTGTTACTAAAAAAAGCTCAACCGGCATAATACATTATTTCAAAATGGCAGAACCCATGAAATACAGTATATAGACATCATTTAGAAGTATTAATCATGTAGAAATCAGATTTTTCGAAGGTGAGATTTTGTGATATTTAGATATTAATATACTCACAGCATTATCTTCTTCTTCTTTGGCGTACATTCTCAAACTCCTGCTGAATTCTCTTGTAGCAGGACATGTCCTACTAGATTTCCAGCAGAATGTAGTCCAGAGAATTGAAATGCATTGTATCGCCATTTTATTTGCGCCAATGACCCAACATCTGTCTTCGGCGGTGGCCAGCATTATAATAAGTAGGATTTCGCTCTTGAAATAAATCTGGGCTTTCAAATTCATTCAGAAAATGCAAACATTCATTACAACACATTGAAAGGTTCAAAGCTCTCTCACATGAGGTCAATTCTATATGAATTTTTAATGACAGCAATGTCAATATCAGACAATGAGATATTTATACTGCACTATCAGACAATGAGATATTTATAATGAAGAATATGATTCGATATTTACCTGAACATCCATCCACACATCTTCCTCTTCCTTTAAGACTTGTGCAGACATGAGAGGTGTCGGTGGAACCAACGTGTTATCCTAAAATGACAGACAGATGTAGTGTTATTTTTTTCACTGATGGTATAGAACAATGTTCAAAAAAAAAGAAACATTATTTCAAACGTGTAATAAAATTCTATTTTACGGAATTAATGTTTTAATCTTAGCATAAAGAAACTAATTTTGGATTAATCTAGCTTTTTCTCTAGAACTTTTATTTTTCCGGTTGCAACATACGGCTGTGAAACATGGACCCTAAGTAAAACAGCGGCACAGAAGATCAACGTCTTCAAGCTGAAATGCTACAGAAAGATACTTAGAATATCACGGAAGGAAAAAAATCAGAAACTCAGATATTATAAACACATTGAAGATTCCAGAGTGTTAGTTACTAAACACAATAACAAAAAGAAAACTACGCCTCTTTGGTCATATAAAGAGACACAACTGTTTAAAAAGACATATAATGGAGGGAAGAGTACCTGGAAAGAGGAGAAAGGGCAGACCAAGAAGATGATGGACTGATGACATTAAAGATTACATGAATACATCATTAGAAAATGCAAGCCACATCGCCAAAGACAGAGAGGGGTTCAGAAAGTTCATTGGGAAGACAACGTTCTGGAAGGAATACGTCACACGACACATAAAGAAACTTTCAGACTTTAACTAAACCAAACCCGTCTCTAGTCATTCACAACGGTCCATTGACGATTCTGGTTCATCCACTGCATTCAATTCTGATGATACCAGTCTGTAGGATCAGGACCTCTGTGGGGTCTTCTAGCCCAAAGACTAGCGTCGTGCAGCAGGTTCCTGACAGTTTGATCTGCAATTTGATGAGCTGCTGGCATTGACTGGACTGTGGAGGACGCAGCCATATGAAGCCGTCTTCGGCAGGAGTTGTGACTCTGGGTCTTCCACTGCACGATTGGCCTGCCACTGAGCCAGTTGTTGAAATCACCTCCAAATGCAACTAACAGTGCTTCTAATCATATTAAATTGTCTGGCCACAAAACTTTGTATTTGTCCAGTCTGTAAGCATCCAATTATAATGTATCGTTGTTCTGTAGTGAGATGAACCATACTTGCGCATTGAATTTTCAACTGAATTTATTCGATGACTGCCAATCTTTTATAGGCATTCAATAATATGGTCAGAGAGTTTTGTGTTCAGTAAGTTTCATGAGATTCTCAAGAACCTGTTGCGAGTTATTACCAAAAATGTTGTTTTGACCATGACCTCGTTCATGACCTCACAAATCATGAGTTGAGTACAATTCAGGTAACCACACGAAGTTAATGACCAAGTGGAAGTCGATAGATTGAATGATGTCCAATCAGCAAACATCATTTATAAAAGTAACTTTAAAAAAAAAAGTTCTAATAGTTCTACAATAGATATATATAGTTCATAATTCTACAGTAGATATATGAAAGGAAAAAAATAAAGGATGGTATCAAGAAAACCGGAATGGGTGTGGGGGGTGAGATTTATCAGAATATAAACTAGAACAATGAAGTGGGATAAATATGAAAAGAAACCAGAACAATGAATGATAAAATAGAGCAAAGATGAGAAACAAGAACAATTAAAGATAATGTGAGACAAAGATGAGGGAAAAATGAACAATTAATGATGATGTGGGACAAAGATGAATAGAAACTAGAATGATGAATGATAAAATGATAACCACAAACTAGAACAATGAAGAGGGATAAAAATGATCAGAAACTAGAACAATGTACAATGAAGTGGGACAAAGATAAACAGAAACTAAAACAATTGACACTGAAATCTGACAAAGATGAACAGAAACACTTCTGCAATGAGAAGTTGAAAGAAAGCTATCTTGTTTTTAACAAGTTGTCTTGTTACAGAATGACAAGCTTCTTTGCTACAAGATGGAAACAGACTATGCGATTTATGTTGGGGTGTACGAGAGATATGTCGGCTCAGGCTATGTGATACCTAAGCAAAGAATACAAATGTGCAGGGCGCGGGACTACCTACAAATAACCGCTGATAAAGAGCACCCTCTACACCCTGAAATTATCAAAGTGAAAGGCAGTCTACTTAAGATAGGAAAGTCATGGTTGGGGTGCACAGAGGACGTTATACAGAGCGTGTGAAGATTGGAGGATGTACTACCTGGTGCCGAATGGAGTCTGGCTCCCTCACATTGTCCGACAGCCTTTGCAAGGATTAATAACACTCAATAGAGAGTGCAGGGAATGGTGTCGGACAGTGGTTGAGTCAGAGGTGCTCGCTCTGATCTGTGAGAATTCCAGAGAAGGTGATATGATTATATATACAGATGGGTCAGTTGAGAAACACATCAGGAATGCATGGGCCTTCACGGCTCAAAGGTGGGGGATGACCATCAGAGAGGAAAGTGGTGCATTCGCTCAGATGACAAGCAGCATGACAATGGAGATTTTGGCAGTAACCAAGGCTTTGAGATGGGTGTGCTCACAGACTGTCTGCGAGCATGCCTGTATACTCAGTGATTCCATGAGCATGATTTGGAAAGTTCAGACGGGGTACGTTCGAGAACAGTGGTTGGATGCAGTGAATAATTCCTGTGTGCGTAGAGTGACTTTTATTTTTGTGCCAGGACAAGCGGGATTCTGGGGTAATGAGAGAATGGATAGGTTGGCCGCCCATGCTGCTACTACGGCTGTTGGTGGAGTGATGGATCGGGCAGACATTTTGAATGCCCTACAAGAAAACGCACGAACAAATGACTGTACAAGTGACGCTGACTTCTGTTCCATGATTAGAATAAAGGAGCTTGGCTTGAAATGTGGTGTCGCTAGAAAGGAGAGTTTTCGTGGGCGAAAAAGAATGATGGACAATCAACAACGTACTGGGACCATCAGTCAACGTGTAATGGCTGATACACTCAAGGAAAGATCTGAGCACCTATGGACTTGTCTGGAGTGCAATGATGATGATTCAACAACTAACTAACGCAGATTGTGAGGACACATAGCAATACTTACTGCTACCAAGAGATAAAATAAGATTGTAACATAAGATTGTAAGATTGTGAGGACACATAGCAATACTCACTGCTACCCATTTGTTCTGCATAACTTGTACTATACTCAATCTCTTGTCTGGATCTGTTCGCAGTAAACCTTTTATTAAGTCTTTGGCTGAAAGAGAAACATGGTAGTTAAAGTAGACCTTTGTCAAACCTTTTTTTAAGTAAACAATTTAAGTCAAACCTTTTATTAAGTCTTTGGCTGAAAGAGAAACATGGTAGTAATAGTAGACCTTGTCAAACCTTTTATGTCAAACCTTTTATTAATTCAAACCTTTTATTAAGTCTTTGGCTGAAAGAGAAACATGGTAGTTATAGTAGACCTGACCGATACAACTACTAGTAAATTCTTCTTCTGTATCCGTTCTCAAACTCTTGCAGATTAACAGGATGACTGACACCTGGAGAACGAAAATTATTTAATTAGGGTTTACAGATTTGCTGTGATATCTGATGGGACAGTGAACTTCTCCCCATAACCTTTTTAGTCGCCTCTTATGGCATGCATGGAAAGTAAACAGTGTTGCAATTCTTTTCTTCTCTTTCGTGTCCCGGCAACACAGGGGGAATAAAGATAACTGAACAATTACTGAAACGAGTGGAGAAATTTAAATATCTACTGCCATTTTTACAGATGATGAAAGAATGGACAGAGAGACCGAGACAAGAATTCAAAACGCCAACTACATAAATTATCCAATCCAATTATTGCACCTTTCTTGAAATACAAATCTATCCTGATGGAAAACAAAGGGCAAATCATAAATTCAATCGTCACACAACATTATCAATGTCATAGGTAGACACTAGCTAAAGAACAAGGGAAGCTGACAATGTGTGGAATTAGATGTCTAAGAAAAGCAGCAAACAAGAAGAGATCATGTGAGGAATGAAGAGATTACTTGAACTATTAGAACAACATCTGTGGTCAATATATTGAAGAACAGACACTGAAATAGTTTGGCCATTTAATAAAAATGAACACGTATTGGCCAGCAGCAAGAGCATACAACATGAAACTGCAAGAAGTAAAGGAAGACTACGAAGAAGATGAAACTGCAAGAAGTAAAGGAAGACTACGAAGAAGATGAAACTGCAAGAAGTAAAGGAAGACTACGAAGAAGATGAAACTGCAAGAAGTAAAGGAAGACTACGAAGAAGATGAAACTGCAAGAAGTAAAGGAAGACTACGAAGAAGATGAAACTGCAAGAAGGAAGACTACGAAGAAGATGAAACTGCAAGAAGTAAAGGAAGACTACGAAGATGAAACTGCAAGAAGTAAAGGAAGACTATGAAGAAGATGAAACTGCAAGAAGTAAAGGAAGACTACGAAGAAGATGAAACTGCAAGAAGTAAAGGAAGACTACAAAGAAGATGAAACTGCAAGAAGTAAAGGAAGACTACGAAGAAGATGAAACTGCAAGAAGTAAAGGAAGACTACGATGAAGATGAAACTGCAAGAAGTAAAGGAAGACTACGAAGATGAAACTGCAAGAAGTAAAGGAAGACTACGAAGAAGATGAAACTGCAAGAAGTAAAGGAAGACTACGAAGAAGATGAAACTGCAAGAAGTAAAGGAAGACTACGAAGAAGATGAAACTGCAAGAAGTAAAGGAAGACTACGAAGAAGATGAAACTGCAAGAAGTAAAGGAAGACTATGAAGAAGGTGGAATGAAACAGTTGCCAATGTTCTAAAGCATCACAATATTACTGCATATCAAACAAGCAAATGTCCGTAGCCAGAAAACTGACCATCATTCAATACTCAAAAGCAGAGAAAATATTATTGACTGAATAGGACGGACAGGACAGACATATAGAGACTTATACATGCAATCGCTTCACCAATATAATGTTGATTATGGACATTTAAAATCACTAGCCAGAGCGACAGAGTTGTATTTGTAAAACGGGCCCATACTAAACACACAGCAAACACGCAAGCTACTAACAAAGTAAATCTGGGACAGTAATTCATAAATTTATACCATCTGTGCTGACTCTGCTCCACTCTGGGTTAGGAAACTCGTATTGACCGTTGCGTATCCTTTTCTTCATTCCAGGGGAGATGGCTGCTCCATGATTGCTATAGAATGGAGGGTAGCCACACAGCCTGCATAAAACAAGACATAACAAATGAGAATGGTTAGACTAGTTCATCTTCCTCTTTCTATGTAAGTGATCATCATTGAATGTAATGTTTTAACTGTTGTTTCTGAGAAGTTCGGCATAACCAGTAGTCAATTAGTGGCGGGGAATGAGCACAGTGAACCCTATCTTGGCTACAGTGGCTAGGAGCAGTGCATATGTTGAAACCTGCCTTCCTGGAGGTGTGATAGTTGTTCTCTGGCTCTGTCCCGGGGTGGGCCGAAAATTCACAGACTTCCCAGCAATATAATGCCATCTAATGGCATTAGGTCAGAGGGCATGAGCCCATGGACCGCTGGATCAGCAACCAACCAACCAACCAACCGTTGTTTCTGCGTTTTAGTTGTTATATTATAAAAATGTTTGTTTATTAATTGAAAACACAAAAACAATATGTATCAGGGGTGCTATGTGTCGGCATGGAATATTATTACATTGTATGTGGTTCTAGAGGTAGTGCTGAACTTACGGACATTGTATGTGGTTCTAGAGCTAGTGCTGAACTTACGGACATTGTATGTGGTTCTAGAGCTAGTGCTGAACTTACGGACATTGTATGTGGTTCTAGAGCTAGTGCTGAACTTACGGACATTGTATGTGATTTCTTCACATTTTATTAATGTATCCAGTCCATATTATATTAGTTTGGATATGAAACAATATGTATACAACTAGAATAGGCATTTAGGGGGAATTTATCAATGTTACCACACATTGCTCAAGTAGTGTTGTTTAGAAATTATATTTGCAATTTTTTTTAATAGTGTTTTGAAATCCCCCCCCCCCTAACCTTCAACTTCACAACTTGCTCACAACTGTCATATCACATATACAACAAAAAACATGATTATATTCACATATGATATGGAACATACAACCACCTTGAAATGATATGTTTACAGAACATCAATATGATTGCAAATAGAGCACATATATGATATGGAACGTACATGATTTGGTATCACTTTCAGACCACATATGATAGAGCACATATATGATATGCACCGTACATGATTTAGTATCACTTTCAGACCACATATGATACTTACAGAATATACATGATAACACCTAAGGACCACATATCACAGGACTTGTCATATTTCTCTGGACCTAACACCTCTGGTGCTGAAAGAACATACAATGTTCATTGTCATTAAGAAGTCTGAAGGACATTTTCATTAACAAATCTTAAGGGTATTGAAATAAAAGGCATTCAGAAATACATTCAGTTTTACAATAATAAATGTAAGGCTATGTACGTGTGTTGTAGGCTCTGCATGTGTTGTAGGTCCTGCATAATGATGAAATAATCCCTTCAGCTGTGAGAAGGCAGCTCTTGATAAACCATAGCCTTACTGACAACATCACATGTTCTTCTCAGTTGTGTAAGCAAGATGATACCCGTACTCTAAAGATGTCACAAAAGCATAATTATATACGGGACGTTTATGGATGCAGGTTTGTCCCAGAAGGGAGACATTTCAGTGTGCCAGTATCCTAGGATTACCACATCCACCAAGAAGCATACGAAACACTTCTGGGCAAACTATCTCATCAATTTTCTGTCACCACCGAAGACAGATGTGTCGGGCCATTGGTGCAAATAAAACGGTGACACTCCCCAGCGGGAGTTTGAGAATGAACGCTGAAGAAGAAATTGTCAGATTTGTTGACTCATCTGTAGTGATGGCACATCTACCAGTTAGAGTGCCAAAAAAAAAGGACAAAGGTTCGTCCGAGTGTTGTCGGGGCCGAGAGGGGAGCAAAGAATAACAACACTATTTACCTTCCATGCATGTCATACGAGGCAACTAAGGAGGTTATGGGATGGAGTTGGCTGTCCCATCCCATATAGGGTCAGTTACCCAAAGCCATGCTGAAGTCGGATGTGTCAGGCTGAAAGGCGCAAATATCGCAGCAATGCGGTAAACCATGACACAACACATTCCGTTCTATAGACTACATCCTGCTAATAACAACACTATTTACCTTCCATGCATGTCATACGAGGCAACTAAGGAGGTTATGGGATGGAGTTGGCTGTCCCATCCCATATAGGGTCAGTTACCCAAAGCCATGCTGAAGTCGGATGTGTCAGGCTGAAAGGCGCAAATATCGCAGCAATGCGGTAAACCATGACACAACACATTCCGTTCTCCAGACTACATCCTGCTAATTTGCAGGAGTTTGAGAGCAAACGCAAAAGAAGAAGGACACAGGTTCAATATCTACTCTCCTGCATATCGTCATCATTTATGGGTATTATCTGATAAAAGACAACAGTAAAAAAAAATTGAGGCAAGATGTGAGGATGATTTATTCACAGGTGACAAGTTGTTAGCCTATCCATCAGCCTGTCTTAGTTGTCTGCTACAACATTTCGGAAAAGAAAACAGTGGCTATATTTTTTGCACCCTGAACTAGAGGTCCAGGCTCTGGTTGCCACACAGGTGATTCAGGACTGAAAAACGAGAGCAAAGAATACTGTAACCTGCAATACATATCATGAGAAGTGACTAAGACATTTTTTAGGGTAGGGGTTGGTTATTTCATCCAGTCATTAGTCAAAGGGACCCAAAAGGAAGCCATGCTGAAGTCCGATGTATCAAACCGAAAGGAGCAGATATCGCAGCACAGCTGTAAACCATCACACAATGCATTCCATTCTCTGAACTACATCCTGCAAACCCGCAAGAATTTGAGAACAAAATATGTTGCATCATGGTTAATTATACTACTACTATATCTAAACCTTTGATTCAACTTTTTTTCTTCACTTGCATGTCAACTACACTGGATAGGCATCAAATGTGGATCAGCAACAGTTCAGCTTCTATCATGAGAAACCCAGCCGAAGATGGATGTGCCGGGGCATTTGCTCAAATAAAACGGCGACACAGCGCATTTCCATTCTCTGGACTACATCCTACTGGAAATCTAAGACCATTGTCCTGCATTAATAGAGATCCAGCTGGAATTTGAGAATGAAAGCTGCAGAAGAATCATGAGAAACATTAAATGGTGTAATGAAAGGTTGGTTGGTTGCTGATCCAGCGGTCCATGGGCTCATGCCCTTTGACCTAATGCCATTAGATGGCATTATATTGCTGGGAAGTCTGTGGATTTTCGGCCCACCCCGGGACAGAGTCAGATAATAACTATCACACCTCCAGGAAGTTAGGTTTCAACCTTTGCACTGCTCCTAGCCACTGTAGCCAAGATAGGGTTCACTGTGCTCATTCCCCGCCACCAATTGACTACTGGTTATGCCGAACTTCTCTATTGCTGCAGGCATGCAACCAAATGTTCAAGTCAAAAGGATTGTCACGTCCTGAGTCACTGTGCCTCTATGATGGGCCTCAGCCATAGGAAAAACAGTGATGTCAGTTTCCTCCTCCTCAGTGCTGCGCAGTACATCTCTGGCTCCCTCCCAACCACAGAGGATGCATACATATATTCAGGCAAACATGAAAAAATATTTAAACAACAAAACAAAATCATAATTGTATAGATAACGTGCCATGAAGCTTCTAAAAGAAGATAACCTCAATATAACGGCATATCATCCACTAAGGTTTTCTGTTGCATGGATGGTATGTCTAGTGGGCCATTGGTGAGACCCACAGACGCAACCACATGCGTGTGTAATGAAAGGGTTAATACGGTTTTACCATTTGTTCAAGTGACTTCAAACTTCCATTTCCTAGTACAGCGTTCAATAAAATATTATAAATCTGCGTATAACCATATACTTAGTAAAGGTAATGGTAGTAATAAAATAACAATGATAGGTGACTTAACACTTGATATGGAAAAAATCATGTCACGGTTAAATGAACTTACTCAATGCTCTGTTTTGTCAAGTGGGTTCTGAATGTTACAATAATCACTCGTGCAGAACATTCCGTAGTTACATAACAAAGTTAGATATTAACACTTAAGATTTCAGGCCGAGCAAATGATATGACACATATCACGATATAAATACTACCTTTGAAGTGGTGAGCCTGGTAACAGTCTGCATTATTGCAGTCTGGTTAAGTGAGTAAGGATTAGAGAGGGAGGGCAAATGTACTATACATGAACGTGTGTTGTTTATTACTGGGTTCTGCATGGGAAGTAATAGTAAAATTGTGACCTGTCATGTATATCATAAGAGGCAATTAAGGAGTGTTGGATTTTGATTGTAGATAGTAAACCTATGCTGAACCCTTAGTCATCTATAAATAACCAAATGGTCAGAGGGTGTCCGACAAAGTGGATGGTGCCGCAGTAACCTAATGAACAAATAGTAACGCAAAATGAGGTAAACAGGTTACTAAAACACTTACCTAGCCTATTAATAAAAATATATTTTAAAAAAACATACAATAAAACTAAACAGGACAATTCTCAACGTATCGGCTCAAATTGAACCTTTTTCAAGAGACAAACAACAGAAAACGACAAAATAAAAAACAAAATAGATGTCTATATTTCATCAAGCCCCGTCTCCATAATAGCGCAGGGATGGCAACGCATCTAGTAAAAGTGAAAATGCGTGCATTCATTATAAACAAACCGAAAGTGGGAAATTAGAGACACTATAGATGAGTGCAAGAATAATAAAAGAAAAAGATAAGAAAAATACCCCTTTTGTCACTCTATCAGACAGGCAGGTTTTAAGAACATAGTCATAACCTGTTTACCTCATTTTGCGTTACCCTTAGTCATCTCTTGTGACGTACTTATCATGTGGCGGTGTTTATTATTCTCCGCTCCCTTTTGGATCCCAGTAACACACAAGCAAACTTTCAGATCAAATGAAGCATCTGTGTGTTGCCAAGGGCATGAATGGGGAGCGCACAACGGCAACACTGATATTTACTATGCATATTGTAGGAGACAGCTACTCATGTTTTCAAGTAGAGTTAGCTGTCCCAGCCCATAGAGGGTCAGTGACCCGGAAGCCATGCTGAAATTGGATATGTCAAGCCAAAAGGCGAAGATATTACAGAAAATCTGTAAATCATGGCACAGCACTGTTTCCATTCTCCAGCCTACATCCTACTACTCTACCGGAGTTTGAGAAAACATGCAGAAGAGATGTCTCTTACAAAGTAATTTATCCCTTCAGACGTATTCTATTTGGAACTTGTTCCTTTGTATTTTCCTTTGATATAGATGGCCATGCTTGAACACAATGTGTCTCAGAAAGGTGATGAACATCGGATGACAAGAATGCCTGTGTGTTCTTGGGGCCTGAAAGGGGAGTGAGGAATAGTAACATTGATACCTACCAAATATGTTGCAAGAAGAGACTAAAGAGGTTTTGGTGTGAATTGGCTGTCCCATCTCACATAGGGTCAAAGTGAACCAGTCGCCATGCTGATGTCGGATGTGTCAGGAAAAATGGCGCAAATATCTCAGCTAAGCTGTAAACCATGAACACTGCTGTCCTACTGACAGATCTCGTATTCTGCGCAGGTCTTGACAGTATTCATCAGAACACCATCATCTCATAAATTAGGGCATTTTTTTTTTTTCTCAAAACTCCTGCGTATTCATAGGATGTAGTCCAGAGAACGGAATGCGTTTTCTGTCATGGTTTACGGCTTGACTGCGATATCTGCACTTTTTGGTCTGACACATCCAACTTCAGCACAGAACAAGGACTAACTAACTGACCTTCCTAAAGTGGATATAACAATTGATCATCATCACTTGTGGTGGACAACAATCATCATCATCAGGTGGCATAAAACGGCGTCTTAATTTCCTCTAGTTATCATTAGATATATACCCCACAAAAGATGGATGTGTCTGGCCATTGTGGGCATAAAATGTCAACACAATGCATTACCATTCTTAGGATTACATCCCGCTGGAAATTTAGCAGGACCATTGTCCAGCAACAAATGAGATCCAGCGGGAGTTTGGTAATCTAAAGAAGAGGATACATACCAACATAGTAAGGTGTATAGCAGGGTGTCTGTAGTGATTTGT
The DNA here is from genome assembly GCA_034231615.1 of Meghimatium bilineatum. Taxonomy (NCBI): domain Eukaryota; kingdom Metazoa; phylum Mollusca; class Gastropoda; order Stylommatophora; family Philomycidae; genus Meghimatium; species Meghimatium bilineatum. Next base: position 3,853,634 of record CM067303.1, read on the forward strand.
GCTGCCCTATCTCTTTGGCAAAACCAAAATCTGTCAATTTAAGAGTGCCTTTATCTGTCTTGTCTGAGTACAGTAAATTTTCTGGCTGGAGAAGATTGTTAGAATGTTTATATTAGAATGATATTATAATCGTGAATCAATGCAATCAATGAATGATATTATAATCAATGAATGATATTATAATCGTGAATCAAGAAGACGATGGACTGACGACATTAAAGATAATATTAATACATCGCTAGAAAATGCAAGCCACATCGCCCAAGACAGAGAGAGGTTCAGAGAGTTCATTGGGAAGACAACGTTCTGGAAGGAATACGTCACATGACAGAATCAATGCAAATGTAGTCTGATGCACTTTTTCAGTGCTTTCAGCTGCTCGTATTTCGCCCTGTGGTCGACCAATCAAATTTTAGTTCTGTTGGATCACCCTCGTCTAATGTTATAGATTTTAAGCATTTTCTAGAAAAAGTATAAGACACCTTACTTACTTATCTGATCCCCGGGGTTGTGAGCTTTCACTCTTTCTTCCCTGTGCCAGGTGGTGGTAGGTGCATGTCTTCTTCAGCTGCTGTGTGTCTGTATAAGGGGTGTTAGTGATGGAGGGGTTTGGTGGTAACAGTTTTCGTAGGTCTTGTAGTGAAGGGCATTCAATAAGGTGGTGTTTTACTGTTTCCTCCTCTTGTCTGTTGCAATATGGTATATTGTCTTCTTCAGCATTCATTCTCAAACTCCCGCTGGATCTCCCTTGTAGCAGGACCATAGTCCTACTAGATTTCCAGCAGGATGTAGTCCAGAGAATGGAAATGCGTTGTGTTGCCATTTTATTTGCGCCAATGTTCTGACACATCCGTCTTCGGCAGAGTATATGGTATAATTCTAATAGCAGTAATTCTTTGTAGATGTTTGTTACGTTGTACATGTGTTGTTCGCAGCCAAAATATTGTGGTTTGATCTTTGCAGTGTAGCCTATTTATGCTGTCATGTGGATTTGGTTGAGACACGTCTGCAATAGCACTCTTCCTTTTGAGCCAGTAGCCCATCCATTATTGTTTAGTTGTTGCTGATAATGTGTTTAGCTGTTCTAAGGTTGGTGGAAATTCCTGGTTGGGACATAATATAAGACAAAAGTGTACATAAGAAATAAAAGAGATGCATAAAGGTCCACAAGAACCACTACTTTCAATAATAAAATACTGAAAAATTGCATGGTTATTCCCTGTAGAACAGAAGTATTAACTTGTAGTATACTTCCAATGAAGACGGATGTGTCGGGCCATTGGCACAAATAAAACGGCGACACAATGCATTTCCATTTTCTGAACTACATCCTTCTGGAAATCTAATAGGACCATGGTCCTGCTACAAGAAATATCCAGTGGGAGTTTGAGAATGAACGCTGAAGAAGAAGTAGTATACTTGAACTAACCTCACATTTTTATACACTCTTTCTAAGCAACAAAATTAAGAGTGTGTTTATATTTTGTCTTTGTACAATATTTTATTTATTTGTAAACCTACAGTGATGCACTATACATAAAAATGTGCAGAATTGAATGACATTTTATGAACATGTGTATGTTGTCTTGTTTGAAGAGTGGAAATACATAGATTATTAGATAAAAGTTTGTGATAAAACCTAACAACAGCTAAAATTTAAAAAATATTAATACAAAACATTTTTTAGAATGTCAGAAATATGACTCTAGCATCTAAAGTTGTCTGTTTTGTATAGTATATCCATTTGTGAACCAAGGGACTTCCAGTGAGGGATAGTATAAAGGGGTTTAAAAGCCGTAGAAGATTGAGTTCACTGTACTCGGTTTCCCATATGTACTCCATCACTCTCAACAAAGTGGCACGCCGCCTGCCGAGAGTACCACTCATAGCACGTAACTCCGTAGTTTCAAGTGATAATCCACAGGGATCTCCGAAAAAAATCCACCTTATAAACAAGACGACACAAGCCTGATTTGAACCCGTGACCTCTTGAACACATGGCGAACAGCTTAACCACTACGCCAGGGAGATCCCCAAGGGGGTCTCTCAATGTGATGTACACAGATCAACGGATGCTGCGTTGCATGCACATTTAGCGAAAGTTCACTTCGATTAAATAATGTATGGTTTAGGTTTACTTCGTTTTTAAAAAAAGACACATTAGACTGTACCCCTTCCTGTTTTATCTTCCATAACTTATAGTACTTGTTTTGGAATTTAGCAGTTTGGCATTCTGCAGATGTGGTATATTATGAATATAACAATATTACCTTCACGTCTCTGTGAGCGATATCCATGGAATGTAAGTGAAATATTGCTTTAGCAATGTCTCGTATAATAGCGGATGCCTCTGTAAAGAAACAATACAGCAATACAGTAAACTGTTAAGCAGAAGAGAATGAAGCGCATAAATATAAACCCATCCACACACACGCACACAACATAGCTGAACACTAATTCCCTGAGCTGAGTATTTTTCCTCTGTTCTGTCTTCTGTATTTTGTGGTCTTCTGTATTTTGTGATCTTCTGCCTCTGGCTTCAATTTACATTTTCTGTAAAACTTGTTATCTGTTATGGATATTCTGCGCAATATCCAGTTTCCAAATGTCTTTCTCAAATATTCTAGCAATGTACCCCAATCTTCTGTTAGTTTATTTTCAAAATGTCAGTGACGATGGTAAAAGCATTCATTGAGGTTTTGTATAATCCTTGTCCCGCAACTTAAGGGTGTCTTTTTACAGTCTTTGAGAGTTCACCAACTAGTATTTCTTTTGGAATACACCAGTTTCTTATCCTTTTGCATGGTCACAATTCCGCCGAAGAAGGATTTGGCGCAAATAAAACGAATAAACAACACATTTAGGACCATGGTCTTGCTATACGAGAAATCCAGTGGGAGTTTGAGAATGAACGCTGAAAAAGAAGAACATGGCCACAGTAATTATCTATATAAATAAAAGATAAAACTTTGCTATGAAAGAGTGTTGCATACTTAAGAAGTAATGAGTCAGGTGTGCTACAAAGAGGGACACATTTTATAGGCACCTGAATATGGTGTACTCACCTCTTTCGGTAAATGCAGAGTCGGCTCTCTCTTGAATGCGATTAAAAAGCTCACCACCTTCCATGCTGTCAAAGAAAATTAGTTTCGATTAATGTTCTCTCCGATAGAAAAGTTATGAAATTATAAGCATTAAATTTTAAAAGTTATGCATTGATGTTCAGATCTGTGACGAGACGTACAGGATGGGGGGGTGTGTCTTTGATGGTTCAAATTTCAATAATAAGGTTCAAATTTCCAAGTAAGGTTCAAATTTCGGACACATTAGGACAATTCAGAAAGCAATGACAAACTACTGGCCATAAATGTTGCAACTACAGCCAAAAATTATCAGGTTGATGGCTACATCCTGAATAGGCTATGCTACCAGCTTTTTAATGTCATATTTTTCTTATCGATAAACTTTAACTCCTTTGACATAGCAACAGTCATTTGAGCAATTCTCAACTGAGTTAATCTGTTTTGTCAATGGTTTGTTTTTTTTGCCTGTCTAAATGGTCATTCGCATCACCTGGAATTACAAGCAATGAAACTATGGGTGGGGGTGGTCTGTGTGTGAATCCATGTTTCAGCATTGCGCATGAAAACATCTAATTACATAAAAGCAATTACAATCTCTTCAGAGTGATACTCTGCCAAAGACGGATGTGTCTGGCCATTGGCCTAAATAAATCAGTGATAATGCATTTCCATTTTATGGACTACATCCTGCTGGATATCTAGTAGGATCATTGTCCTGCTACTCTTAACTTACTATGGCAGACTCTACTCATGCCAGATGCTCGCAGCGGAGATGAAGCTTAGTTCAACCAACATGCTAACATAAAAAACTGGCCAGCCCCTACTATAATCGAGAAAGACCACAGTTTGCCCTAGTATGTACAGGTGCTTAAAACGGAGGCAACCATCTAAGAGGTGCATCACAGCAATCAGGATGCAACACACAAGTGCAATGAAGTAAACGAAAGCAGAAGCTATGGCAGACAGTGGTCTTACTAGAGTGTAGGAGACCCCGACAATGTTTAGTTTTTCAGTCATTGTGGCATGCCTAATTCCCATGTCAATGGGCCAGCCTTGATAGGATGGATATTATTTTTTTCAGCCAAAATGGCATGCCTAATCCACATGTCAATGTCCTCGCTTTGATGGGAGGGATATTGTTTTTCAGCCAATGTGGCGTGCCTAATTCATGTGTCAATAGGCCAGCCATGAGAGGACGAATATTGTTTTTCAGCCAATTTGGCATGCCTAATCCCCATGTCCATGTGCCCTCCATGATTGGATGGATATTGTTTTTCAGACAATGTGGCATGCCATGATAGGACAGATATTGTTTTTCAGCCAATGTGGCATGCCAATCCCCATGTCAATGGACCAGCCTTGATAGCATGGATATTGCCTAATAATGACAACACAAACTTACCATTCCATGACAATAAGAAGACATCTCTGCCCTGAGTAATTATTCTCGTAGACATCATGAATTTTAACAATGTGATGGCTTCCCTGGCACGCTCTCACATGTAAATCTACTTCTCTTCTGGCTTTCGGTACATCTTTCAGAACCTGAATTTTAATTTAAAATATTAAATGGCATTATAATTATTATTCTCTTCTGCATTCATTCCCATATTCCTGTAGATTACCAGGATGTAGTCTGGAAAACAGAATGCAATGTGTCATGGTTTACAGCTTATCTGTGCCTTCCAGCCTGACATGGTTTAGATGTGGCTTCTTAGTCACTTTGCCCCTATATTGGATGGGACAGCCAACTCCACCCCATAACCTCCTTAGCTGTCTCTTACGACACGCATGGAAGGCAAATGGTGTTGCTATTCTTTGCTCCCTTTTGGGCCCCAGCAACACATGTCCAATTGCTATATTGAACTCGGATATGTCAGGTCAGAAAGGCGCAGATGTCACAGCGAAGCTGTAAACCATGGCACAACACATTCCATTCTCCAGACTACATACTGCTAACCTGCAGGAGTTTGAGTATGAGCGAACAAAGAACAGCTATATATGCTATTAAATTTTAATTATGCAAATTCGATACCTTAGGTTCATCTAAAAACTACAGCAATGTAATCAAGCAACAAATGAGTCTGTAAACACAAGAATGTATAGTTTGTCTGTGAACACAAGAATGTATAGTTTGTCTGTGAACAAAAAAATGTATAGTTTATCTGTGAACAAAAAAATTTATAGTTTGTGAACACAAGAATGTACAGTTTGTCTGTGAACACAAAAATGTATAGTTTCTGGGGAAAAAAATGTATAGTTTGTGAACAAAAAAATGTATAGTTTGTGAACAAAAAAATGTATAGTTTGTGAACAAAAAAAAAGTATAGTTTGTGAACACAAAAATGTATAGTCTGTCAGTGAACACAAAAATGTATAGTTTGTTGTGAACATAAAAATGTATAGTTTGTCTGTGAACATAAAAATGTATAGTTTGTCTGTGAACACAAAAAATGTATAGTTTGTCTGTGAACACAAAAAATGTATAGTTTGTCTGTGAACACAAAAAATGTATAGTTTGTCTGTGAACACAAAAATGTATAGTTTGTCTGTGAACACAAAAATGTATAGTTTGTAGCCTTTTTAAAAAAAAAATTATTAGCTCTGCTCTACTTCATGGTAACAAATTTGTTTACAGGGAAACTTTATATTTAACTATATGTTACATGTAAAATATATGGATGCAATATTAATTCTCTAAAAATTCATATTTTTCAGAATCAATGGACGTACAAGTCTTGGTTATGGTATCAGTGAAATACAATTTTCAAGGGTTCTTCTTCTTCTTCGTTCATAAACTCCTGCAGCTTAGCAGGATGTAGTCCAGAGAATGGAATGCGTTGTGTTATGGTTTACAGCATTGTTGTGATATCTGTGCCTTTCTGCGTGACACATCCGACTTCAGCATGGCTTTGGGTCACTGACCCTATATGGGATGGGACAGCCAACTCCATCCCATAACCTCCTTAGTCACCTTTTACGACATGCGTGGAAGGTAAACAGTGTTGCTATTCTTTGCTCCCCTTTCGGGCTCCGGCAAAACACAGTCATTCAAGGGTTATCTAGCTGTTATGTTTTTAACTCCGTAAAATCATTTTGAAAATTGTGTCCAAATGGCTGAGTTTCATTGTTGACTTTTTTCTGTGACTTGGAAGCTAAAGAGGTCCAGAACCAATAACAAGATAGTTTACTTAATGTAGGCAGCAAACGTCATAAACTACATGTAGTTTAAATCACCAATTCTCAACTTTTTTGTTCATGACTACTTTTTGCAACATTTTTCTTCTCTGATCCACTGCCGTAAGAAAAAAATAAAGGCTGTTTACTTTTTTCACAGCTGTCCAAGACTTTTTAAGGTTTACTAATATATATCATCATCAAGTGCTGTCTGCGCAATGAATTTTGGCTACAACGGACCTCCAATATTTTCTGTCTTATGCTTTGGTAGTACATTCTGCTAAATTGTAACCTGTCCATCTCATATTTCCTTCCCACTTCTATTTCTAATCCTCTCAACTCAACCCTCAAGTAAGGTCTTCAACAAGGTGACATGTCTTTTTTTTAAAAAGTCCAAAATACTTTATTTGATTTTTATTTCCTTTAATAGCTTTTTAATACAAAGTGTAGTCAGAACCTCTTTATTCGTTTTCTCCTCTTTCCATTAATTTCTCTCATTTCTTCTATATATCCACATCTCAAAGGCATCAATTTTGTATTCTAGTTTATTCATTATCCATGTTTCTGAAACATACATTAATGTAGAATTGATGTAACATTTTATAATGCTCATTTTTAGTTTGTGATTTGTTTAGATATTCATATTTCTTTCATAACATTGAAAATACTTTTAGCTTTTTTATTCTCCTAACTTCTGTCTCCCATCTACTATCATTTCTGATTATGTGTCCACTATATTGATTATGATCTAATTGTAGCATCTTTCCATGTATTTTATGTTTCACACTTGTTTCTCTATGAATTAGGTGATTATCATGGTTTTTTTGTATGTTTATATCTAGTCCATATTCATTACTTGATTTATTAGTCTTTGTAGTTCCTGTTAATGTTCTGCTAAAAGAACAGTGTCATCTGTATATCTCAGGTTGTTTATTATTTTCCCACTGATCTTGAATCCTGGCATTCCTTCTATATGTTTAAAGATATTCTCTGTGTAGATGTTAAATAGGCTGAATGATAAAATACATCCTTGTCTTACCCCTCTTTTTATTTCTATGTATGGTGAGTAGCTGTTATTCAGATCTTATTTATGCTGTTTGTTCCCAATATATATAGTCTGATGTCTTTTCCATCTATGCCTATTTCTTTGACTTCATTCTTCTTCTTCAGCATTCATTCTCAAACTCCCAATGGATCTCTCTTGTAGCAGGATTATGGTCCTACTAGATTCCCAAAAGGATATAGATCAAAAAATGCATTGTCTCCATTTTATTTGTGTCAATGACCAGACACATATGTCTTCTGCAGTATTTCTTGGACTAATATATATAATGTGTTATTTATTGTTCAGTTACCTTCCTGTATCCCTACTTAGATAGGATTGTAGTCCCCTCTGTAAACCTCTGAGAACCCATGGGAGGGGGCTTGCCTTATACCCCACATTGATAACTACTGGTCTAAATAATTAAAAATACATGTTTATAAATATATATGTCAGGTGCTATTGTTTATCAATACTGTAACTTTATCAATATTGAACTATATATAAATGTATATTGTTGAATGATATGTACTAGCCTAAGTTGCATATAGTTCTGAAGACTGGAGGTGGCAAAATTAAATACTGACCAAGAAGGAAGAGAAATTCATCATAAAACAATCAAAGGGCTTATGTTTATGGCTCTCAACAATAACATGCAATAACTACACACAGCAGCATCACAATGCTCAAACTAGAGAACACTGGTTTGTGCCATTTGCATAATATTTGTGGCTGAAGGAACATAGATCTGGTTGTTTATGTTGGTATGCCCAGACAATTTATTTTATTTTTATTAAATAAATTAGGACATGGCCTACAATGACAATATGATCAATAATGTATCCTGCCACATATGAGTCACTAAATTGACTAAACTATATATCTACTGTCTTTTCCATAAATGCCGTTTGCTTCGTGAGGAGTTGACGATTTCTGTCCTTGTCAAAAACTAACACTGGGGCCGTAATAAATGTGTGTCCGTTCTGTTCCATCGTCTTTAGTAAATGTAGACATTAACAGTAGCCATAACATTAACACTACTGTTTCAGATTCAACGAAGTTGTAGTAACAACTAGACCTCTATCCAGGATAGTATCCTATCTGAGCCATTAACTAACGTCGTAGTAGTACAACTGACTACAACTAGGTCTAACTCTAATGAATGATTGAATCGAGACAATGAATATGATGAATGAATGAAATTAAAATGAAACCTTTAAACATTCAATTCATTGAGAACTACCCGAAACTTCCTACATAACGTTTAACAATGTACATTTATCACTTTGTTCACTATTGATATCTCACAGTAGTGACAACAAATAAAAACAGATGTGTCACTCCTTCCTATTTCTTATCCTTACCTTCAAAGCATATTTCTGTTTGGTTGTACGAGAGTAGCATTCATGAACTTTACCATTGATACCTAACCCTAAAACTGATCCTGTTAGTCTATAGTCGTCTGAAATTGGATTTTTCTTCGGCTGTAATGGCCGCATGTGCCCGAGTCCCATCATAATTTAGGTTTTTTGTCCGTGAGTAAAGATTCTAAAACAGTGTTTTTGTGAAATTATACAAAACTGGATGTCACAAGTAGTAAACCGGATATTGCCACTCGGAAGTGATATCTTTTACTAAAAATAGACCAGATAGAATTGGACTACAGTTTAATAAATAACACCGTTTGTTTTAGGAAGACCTCTATACAGAAAGTAAACAGACTTATTTCGTTGCATTTTTTAATATTCTCGGGATTATCGTTTGTCACCATTTATAAATTTAGTCACATGCCAAAAAGCAAAGGTCGACCAAAGAAATGCTCGGAAAGAATCAAAATCGACCGTCAGGTCATTTTTGCCATTCTCTGTACACAGGTCTTGATTATGTTACCTGTCATGGTTTAAGAGTTTCTATTTATATATTTTTAAAAGTTTCAGCAGTATTATCTTTTTTTTTAAAGTATAGGCCTACGCTAAAATTTGAAGGAAATTGCACCATATCTTGTCGCTATGAACATAAATCTCAGGAGGAAAAATATGTCTTGGACATGTCCGCATGTCTAAAATATTAGTCCGGGTGTCTTTTGTTGTTGCTATGCTTGTGTGCAAGTATCAAGACGGGAAAAATGGATATAACCAAGCACATCTAGAAATAAAAAGGTCTAATTACATGCGTCACAGTAAGGGGTGGTTGTCAACATTTATTGTAGGGTGGTTTTTTTGGCACAGTATTTACCAAGTCCTTCGCCGAAATAGTTATAGGGGTCTACGTGTATGTATCACAGCGTCAACTATCTTTGCAGGAGCGACTAAACATTTGTCGTTTTGCGCACAACTTAATATTGTCAACCAATGAAAAGCACAATAAAAGTTCGATAAGTCAATATAAGTGACGCTGTTTGAGATATACATGCAAGAATGTTGTGAGTAGTACTTGTTTTCTAGCTATGGGCTACATTTGAGAATTTGTTCGAGACTGCAAATCCCAAAGGAAATACGACAATGCCTGTCTGTGTCTATTGATAACCGACTCTTATAACGACGTCGTAGTTAATTCTGCTCGTATTTCTAGATATCCGTCGCACAACCCCAACGTTTGATGTCATCATTCGAAGTGTCACTAGATTCTCTCCAAATAGTATTCCTCAAAAATGTGTGATGTTTAGATACATCAGAAATGACTTTTCTACGTAGAATCCTCGGAGTAACAATTAGAGTCAGAATCAGGAACGAGCACATCAAAAGACTAACAAACGCAATGCCAATCCTGGATTACATCAGAAGATAACATATTTCGTTGATTTCTCATGCTTCCAGACTACCACCAGACATTGTCCCTCAAAAAGTATTACTATAATAAGGTGATCAGATTTCATATACCCAAAAATGGGACATTTCGGCTTTTTCCAGCCTTAAAAAGGGGGACGCGCAACATAATTCAATAGTATGCAATTAATATATAACATATTTAAACAAGTTATTTTTCGCTTATAATGTATAACTGAGGTGTATTATAGAATTGTCGCGTTATCTTTAACATTTTAAAAGTATTTCAGACAATTATTTCTTGCAAAATATACGACACTTGTGCATTATAAACTATAAGCATAGACGCAACAGTATTATGACATAATAACTGACCGAAATAAGACCTGTCGACATGACTAAGAACTGCACTACAATGTATCAACATCATCACCATTCACATATTTATGAAATAAACACAGTTTATGTGCGATTGTATGTTATCTTTTCAGACTACTCAAAATGAACTTGAAGATCCCCCAATAAGACCAACATTTGACCTCAACTGCTCGTAGACAATAAAGTATGACTGAAGTGCTTTCCTGGAATGCACAATTGTGAGAAATGAAAGGGCTAAACGACTGACAGACTAGCAATATCAATCAATCAAATGGCATGCCAAGTGACATAATCGATCACGTATCGATATAAATATGCCTCTTGTATTATTAGTAAGTTTGGTTGGTGACATTTTCCTTTGCCATGACGACAACCCATCTAGCAGCTTCTCTTTCTGTTTTCCTTTGCCGTTTCTCCCTTAATCTTTCTTGTGGCTACTAAGACTAGCAATAACGGACACGAAAATAATAACGAATCGGTCACAGAGATATCACTAAAGGAAACCCCTTTTCCCCTTCTTTCTCAATAGATATATCCTAATAGTGGACAGGTCACAACAACCCACAATTCTCAGAATTCGATCTGGATACTAAAACTAACCGCATTTTCTTCACAAAATAAAGTCTGCTAGAATTAATCAATACCACGGAACTCTAGATACAAGGATATATTATGTTGTCTTATCTTCGTAGCAATTTATTGTAAACACAAACATGTCTGGTATTTCACTCATGGTACCAGTGGCGAGGCGTGCTCTTAGATCTGTCAAAAATAATAGGCACATCAAACACCAATAAAAAAGGGTTTAAAAGCCGTAGAAGATTGACTTCACTGTACTCGGTTTCCCATATGTAATCCGTCCCTCTCAACGAAGCGGCACGCCGCCTGCTGAGAGTACCACTCATAGCACGTAACTCAGTAGCTTCAAGTGATCACAGGGATCTCCGGAAAAAAAATCCACCTTATAAACAAGACGACACGAGCCGGATTCGAACCCATGACCTCTTGAACACAATGCGAACAGCTTACCCACTACGCCAGGGAGATCGCAACCTCAAACACCAATGTTTATCTACGAACATTTGGTTATATACATATATATCTTTAATTATATATCTACACGTCTTTACTTTATCGCACTGTTCTATTTTGACTTACAATGTATCCATGTAACCTATACAGAAAAGCACATCACAAAAAAGCACCAATCGGAGACGACCTGTCAGTTCTAAGACAAGTGCTTCAATTTCGCAGACATGAACCAAATTTATCATCTGCAAAGTGACAAATATTATAATTTAACAATAAGTAACATCAATGTATCTGAAATTTTGGTACAGTACAAGTAGACGCCACCACATAGTCACTTTATTTCTCTTGTCTATGTTAGCAAATTTCATGATCATCTTTTAATAATTTAAATATTAATTTTTTAGGTTGTGTGTTAGGGTAAGGGTTAGGATAGTTGTGTTTTATATAACAAACCCTAACCTCAACCTAAATAAATAAACATTTCTATTATTAAAAGATGAAAATGAAATTTACAAATATTGACAATGGAAATAATTAAACATGTGGTGGCGTCTATTGGCACCATATTCCTGGCACCAAAAGATTTAACGAATAATACATTTTCTACAACACAGTTACATTCTCTGTCTAACACTATCAACTCTTTAATAGTGTCTAAACATGAAGACAGCGCCATAAGTGTTCACAAAATCTTAGTGATCTACCCCCCAACTCCTCCCCGAGTATCAGGTTTCAGATTTTCTTACAAACAGGTTATCATAGCTCTTGTTATGAGTAAACAAAAAATCACCACATTGTAAGGTTCATGTTGTAAGCGGTCGAAGATGATGCTTACAAAATAAGATACCTTGTCCTAGAAAAAATCGTCGTTTGCTTGTTTCCCTCCCGCGTGAGATTTTGAGTTATTGATCAAATATTTATGTTGATATTGTTTATGTGTGTCATGTGACGTATGTGTGCATCATGTGACGTATTCCTTCCAGAACGTTGTCTTCCCAATGAACTCTCTGAACCTCTCTCTGTCTTGGACGATGTGGCTTGCATTTTCTAGCGATGCATTCATGTTATCTTTAATGTGGTCAGTCCATCGTCTTCTTGGTCTGCCCTTTCTCCTCTACCCAGGTACTCTTCCCTCCATTATTTGTCTTTCTAAACAGTTGTGTCTCTTTATATAACCAAACAGGCGTAGTTTTGTTGTGTTATTGTGTTTAGTAACCAAAACTCTGGAATCTTCAATATGTTTATAATATCTGAGTTTCTGATTTTATCCTTCCATGATATTCTAAGTATCTTTCTGTAGCATTTCAGCTCGAAGGGTTGATCATCTTTGCCGCTGTTTTACTTAGGGTCCATGTTTCACAGCCGTATGTTGCAACCGGAAAAATAAAAGTTCGTAACATTAGCAATTTAGTTTCTATCTTGTTGTTTATACACGTTTAAAATGGTTACAGGCTCAAACAATTTTAAAATACATTTTGTTCTATGTAATATAATAAAATTTAAATGTGTGTGAAACGTAATCAAATCTTGTATGGACGCTTCGCCACGGTATTATAGGCCCTGTATATTTTCTAGGTATCGGTTGGAGGTCCGTTGCAGCCACCCTCGATGGTACTTTATTATAATAATGACTGACTTTAAAATACAATAATTTCAGTTCTTTCAGCTTGATATTTCTTTAATTTCCAACCATTATCTTTAAGCATTTACATCTAATTCATTACGGATGGGTCTAATTTATCAATATTAAATGTCGTTTGGGCTAGCTTGGCTAATAATAGATCGTCATAACATATCATTAAAAGTGAATTACCAAAAACATGAAATTGGTTCAATATGCAGAAACGAATATGACAAGGATGTTCTCTCTCCCGACATTTGTGTTTATCTATGTTGAGAGTATAATGAGAAATGTGAGATGAACAGACATGCAGAGTTTCATCCCCTTAATATCGGAGGACAGCAGATCCCAAGAATTAGATACGCAAATGACAAAGTTAACAACTAACAAGGAGGTCTGAAACAGCTGATTCTATCAAACAAACACAAAATTAAGACCGGAACTCGTTCTTAAATACAAAGTAAACAAAAATCGCGACAACAGATAAAGTCAAAACCCGACTAAAAGTCGAATTGATAACAACGAGCTAGAATATGTCATTAATTTTGAATGTTTGGGTGCAAACATAAACAATTCAAGGAATTGCGCTGCAGAAATCAAGAGAATTGCAATAGCGACTTAAAAACGTGCACAAATGAATCATCTTTGACAAGGTACCAGCTGCAATGCTAAATTACATCGGATCACGTGATATGGGCATATACATAACATAATAGGTATAATCGTGTATTAGGATCGTTATTGATTCTGCAGTAACATGTTTATCTTATATCGCTGTCATTCGTTGTCTCTCGTGCATTTAAAATGGCCTCGTGTACCTATGTTAGATAAAAATAGACATACTAATGCCTAAGTTTATATGTGGGTACCCTTTTTCAGACTAGAAAGAATAAGCATCTTATTTATATTTGTCGTCTGGTGATTACATAAAGACTATTGCCAAATTGCCCAATTTCAACATCATAATGTTGAACTTTAGTGTACATAGTATCAAGAACAGGTTAGGCAAAATTATCATGTCAACAAATGTATAAAAATAGGAACATGGAACGTAAGAAGCTTAAATCATGGAAAACAATACACGGTAATTAAGGAAATGTCGCGACTAAACATAGACATATTGGGTATGTCAGAGCACAGATGCGCAGACAATGGACATTTTTTAGTTCCGGAGATTGTTCAGTCGAGATTAGAAGAAGACTCGCAATTGCAACACTGAAATTAACACTAAAGAGAAAGCTATGGAAAAGTAATAACAACAATACTAAAGTAACCCTTTTAAGATCATGTGTTTTCCCAGTGGCAACATATGGATGCGAGACATGGACTTTAAATATGACAATATCTGAAGAATAAATTCATTTGAAATGGAGTGCTACAGAAAGATCCTACAAATATAATGGACAGAGAAAAAGAAGAATATTGAAATGTGAAATTACTGAACCTAAATGAAGGGTTCTAAATACCATCATAAGAAAGTAGCTTCAGTATTTTTGACACTTGAAGCTACATGATGGTATCGAAAGGCTGATTCTGGAGGACAGAGTGTCAGGCGAGAGAAGAAGAGGGAAATCAAGAAGGCGATGAACCAGAGTCATTGAAAAATTTACACACACGTCTTTGGCCAACGTAAGCCTGCTTGCCCGGGACAGAGAGAGAGACGTTCAGAATATCCACGACGAAGACAACGTTCTAGATAGGATATGTCACTTGATATAATAAACTATATTTACATTGACCCAAAATGCAGTTTCCCCACACAGTATTTCACAAACTGTAAAGAATGGCTTTCTCATAAAACTATTTGTTATACAACTCCATCGGCTAAGCTTACTTATATTATTATTATTATTATTATTATTATTATTATTATTATTATATCTTGTATTGATAAGCAAAACACGTTAGCGACCATGCAATACCTTGATCAATTCTTCTTCTTCTTCTGCGTTCGTTCTCAAACTCCTGCAGATTAGCAGGATGTAGTCCGGAGAACGGAATGCATTGTGTCATGGTTTACAGCATTGCCGCGATATCTGCGCCTTTCGGCCTGACACATCCTACTTCAGCATGTCTTTGTGTCACTGACCCTATATGGGATGGGGCAGCCAACTCCATCCAATAACCTCCTTAGTCGCCTCTTACGACATGCACGGAAGGTAAACAGTGTTGCTATTCTTTGCTCCCCTTTCGGGCCCCGGCAACACACGGGCGATCAATTATTTATTCTTCCCCTTTTTGTCCGTCTAGATTTAGCCATTTCCATTTTTTTCTTTTCCCCACCCATTGACTATTAATAGTAATAAAAGAGAAATAGACTACTGCATACTGGTCTATTTTTGTATACTCAACACTAGAAAAGTGCAGCAGCAATGCTCGGTGTGCCCATCCTAAAATCTCTTAGTTTTTTTTTATTCGTAGAATGACTTAAACAAAATAAAATAGGCCTTTACCTCATATGGTATGTTGTTTTTTTTCAACCGCGGACATTAATCCAATGTGATTATATCAGAGCTTATTCGCCATAAAAATCAGTGGAAACTACGGTTCTGCTAATCCAGCCACAATGACCTCGGGAGTATAATTTCACAGGCTAAAATCGTATTGTTTATTCTGATATATTATAGCACATCTGTTCTTAAATTGTAGTAAACGAACTTCTTGGGTGGGTAGAAAAGGGGAGGGACCTTCCGTGTGAACTTTTTGGGGGGTCCGCGAAGACTTGAAGAAATATTATGAGCCTGATTTTTATGAATAATATTTACATCGATTTAAAAGCTATACAGCTATCGATTTTGCGAATGATATTTATGTTTACATCAATTTGAAAGCTATACTTTCAAATGCTACCCATAATAAATCAAGGTTTACACATCAGAATTATAACAATGGAAACCTGCGCATGTTTACCATCAGTGGAAGAAAGAAAAACGAAAAAATCCTCACACAATAGTTCAAATGTTTATAGTCATCAAATGAACCAACGACTAGACAGACTACAGCGAGTCAATAGCAGTAGATTGGTACACTAAGAAAAACAGCTTCAGAAATCACTCACATATACAGATCTACTAAACCTAAAACAACAAAACACATTTAACACATACCCAACATGGAAGAGGAAAAAACTTCACAAGAATTATGGTGGTAAATGCAAATAAAGTAAATAGGAATAAAATATAGAAAATAACGATAAATAAAAGGAACAAACACAAGAATTATGGACAGTATACAAAGCATTACTTCGCAAATACAGAAACTCCTATACAAGTACTAAAAGACTATACAACTAATAATCATATACAGAAAGTATACCCAAAAGATATATGGATACACGTATATATAGATGAATCAGCGAAAGGGGAAGTATTGTACGGAGGAGCTGCAAATATATTTAGTAACACTAGATGGAAAAAAATCCATACTCACAGGCAAACATTCCACACAAAATTTCAATGCAGAAATGGAAGTCAATTACAGGGGCAGCCAAAATGCTCATAAATTTCCAGCCGAGTCAAAACATGTAGTCTTTCTAATTGATGCAAAGTCAGTATTGCAGGCAGTGAAAGTTCAAAAGAACACGATCATGAATGAACTTACAGCGTGCTTACTACACCTCAGCAGTACCAAAGAAACTGTAGTGCAGTGGATCTGTGGTCACTGTTGCATACTTGGAAGTATGCAACAGTGACCACAGATCCACTGCACACTTGGAAATGAAAAAGCAGATCTTCTGACACGGAAAGGGGAATCACTAGAACAAATGAAAAGTGATATTTTGTACCATGAATGTTAGTTATTCCTCTAGGGCCAAAGACGGCACATAGGACGGATGTTATAAATTTCCATGCCTCGCGTTTTATTGCAATTTACAAGGAACGTAAGGCTATGATAAAAGCATAATATAAGAAAAAATGGAAGCAGATGCACCAACTGTTTCCTGTTGTAGTGCGGTGAGTTTATCATGATTTCTACCATCAACTGTTACGCAAAGAATAAACCATTGTCTTAATACCACAAACTGGCAACATCAGACTCAGAAATAACATGTTCAGAAAGCTGATAATTGGCGAGACAGACAGGTAAAACTGACATGCGCATGACTGAACTCAGAGACAACAGGACACATTCTTCATGCATGTCAGCTCTATCAGGAAGAGAGAAAATATAGCATACTGAGGCGAAACTATATCAAAACCTGGGGGTCTCATGGATGACCTGAAGCAAATTACATAGTTCATTGAAGCTATTGGCACTGTAACCCGATATCTTATTGAAGAACGATAAAGAATGGGGAATATTTCATGGAAAGAGAAGAAAGCGAACAAAGAGGTTCTGGCAACACTTTGTATGAAAAAGGTACTATTAAAGGAAATAAAGATCAAACAAATAAACTATTTTTGACATATTAAAAGACATGCCACCTTGTTGAAGACCTTACTTTAGGCAGTCGAGGGAATCCGAACAAGAGGTAAGCAGAGATACAAGTGGGAGAGAAAAATCACAAGATGGACAGATTACAATCTAGCAGAGTATACCACTAAGGCAAAAGACAGGGAATGTTGGAAGGCAAAAGACAGGGAATGTTGGACGTCCGTTTCAGCCAACCTTCTTTGCAGAGAGGGTACTTAAAATGATGATGACTGTATACAGGACGCTATGTTTCACCGGTTAAAAATGATACCAGCTCATCATAACCATAGCGGCCAAATCATGAACTTTTACCCTTCCCCTTAAACATAATAGCGTTAACTCACCAGTTAGAACAGATTATATGACTACTTTGAGTTAAATTAAATCTTTTTGAATTATAGTATCAGGTTATTTTGTTTTTTGAAAATGTCATTGAATATCGAACTTTTACCCAGGACATTAATTTGGCATTTAAAATTTTTATTGCCTGGCCTTCCCGTTTGCATTATGTGCGTATGAATACAAGATGGAGGCAAAGAAGTGAAAATCTAATCGCCAGGCTTGATACATACAAATATAACAATTTATTTTCTGTTGCGTACTTATGACTACTGTGATGAAACGAAGCATGGACCGAGAAGGATCCCCAGTAAACAAGAGATCTAGATCTGGTTACCCTCCAGATCATCATGATATGATGAGAGATCGAATAAGTCCCCCTGAATTCGATCGCCGTGACAGTCACAATCACAGAAAATATGAACCTCCACCAGGTATAGGCCCGGGCTATAGGTCTGAATTTCTTGTTCACGATGGACCACCACCTCATATTCCACCAATGCCAAGACAATATGATACTCGTGGTCCTCCACCAGGAGTACCGTACCAGCCCCCTCCTCGATGGCAACCAGAGAATGATTATCGATCACTCTACATTAGTGGTATCCCTAGTAAAGTGCCGGATCAAATGTTGCGTGATTGTTTGATAGATAATTATAAACGGTTTGGAGAGATGAATGTGAAAATAACGTTGTCAAATGACCAGAGAGTTGCTTATCTGAATTTTCGATACCCTGAGGATGCAAGGGAAGCTTTAGTGAAGGGTGTCAAGTTCTTATTTGATCGTGAGTTAAAAATAAACCCAGTATTTAATAAACGCCGCAATTTTAGTCCAAGTCGTAATGTTCAACCTCCCAGTGGTACAAACCGACCTCCACCTGAACCGTTTTATCAAAACAGACATTCACCACCACCATATGAAAGAAGGCTTCCTCCAGAAGGGCCAAATTACGTTGGGAGAGATGAGTTTCGACCAAGTCTGTCAGTACCCAGCGGCACTTCACATGATGGCGATAAGAAAAGTGAGAAATTTCCATATCATCTTGATCATGTTGACCCAGAATATGATGACAAAGCAACAAGAACTTTGTTTGTTGGAAACCTAGATATCAATATCACAGATTTTGATTTGCGTAACATATTTGGAAAATTTGGACTAGTTGAAGATGTAGATATTAAGCGTCCAATACGTAATACTGGTAATGCATTTGCTTTTGTTAAGTATATAAATCTTGATTTTGCTCACAAAGCCAAAGTGGAAATGTCAGGCAAGTACATTGGTAGATTTCAGTGCAAAATAGGTTATGGTAAAGTAACACCGACTGCAGTTGTGTGGGTAGGAGGAATAGGGCCCTGGGTAACAGTTGAAACATTAGAGCGTGAATTTGACAGATTTGGTGCAATTCAGCATATTGAATGGCCTAGAAATAAAAATTTTGCTTATGTTGTTTATGATAGTATTGATGCAGCTACTGCAGCAACTCAACAAATGCGAGGGTTTCCACTCGGTGGTCCTGAGAGGCGCTTACGGCTTGACTTTGGAGAAACAGATCACATTAGTCGTAGTCACAGTTTGCCTGATTACATTTATCCTCCATCAAAAGACCATGTATATTGTCCTCCACCTGAACTTCCACCAGCTCCATGGAGAGATATGCCTCGAGCGCTACCTGATGGTCCAGATTGGCAGCGTGACTACAGAGGTATACCTCCTGATGCGTACCGTGATGTTGGCCGTAGAAATGATGATTATTCTTACGATCGTGGAATGGAAAGGCGTCGGGAGAGAACACCGGAATATTCAAAACCACCACCATATTACGTTAGTCAACGATCTCCAGAAAGAGGTAGAGAATACAGAGATGACAGAGGTACGCCAAGAGAGGATGACAGACGTATGTCAGACAGAAGAGAATATAGAGCACCTAGTCCACATGAGGATTATATTAACAGCCAATGTCGCAGTTTAGCAGACCTTGCTAAAATGCTTCAAGTTGCTTGGAATGGTGCTTTAATCTTGAAGAGTTCTGCTTTTGCAACGAGCATGCATGTTGTAAGTGGTGATGTCACACTCGTTGATACTCTAATGCGGGATCCAACTTCAACAGAATGTCCAGTTTTAAAAATCACACAACGTTTACGCCTTGACCAGCCAAAGCTGGAGGATGTTAGCAGACGTATACAAGCTGCCGGTCCGCGAGGCCACTGTATTCTTCTAGCTATGCCAAGCTCTCTCCCTAATTATGAGGAAAGTGTGATGTCAATTCAGCAGCGACCACTTAAAAATCTTGTCACATATCTAAAACAGAAAGAGGCGGCAGGTGTTATCTCTCTTCCACCTATTCCGATCTCTGGAAAGAAAGATATAGGCGTCCTGCATGCATTTCCACCATGCGATTTTGGTTACAACTTTCTGAAAAATCGGGCTTCAAAACTATCACCTGAAACATCTAAAGAAGATCATCTTGTAATTGTTGTAGTTAATGGGGCCTCATAAATGTCAGTCATTTTTCAAATGTTGTACACTCATTTCTACAAAGAATTTTATAAAAAAAACTAAATTTTTGTATGGTGAATATATGCATACAATTGTGTCAGTATAACTCTTAACATAACAAAATATAATTTGTTTTACACTGCAATTGTTATTCATTCAAGGTGGGCCTAATGTTTTTTTTACTGCAATTATCAAGTTAAGATGTTTTACACTGCAATTGTTTTTCCAATCAAGGTAATGTTTTTTACCACAATTAACCATTCACCTAAGATGATGTTTTACTTAATGTTGCAATTGAGAAACAGCCTTTCTATTTGCAGTTTTATAATAATTTGAAAACTGAATGCATGAACATCATTCACTGGTTTGGATTAAACTGGCAATTTCGATTGTTTGGTTTGAAATCTTGACATTGATTTTCTGTTGCTGATGTCCAATATTTTATCTTTTGCCTTATTGGAACTTTTCAAGTGCAGAACTATTGATGGTTTATCTCGTAGTATATCTTTCACTTAGGCCCTATATCATAGTTGTTCCATATTTGTTTTCTACGAAGAATTGTATTTAATTTTGAACTAGGTATAATTTGTACAGGTGTATTCGTTATTTTTATCCATAATAATCTATAAATAATGGGTCTGATACAAGTTCAGTTAAATCTCATTATAAAACTTGGTCTGGACCAATGAATTATCTATGTAATAATAGAAATTTGTTATATACTGTCGAGTCCCCTTATAACAACTTTGTCCAGACTGACGAAATATGTATGTAATAACAGAAATTCGCTATTTACAATGCAAACAATGAAGAATAAATATTGAGGATTTTGAAAGTTGTTGAGCAGGGAAATTTGTCAGAGAAGGATTCAGTATATTGGGATTCCATTGCATTTTGTTAAAGAATTCTCACATCACACTACATCACTTGTATAGATGGTAATGAAAAATAAGATAACAAGGTTACTATAGTTAAGGTTTTTCTAGTCTTCTGGTTCGCAGTTTGACATGTCTACACAGCAAGTCCTGTTCTTCTTCTCGTTCGCAGTTTGACATGTCTACACAGCAAGTCCTGTTCTTCTTCTCGTTCGCAGTTTGACATGTCTACACAGCAAGTCCTGTTCTTCTTCTCGTTCGCAGTTTGACATGTCTACACAGCAAGTCCTGTTCTTCTTCTCGTTCGCAGTTTGACATGTCTACACAGCAAGTCCTGTTTTCTTAATAAATGCTGCTGTATTTGAAAGCTCCTCAGTGCTCCCATACATCGGTTTTTCTAGTTAGGTTTATCATTTGGTTGCTGCGGCAGACTCCATTTTGTCGGACACCCTCCGATATTTTGGTTATTTATATTCACTTGTATAGCAAATCATGTCACGCTACACCTCCAATGGAGAAGATATTCTTGGAAAACATGCTAACTACTCTTCCTTAGCTCCCATACATATGCCAGGAATTAAAAAAAATTTAAAAATGTGGTAGCTTATCCTATTCAGGAAATGGCCATCAACCCAGCATTACCCCTCCGCCACAGATCCGGACACCCATGCTTGGCCTACCTGTGCATTTTTGTCAATTTTGGTAGTTTAGTCTATTATTATTTAGACTGCGTATTCTTTCCAGAACTTAGACTTTTTCATGGTTTCTAGACTCCTTACGATTCTGGTTGAGTTGACCTGCCACATCTATGGGCATGTTTAAACAATTTGAAATCTTGTCTTATCCAGCGTCATCTTGTGTGACCTCACACCAGTTATTGACGGCCATACCTTCCATTCTTAATTTTTTCATGCTGTTATGTCTGTGTGGCCAAAAACCTTATTTAAGTTCAAAAGTCTGCAAATAATTCTAACTGTTGTTTCTTCTTCTTCAGCGTTCATTCTCAAATCCCCCCTTGTTTTCTCTTGTAACAGGACAATGGTCCTACAAGATTTCCAGTTGGATGTAGTCCACAGAATGGAAATGCGCTGTGTTGCCGTTTTATTTGCGCCAATGGCCCAACACATCCGTCTTTGGCGGGATGTTGTTTCAATTCTTTGGTGCAGAGGTATCGGGTGCATCTTGGATATTGCACAATGATGCCCATATGTACCAGGTTGTTTCTGCCTCAGACAGTTGTGAATTTGGACTGTTGAGAAAGCAGTTGCAACCTATAAAACAAACATTCCCTAGAAAATAAATAGAACTGAAAATTCTGTGTTGATCATTATATCCAGAATAGGATTGTCTACCATCTACAATAGTCTGTGTGTTATTTGTAAATCTGATCGGCATTGTGTTTTACCTCAAGTACTATTGTTGTAGCGTTTTACAGAAGTCTCATTTATTATCAAGAATATTTTGTAGAAAATGCATACTAAAATTATTACCAGTTGACAGGTATGTGACAGTATATGTAAATAATTTCTGTAAACAAGCAGGGTTGAGCACTTCTTCTTTTCTAATATATCCTGTTTTTATATAAAGTGTTAATTGTTGTTATATATTGCTCGGTAATTTTGTATGTCTGTTGCCAGTGTTTTCATTTAGGAGACACTACAAGCATCTTTTGTTTGAGACATGATTGCTGTCGTTCGTGAATGGGTTGCTCTACTGTAATATGTCAAGACAGATCCTCACATTATATTGATCGCTGCTGGATGATGCATTATGGGAAAATATTTACTGGTGCAGCCTCTTTGCAGCCCATCATGAAGTAAGTATGCATCTTAGAAAATATGTAGTGGAATCCCATTATAACAAATTCGTCAGACAAAATTTGTAGTGGAATCCCATTATAACAAATTCATCCAGACACAAAATATGTATATAGTAACCAATATTGCTATATACAGTTACCGTATATATTAAAGAATATATAACTATATATTCTCAATCATATACAAGGAGATGATGAGGTACAGTTATGAAAGTATACAGATAACAATATACAAGACACTTCCTATCTTAAATATATAAAGAACGCCGTTGGTCGTACATCAGGCATGTCCTACGCGCAGACACCAACAGAATACACCACCAGTCTCTTGAATGGATACCTACAGGCAAAAGAGCAAGGGGTAGACCAAAATAAACACTCAGAATAACCCTACTTAGAGAAAGTAAAACAACCAATATTCATACTATTCAAGAACTGCACAGAATAGCTTTGAACAGACAGAATTGGAGAGATCTGACCTCTGCCCTATGCGCTAACTTCAGCGCAAAAGGAAAATGAATGAATTAAAGAATAAATTAATTGGGAATTTTGAAGTTGTTAAAATAAGGGAAATTTGTTATAAATGAATGTGCTATAAAGGGGTTCCACCGTAGCTTGTATGATGTGGTCTAGGTAGAAAGTTCTCCTCATGAGAAATTTTTTAAGACGTATATTTCTGTGCAGACTCTCCTTCTTCCATCAGGGTCATATTTAGGAGGTTCTCAATATCCTTTGTCATTTAAAGTTTTGGATTACTTCTTCTTCTTTTTCATGTAGTTGCCCTTCTGTCTTTCTCAAAATTTTTATGTTCCCAAATATGTAAGCTTAACGTTTTTGGAATATTTTTTCAACTAATCTTCTTCTATGTTCAAATCTGTCCTGATATCTGCATTGGATTATCTCTCTTTCCATGATATTCTTATAGTATTTCATTTCAAAAGTTCATTTCACCACCCCCACATTTAACGGCAAGTGTGGATATTCTGACCATCATACACCAGGGGATGGAGAATAGATTTCAAAAGCTAATATTTTCTTTTCCATTGTGAATATCATTGTGTTTTTGCAATCATTTGTCACCACACGGAAGATATAACTTCTTAACTTATTAGTTGGAACTTTATTTTTTTGTTTGCCATTTGTCATACATTTTAATTTCCTTTTTGATGTTTTTGTGATTCAACACATCAAATATTCCTGAAGAATATAATATTGAGGTAGAAAATAAATTTAAAATACTCATAAACACAGGAAGAAACAACCCTGGATGAACTGGAAAATAAAATAACTGAAATCTTCATTCAAACTGCAGAAAAAAATCATACCTAAAAAGGTAAGGAAACATCAAGCATTTATTTCAA
The DNA here is from genome assembly GCA_034231615.1 of Meghimatium bilineatum. Lineage (NCBI taxonomy): Eukaryota > Metazoa > Mollusca > Gastropoda > Stylommatophora > Philomycidae > Meghimatium > Meghimatium bilineatum. The sequence goes on from CM067303.1 coordinate 3,878,036, forward strand.
GAGAAACTATGAAAAACATAAAAATAAGGAAATTAAAAAACAACAACGAGGAATACAGGAAAATATCCAACCCTAATTAACAAATTAGGTACGACAAAGAACAATAATCAAGACACGAAGGGAAGTAGAAGATTGCAAATAGCAAGGAAACACGTAAAAGATATATGAATTAATGAAATCATTAAAACAAAATAACTTCAAACCAACATGAAAAGTAGACAAGTTTGATTATCTGGGTGCAAATATAAACAACTTAGGAGATTGTACAATAGAAATTAGGAAAATAATAGCGATAGAGATAAAGAAATGAAAAATATATGGAAAAAATATTATAAAAAGACAGAAGTTATACTGCTTAGATCATACATTTTTCCAGTTGTAACACATGGCTGCGAGACTTGAACAATAAATAGAACAATGACAAAAAGAATATCGGAATTCAAACTGAAGTCTGAAAATACCTATAAATGCTGAAAATACTTATAGGACAGTGTAGACTACGAGCACATCTCTACAAAATAAAGGTTGTCCAAACTAGCCAATGTCCATACAAAAAGGGTCCCAAGAATCCAAAACACATTCTGCAGATATTTCCACTCTCTGACGACTTGACTAAAACCTGACCCTAAGTGACTTATCTGGAAGTGTAGCTGTGTGACACCCGTGAGGACCACCTGCTGACAACTGAATTCATGAAGGGGGCTCTCCTGTCAGTATAGACTTCTGAGCATAGGAAGCTGATCACGGAACAAGAAGAAATAAAATTCTTTAGGAAAGCAACTTTGAAAAAAAAAAGTCCCGCCGAAGATGAATGTGTCGGGCCAGGCCATTGGCGCAAATAAAACGGCGACACAACGCATTTCCATTCTCTGGACTATATCCTGCTGGAAATCTAATAGGGCCATTGTCCTACTGCAATAGAGATCCAGCAGGAGTTTGAGAATGAATGCTGAAGAAGAAGAAGAAAAAAAAGTATGCCAAAATGAGATGTACTAGACAAAAACATAAAGGTAAGTAACACAGAATATTTATAGTCATTGTCTCAAAACATGGCCATGTAAAAAAGAACAAACAATGATAGAATAGATAAAAAGAAATTGAAAAAAAGGGCAGGTTGATGAAAAAGGACAGAATGTGAAAACAGAGATCACTTGGTTATGATAATTGTAGAGGCAGAAAAATGTATTAAGACCGGCAGGTATTGAGACAGGATGCCCAGGGTATGGTATATATGACACAAATGAAATCAAACACAAAACTTCTTTTGCTTTCATTCTAAAACTCCCGTAGATTAGCAGGAAGTCCAAAGAATGGAATGTTGTATACAGTGGAATCCCCTTATAAGAACTTGGTCTGGGCTGACCACTATGTATGTAATAACAGAAATTTGTTATATACAGTACAAACAGTATAGAATAAATATAATTGGGGATTTTAGAAAGTGTTGTTATATAGGGAAATTTGTTATAAAAGAATGCGTTATAGAAGGATTCCATTGTATAAGTTATATTGTCACTGTTATATTAATGTTCAGTTTTGGTAACTATATCATCTTGTCCCCAGCTTCAGCATGACTTCTTGAGAGATGTCTCTTTAAATTCTCTTGTGTAAGTATTTGTGTATTTAGTGTGTGTCATCCACATATTCATAACATTAACTGTTGCCTGGGGTACATTTAACGTGAAATTATACAGTAGAATCTCTCATTAGCCTATCCTTTTGTAACAGATTTCCCTTTTTATAACAACACTTCATAGCGCACTCTTTTGTAACTAAATTTCCTTTTAATAAGAATACTTTGTAACGCACCCTTTTGTAACAAATTTCCCTTTTTATAACAATACTTTGTAACGCACTCTTTTGTAACTAATTTCCCTTTTTATAACAATACTTTGTAGCGCACTCTTTTGTAACAAAATTTCCCTTTTTAACACTTCGAATCCCTCATTAGCACATCCTTTTGTAACAAATTTCCCTATTTAAAAACATTTCGAATCCCTCTATAGCACATATTTTTGTAACAAAACGCTACAGGATGCGCTTTTTCATCCCTATTTATCAACACTTCGTAGCGCACCCATTTATAACACATTTCCCTATTTAACAATACTTCAAATCCCTTAATAGCGCACCCTTTTATAACAAAATTCCCTATATATCAACGCTTCAAAATCCCCAATATTTAGTCTTTATTGTTTGTATAGTATATAGGAAGTTTCTTTTATAACGTAACTAATTCTTTACTTCGAACCAAGTTGTTCTAATGTGATTTGACATACACGGTACATATAATTTCTTTTTACTTTGTTCATTTTAATCTTATGTGTGTCGACGATATTGCATTTTGTATCGCTGCTATCGTATGTAGTTTATAATAGTATTTTAAATTTATGTAAAGCACAAAGCTCATCTGCTTTACAATAAACACACAGACTATATGGTATAGGTATTCTTCTTCTTTTGCGACCATACATGGTATGGGTATGAAAAAATACAGATAACAGTATGTATACATGCTCTACAAATGGTCTGAGATATTATGTAGTTTATATACAGAGGTCTGTATGGTTTTGATATCAATTCTCTGTGCTAGGGAATTCCTAGTATTTTACATTCGTCTGCATTCATTCTCAAACTCTTGAAGATTAGCAGGATGTAATTCAGTAGCGGAATGTGCTGTGTCATGGTTTACAGCTTGGCTGCGATATCTGCACCTTTCTGCCTGATCATCGGACTTTAACATTACTGTTTTTTTTTCCATTGACCCTCTATCGGATGGGACAGCCAACCCCACTCCAAAATCTCCTTAGTCGCGTCCTATGACATGTATGGCTAGTGACAGAGCTGCTAATCGCTTTGCCTCTTTTTCCGGGCCTTGATTACACACTGGCATGCGCTATAATGATCGCCACAAAATGGCAGTGATGGAATTTATATACTTGTCATGGCTACAGAGCCATCTGTACCAGATCAGGATGACCCACACAAATGAGTGTCCATACAGAACAAGTCCCCTGACTACATACTCCAAGAATGTCTAGATTACAAAGAACTGCTTACAAAGACAAAACATGGTCACAATGGACTGATGCAAAAAATTTGGGGCAGCCAATCTGATCTGGAGAAGATTGGGAGCTTCGTCATAGCGACTGATCTGAAGATTTAGCGCAAAGAAAAGAATCCTGAACAAAGAAGAAGATACTTGTCACAAAAAAAGTACATTTTAGTCTGTCAAATGTGTTGTTGTGGATAGCGTGTAATCGTGTTTCTTCTGCGTTCACTCTGACATGTTAACTATTTTGAACTTATTTTCACAAGCTATTTTTTTTTTAATCCACAGAAATCACCTCTATAAAATACTGTTTACAAGTTTAGCTCAAAGGATGTGTAAGTGTCGTGATTTAAACAAATAATGATTGTTATTCATGGTTTCCAATGTGTTCGATGGAAAAATATACATAGAAAATGGATTTCACAATGTGTTTAAATTGGAAAATGATGAAATAAGGAAGAAATGTCCTTTTCATGTGATCTTTCTGGAAAGTTCACATCAAGTGACATTCTTGTGCCTGTGCGTGATTTTTCAATTTCAATGTGAAAACTACACTTGTAGTACTTGGCATTTATGTTTGATATTTTCTGTGAACATAAATTGATAGATTATAGATCCCGTTTTTGAAAATAGATTTTGGAATAAGTGGACAGTTTTAGTATTTCTGTGTGTATTCCAAATGTCAACAGTGAAAATTATATTTTGTAATATCGAAAGTTAGATTTTTTAAGAGAAGAAAACACTGGAAACGTAGTCTTACTGTGCGATAGCTATGTGAAGTATTTTTTATTAACTCTTAATCTTCGGTAACCTATTAATAGTGCAACATAGATGCGATGGTATGCAGATTTATCTTCTATTTGTATGGTTAGATCTGAATATATTACGGCACACGATAGGAAAATTTGTAGAGTGAAAATGTTGATTGATAGAAAACATTAATTGAATACAGGAGTAAATTAATTTATTACATGTGCAAAAAATAAGATAATGTGCAGGGATGTGACCCAGATATTCTATAAACTGCATGACTGAGCATGGATCGACAAAATCCAAAACTTAGATCTAAAAAAGGGTATTTGAGCTATACATCAGGACTGATTTGCTCATGTGGTTTTGTGCCTGCCCAACCTGCCGTCTGATCCACACACATGGAAAATTTATAATGGTCTGTGTTGTGTGATGCGTTTTTCAGTAAGAAATATTTAGCTGCGCTGATACTTGATTGATTAAGGTTCAAGACCCTTTCCGTAAAGACAATGACTTTAGCAGATTCCCCAACTTTCCTTTCTCTACAACATACATGGAAAGAAGACAGTGGCCCTATTTTTTGCACCCTGAACTTGAAGTCCAGGCCCAGCTGCCACATTGGTATTCGTGATATAATTGGATATATCTTCTGCTTCATCTTCTGCGTTCGTTCTCAAACTCCTGCAGATCAACAGGATGTAGTCTGGAGAACGGAAAGCGTTGTGTCATGGTTTACAGCATTGCTGCGATATCTGCGCATTTCGGCCTGACACATCCGACTTCAGCATATTGGATATATTAGACATGCCTAAAATTCAACAATAGTTGGATAACAATATCCTTTACAGGAGGCATTCCAATTTGTGTGTGTGTGTAGATGGCTAGAAGCTGACTTTATGACAGATAAGGTGAACTTGTAAATTTCGTAGATAAACCGCACGTATGTAAAATACTTTTCTAGACCTAACTTGAGTGTTGTTTCAAAAGAGCCACCGAAAACGGATGTGTTGGGCCAATTTAGTAAATAAAGTGGCAATGCAATGTATTTCCATTCTCTGGACTACATCCTACTGGAAATCTAATAGAACCCGTGTCCTGCTCTGGTACATTGTCCTGCTCTAGTGGGAGTTTGAGAATGAACGCCCAGGAGTTAAAAAAGAAAAATAGTTAAAAATTATGTATTTGGGGTGTAGAGATCTGATTCTGTGAATTTAATTATTAATTTGATTTTGTTTTAAGTCTCATAACTTAGTTTTCGATAATAGGTAATCAATCACATGCGGCAAAAACTGTAGTGCAACAGCACAAAATATATTACCCTTTTCCAACAAACACAAATTGACATAAGCCGTTATCAAGGGCACAACTTAACAAGCGATGATTAGGGCACAACTTAACAAGCGATGATTAGGAAACTGCATTGTCCATCTTCACATAATAATCAAACTTCTACCAAATATTTTTTTAACAAGAAATTTTTTTCCCCAGTGAGATTTGAAAAACAAATTGTATCCATCCGCTTCTTTGTCCACCACAGAAAGTTTATCAAATCATCTTAAGTAAATGTTTTCATACCTAACAGCCATTATTATGTGAAAGTGAACGGTGCCGTTTCTTACTCGTGTGTTCTTTTTGTTAAAAACATCCATTTTTTTGGTTATCTTGTGTATTACCAGTGGTTAGCAGTAATCCATTACTATGTTCCGAGTTTCGCTCGTTGGATAGCTTGGTTTTATGAATTACAGTGTATTACAGACTCGAGTCATTAATGTACAAAATTGGATTTCTTTCTGTGACATGTGCATCTGTTTGAACTATGTTGTAATATTAGTAAGCGCTGCTTTGCTATTAATTTTAATTGTTGTATTATGTTTTAATAATGTTCATTGAATTTGTGGTATTAATTATACGTGAAGTGAGTTACGATCACATATTGGTGGAAAATATTAATTTCTGGAGTTGATTTCACAATAATGTTCTGTGATTTGATTTCACACAGTTTTCAGAGAATTAATTCCTCTAAATTATTTCAGGAGAATTAATTTCTCTAAATTATTTAAGGAGAATTGATTTCTCTAAATCATTTCAGGAGAATTGATTTCACAATAATGTTTTCAGAGAATTAATTTCTCTAATTCATTTCAGGAGAATTGATTTCGTATTTTCAGAAAATTGATTTCTCTAAATCATTTCAGGAGAATTGGTTTCACATTTTCAGAGAATTGATTTCTCTAAATTATTTCAGGAGAATTGATTTCACATTTTCAGAGAATTAATTTCTCTAATTCATTTCAGGAGAATTGATTTCACAGTAATGTTTTCAGAAAATGTATTTCTCTAAATCATTTCAGGAGAATTGATTTCAAGAACTAATTTCAGCAGACCTTATTTCATGAAACAGTTTCAGGAAATTTATTGATTTCAGGAAAAATTGCGAATTACGAATCATTCAAGGTGAAGTTGAGGGATTATACCCAATTTTTTTTAGTAATGTCCTTTCATTCATGGACTTGAGAGTATAACTGGACCAAAGCATAAAACAAACATCTTGGGCAGCTTGTCACCTATGACAACACCATCTATAATCCATAGGTTGCATTTATGAAGTATTAAATTCTCACGCTTGGAATCAAAATGTCTATCTCGGGTGGCTAAGGTATTGAGCTAAATTTCCACTACAGAAAGTTGTGAATCCAACCGTTGAGAAAGCAGTGGCAACATACTGAAATACTGAATGTAAATATTGCCTAGAAAATCGCTTCAGCCCAATATTGTTGAGTTGATGGCGCATTCTGAACAGAATATGCTACCAGCTTGTGGAATCAAAAGAGCATACACAAATGGTGAGAATTTGTACAGAAAATCAATAATACGAATCAAGTCCACAACATCTGTGAAAGATATGACAGCATATACTTTTGTCATAGGTCACATAGTCGGAATGTTTCCCCAGTGTCATAATACTCTTTGACGAATATTATAAATTTTGTTTTTCCACTGTTTTTATTGACGTGAACCAAATATTTAGCTTTTGTGGTGGCTTTGTGTAATCTCATTAGTATAGAACAATAAACTTTGTATTGGTTTCATGCTGATTTCTTGACCATATTTTGTGTGTAATGTGTCCAGGAGAAAAAAAACGAGCATGTGGTGGTTTATTTGTTCGGAGAGTGCTTTCCCAAATATGCGACTGTTCTCAAATTTCATATGAGCGAGTAGGCAAATGAAGTTGTGTAATTTACGTGCAGTCAGAGTAAAGACAGTTGGTTTATCATAGTGTTTCAGGGAGAAATAAAGAAAACAAGATGTGACCTGTAAATTCTGACTACGATGGCTAGTGTAAATATGTCAATAATATATCAGTGTGTAAAACAGTAAATGTGTTCTACATTCAGAGTTAGTTCAAAATTATAAATAAAATACGCAAAAGCAGACTTGATTGTTTTAAAAAAAGTCATTCATTTATTATGAAAGGAACGAGTTGTTTACAATGTGATGGATTGCCGAACAAAAATGGCAAGTCACTTTTATTGCATATATAGTGTTTTATTGCGTATATATTAAAGTAGATAGTGTTAATAAGGTGAAACTTTATGTTGTCCTAGCACATAACCTATTTACGTAATGAAGCTTAAGTGTGCTTAATGAAAAGTATATAATGTTAGACTAAACATTACATAGATGGTCATAAAATAGATTTAGCTTGAAGATTTGGCAACACTTTATGTAATTGTAAATATATAGTGGCATATAACATGTTTGTGAGTTGCCAGATTGTGGATCACAGTGCTTCAAATTGAAATTTGTTTCAAAACTGTGCAGGTGTAGGAAAAATTCTGGCGCTAAATATTTAACAGTTTACATGACACTGAAAACTATTTGCCAGAAAGGAACAAATTTGAGCTAACTTTGTTTTTAGCACAGGGATTTCTGACAGCATGTTTCAGCGTGTGATTTGGTCTGTTCATATGCTTTTATTCAACTGGTATAGATAAGTTGTTGGAATACCAAGCCAAAATTGTGGCACACATTATTTCAGTCAATGCAGCTGTGAATGCGTGCATGGTACAGTGAGTTGGGCAAACAATTTCAGAGCCACTCAAGAATAACATCTGTATTTTCATTAAAGATATATGAAGTTTGTCGTCTATGAGTTTACCGCAAATTCAGTGCATATTTTAATTGTCACAACAAAAACCAATAAACTGAAAAATGTGCATATATAAGTTTTAAAACGGTGAATTATGCGATGAAAAAAACATTGATTAAAAACATTGTGCAAGCGTAATGAAGGATTGAAACAAGGACATGTTTCTATTAAAATACAAACTAGTTATGTTGATGTGGAAAAACTCAAGGACAGTAAAAATATATCTTGTTGATAGTTCCTGTGACACTTTTAAACATTCCAGCCGAGGCAGCATGGTTTAAATTAATGCTGCTGTACAGTTCAAAGTTCAGTCTGTGATGGTTATTTAACCTATGCACTTTGCTTTGTGCCAGATGTTACATGTGGTAGTCACATACACTTTGCTTTGTGCCAGATGTTACATGTGGTAGTCACATACACTTTGCTTTGTGCCAGATGTTACATGTGGTAGCCACTATGCACAAAATTAATAAGTCAATTTATCGCAGAGGAGAAAGAAACATTAACAATTACCGACAACTGCAAAAAGTGGTTTCCTTACATTAAAAAAGTGAATAGTGACTTTAGAAATATCGAAGTGACTTTGGAAACATTGAAGTGACTTTAGAACTTACTTATCTGACCCTTGGGTTGCAAGCTTTCACTCTTTCTTCCCTGTGCCAGGTGATGGTAGGTGCATTTCTTCTTCTGTGACTTTAGAAATATTGTAGTGAATTTAGACGTGTGAAAAGTTATGTTAGCGCATTTCCATTTGTGGGACAACATGAAGAGAACCCATCATTGTTCATGACGCTGGGGGAATAAGATGAGCTCCATCCCTTACCATGGTCTTTGCTGCATGTATAGAGTTCCTCAGTTATGACCAGGTAGGTGACACATGGGGGTTTGGCAAAAAAGCAACCTCTTTGCAGGATATACAAATTCCCTAGGAGAGCCCAGAATCATGCCAACATGCTAGCTCCGCATAGTTTAGAGAGACCACTTTAATGGTGGGAATGCATAGCTGGCTGCTCCGCTCATTTGTGACCAGTCGCCCGTGTGTTGCCTGGGCCCGAAAGGGGAGCAAAGAATAGTAACAGTTTACCTTCAATGCATGTCATAAAAGACAACTAAGAAGGTTATGGGATGAAGTTGGCTATCTCATCCCATATAGGGTCAGTGACCAAAAGCCATGCTGAAGTTAGATGTGTCTGCATGAAAGGCACAGATATCGCAGCAATGTTGTAAACCATGACACAACGCACTCCGTTCTCCGGACTACATCCTGATAATCTGCAGGATTTTGAGAACGAACGTAAAAGAAGAAGGATTTGTGACCATGGCCCAAAGCTGGGGTACCATAAAGACTTCTTACAGCAAAAAAAAGACGCTCAGCAGGTAAACAAGCAAATGACTCCCAACTATGCATATTACAGGAAGGTAGAAAAACCACAAAAACCCCAAGAATTTACCCCCCAAGTAGGTTTTTTTCTCAACGCAATTCACAAATCTGAGAGTTGGAGTCTTCTGGATATGAAATAAAGCTATAGAGAAAATCCTCCATTGCATAAAAGGATACACGTTTTATTGTTCATAATTTCTGGGATTGAAATAGGGTATTAATTACAGGCATATATGAATGACCCATTACAAATACACAAAATGCCCTATAAAGTGTCAGATATTACTACCATTAAGTGTTAGTTTTTGTACCACTGCCAGACGTGTTGCCTCGGTTGTTTTGTACCACTGCCAGACGTGTTGCCTCGGTTGTTTTGTACCACTGCCAGGTTGTTGCCTCGGTTGTACTATATCCGTTTGTTAAAAATGTCTTTGATGTTATCAATCATTTTTTAGGGATCTTCCTTCGGCTCTGTAATCTAATCATATTTTATTATATGCATTTATAGTGAGTTTTATTAAGAGAAAGAGTGAGAAATGACAACATTAGATGAAGAACCGATACCATTCCAATCTTGGAATATATTAAGAGACAACAGATCAAATGGTTTGCACACATTAGCAGACTACCATCAGACAGCATACCACAGCAGGCTATGCTACACAGATACAGTGAAGGCAGACTTAGAGGTCGACCACGAAAACAATGGACCATTGAAATAAAAGAGGCGACAAACTCCACAATATACTCTGCACACAAGAGGGCCATCTCCAGAAAACTCTTCTACCCCTGACGCTGAAAGGCAACAAAGGGTATAGTGAATAGATAGATAGATAGATAGGATTAGATTAGATTAGATTAGGATAGGATAGGTTAGGATAGAGAGATAGATAGATAGGATAGATAGATAGAGAGTTGGATGTGTTCTATTCTCATAAGATGTCGAAACTGATAGTAGTTGCAGTCTTTCGATGTATTCTTCTTCTTCAGCGTTCATTCTCAAACTCCCACTGGATTTCTCTTGTAACAGGACAATGATCCTACAAGATTTCCAGTTGAATGTAGTCCAGAGAATGGAAATGCGTTGTGTTGCCGTTTTATTTGCGCCAGTGGCCCAACACATCCGTCTTCGGCGGCGATGTATTCAATGAATGATATAAAGCTTATTCTATTTTGGATGTTGTCATTGCATACTTTTCTAATGTGGCAGCACCTACAGTTTCTCTAAATCATTTCACTTCATGTTACTGTGGCATCCCTCTATAGCGTATCCTTTTACTACAAATTTTCTCCATTTAACACTTTTTGAAATCCCTGGTTATATTTATCCCTTTGTTTGTACTGTATATAGCGAATTTCTGTTATTACACACATATTTCATCCGTCTGGTAATAATATTCAATTCCACTGTATTAGCTTTCTCTTATGAGATGTGATTGTTCAGGTCTGGTACAGTAGAATCCCTCTATAACATATTCTTTTATAACACATTTCCCTATTTAACAACACTTTTCAAAATCCCCAATTATATTTATTCTTTGTACTGTATAGTGAGAAATGTTTTGTTGCATACTGTAACATTTCACTGTGTTGTTACATTAGGCTTGTTTTCAACAGTAAAGTTGGACTACAGTTGGTTTGCCCTCTTAGCTGAGTTTTTTCACCGACATCTGAACATCTCGCTCAAGTTTGAGATTCTACCCATCATTTTTTCATACCAGGACAGTATGGTATCCTGCATTTATCTTTCTACATAAGTTGTTGCCGAAAAACAGCTGAAAGCTTGTTCTTGAGCAATGAATACTGATTTCGTTATGCTAATAGAAGACAGCTGAAAGTGTTTTGAAAAGTGTTGTTAAATATGGAAGGTTATTGTTTGGAACACATGTCCTCTTCCATTTTATTATTTCCCTTGGAAATTTTTATCAGTTTATGTTTATCCTTTATTAATTTAAATATTAATTTTTGTAGGGTTGCGATAGTTGTGTTTTACATAATTTTAATTGGTAGCATATCCTATCCAGGACGTAGCTATCAACCCAGCATTTGTTGGCTGTGGTGATTTTCTAGGCAATATAAATACGTTCAGTAGGTTGCCATTGCTTTCTGAACGGCCCGGATGCACAATTGCCTGTGGTGAGGATCGAACTCGGTACCTTTGCCGTCACAGACGCGCTCTGTACCACTTCGCCACAGAGCCGGACCATAACTACATAACTAACCCTAAATATATTTATATTAAAATTAAAGAATAAACAAATACTGACACACATTGCCAAGGGAAATAATCAAATAGGAGGCCACTTGTTCCAAACAAGAACTCTTTTTTTATAAATACATGTACTGTAGAAAAATTCCAATGTACTGTGCTTTGCTTATTTTTTTTATGCCCAAGCAAAATATGGTCCATCACCGCATTTGCATACACATACTGCAACACGATTGTCCCTATACAGCTCTGTTCAAGAATGTCCAAATACAACAGCATACATAGCTGTCCCTGTTTAGCTAGCAGCATACACAGCTGTCCCTGTTTAGCTAGCAGCATACACAGCTGTCCCTGTTTAGCTAGCAGCATACACAGCTGTCCCTGTTTAGCTAGCAGCATACACAGCTGTCCCTGATTAGCTAGCAGCATACACAGCTGTCCCTGATTAGCTAGCAGCATACACAGCTGTCCCTGTTTAGCTAGCAGCATACACAGCTGTCCCTGTTTAGCTAGCAGCAATACAAAGCTGTCCCTGTATAGCTCGCAGCATACACAGCTGTCCCTGTTTAGCTAGCAGCATACACAGCTGTCCCTGTTTAGCTAGCAGCATACACAACTGCTCCTATAAAGCAGAATACAAGAACGTAACTGAACAACAGCATACACAACTGCCCCTATACAGCAGACTACATGAATGTTCAAATACAACATACATAACTGCCCCTATACAGCAGACTACATGAATGTTCAAATACAACATACATAACTGCCCCTATACAGCAGACTACATGAATGTTCAAATACAACATACATAACTGCCCCTATACAGCAGACTACATGAATGTCCAATTACAACAACATATATAACTGCCCCTGTACAGCAAAATACACGAGTGTCCAAATACAACGTACAAGACTTTCGTGACTTCAGCATACATTACTGTTTCTGTACTTAAGAATACAAGACTTACCATTTACTTCATTAGATTGTACAAAAATGTCTGTACAAAGTATAATTTATAATAACAAAATGGTTACCTTTTTAATGACCAAATGCGTGAAACTTGTTATTTGTAATATTTCATTAAGTTTTGTTTCAAATATTCATAATTGTATTTTCTTCACTTGTCTTTCTATTTTTACTTAACTGTGGCTTGGTCGATTTGATCCTCAATGGAATTGGATTACCAATTCCACCCCCAAAGTTTCTTGTTTCTTTGTACGACATGTATGGTGGGTAACGGTTGCTATTTTTTGCTGCCATTTCAGACAGAGACTACATGTGGTCAGTGTCCCCCATATGTACCGTGAAGCAGCACACTGCCTGCCAAAAATGTCATGCCACACCAAACTCCGTAGCTTTTACAATCCTCTAGATCTTAATTTAGTTTGTACAGACATCACATCTGTGCGTTGTTTGGGCTTGACTTCAGAATCAAGTTTCTGCTCCTCACTAATACGTTCGAGATGATTTGAGACTGAGTTGTTAACGATGTGTCTGAGCTATATCAGTTATTATTTAACAGTTGAGCGATTCTTGAATATCTGCATATTTCTGATATGATCTCTAAAGAAACTATTGTATCTGTCGTTTGCTAAAGTTTGTATCTGTCATTTGCTGAAGTTCAAATGTGTCGGGCGAAAAGGTGCAGATATTGTAAAAAAAATAGACAACATATTTCGGTCTGCATCCTGCTAATTTGCAGGAGTGTGAGAAAGAACACAGAAGAAGACAGACATCACAATCCAAGATGGAATCTGTAACCTCTTAAATACAAGGCAAATAGCTGAAGCACTTAAGCCAGAACACAGACAAAGAAAGACGTCACAATCCAAGACGGAACCCGTAACCTATTAAACACAAGGCAAATGACTGAAGCACTATGTCAAATAGATCCCTTTGAAAATGAAAGCATCAGTTGTGTAAGAATTACATTGTCAAATATTGCTTAACACCGTGACTGTCCTCCGGTAAAGATTTGTGCACAGAAAGCAAACATATCATGAAAGGGTGATTTTTTTGACTATTTCCGTGAATTTCGTTGGTCGGCTATTTTGGGCATAGATTCCTAGTATATAAATAGCGACCAGCGAAACACATGACAATAATCAAAGCTAACTTCTGCGTTCGTTCTCAAACTCCTGCAGATTAGCAAGATGTAGTCCGGAGAACAGAATTCGTTGTGCCATGGTTTACAGCATTGCTGCGATATCTGTGCCTTTCGGCCTGACACATAAAGCTAACAAATGATCTTTCTTTCTGTACAGAGGTCTTTACTGCCGATGGCCTCACGTAAAGGTTACACTGTACGGATAAGTCCTTATAGGTTGATAATCATGTCTAAAAGAATTAATGGGAATCCCTCTATAGTGCATTCTTTTATAACAAATTAGTGGAATCCATCTATAGTGCATCCTTTTATAACAAATTAGTGGAATCCATCTATAGTGCATGCAACCTTTTATAACAAATTAGTGGAATCCATCTATAGTGCATCCTTTTATAACAAATTTCTCGTATGATATTCTTTAGTGGTTCTGCCACTTAAATGAGATTGAACCCATATTGACCAGCAGCATGAGAATGGAAACACGAGGAAGATGGATTGAAGGAGTGTTACCAATGTTATGAGAAGTCATAATATTACTCAATACAAAGTGTCATAGTCTGAAAACGGACTGTTATTCAATCTTGTGATTCTCAACAGCAAAAGTAGAGAAAAAAAAATCAAGTGGCGTAGATGATTGTGTTGCTCCTCAACTCTGTTGAAAAAAACCATCGTGCCGAAGATGGATGTTTATGGGCCATTGGTGCAAATAAAACGGCGACACAATGCATTTCCATTCTCTGGACTACATCCTGCTGGAAATCTAGTAGGACAATGGTCCTGCTATAAGGGAGATCCAGCTGGAGTTTGAGACTGAACGCTGAAGAAGAAAAAACTATAAAAATAAAACCAAAGGGAATTTTCTCACGCACACACACATACAGCTGAACTAAATAATAACACTAACCAATTTTTAAACATTTATTTATTTATCAGTGAAAATGTCTCAATACCAGCACATCTATTACTAACACATTTCAGTGTACATACAAAAATTCAAATCTTCTGATGCAGGAATTCTCTGCATCTCATCAGAAAATTAATTCTACAAAGGTGTTGTCAAAGAATAATATAGAAATTTTTTATTATTTAACTGAAAGTACAGAGTGGCACAGATGAACATCTGCAGAATCCATCAATCATCCGCTATCTATACATAATAGAACCTGTTATAGTGCTTCCTTTTATAACAAGTTTCCTTATTTTCAAAATCTTCAAATATATTTATTGTTTAAACTGTATATCAAGTGACATATTCTTTCCAGAATGCTGTCTTCGTTGTGAATACTCTGAACGCCTCTGTTCCATGAAAGCAGGCCTACATTGACCAAAGACGTGCATACATTCTTCGATGTCGGTCCATCGTCTTCTTGGTCTTTCTCTTGCCTGGCACTCTGCCCTCTAGAATCAGCCTTTCGATACCATTATGTTGCTTTAAGTGCCCAAAATACTCTAGCTTCCTTCTTATGATGGTATTTAGAAGCCAGCCTTCATTTAGTTTAAATAATTTCAAAACTTCAATATTCTTCTTTTTCTCTGTCCATGATATTCGTAGGATCTTTCTGTAGCACTTCATTTCAAATGCATTTATTTGAAATTCAGTGCACAGCTTATACTGTATATGTAGTATTTCTGTTATTACATATTTCGTTGGTCCAGACCAAGTTGTTACAAGATTTGACTATATATTCAGTGCTTTAAAAATAAAATGTAATACGTGTTTGATGATAAATGTATATCTTAGTCGAATGGTGACAAACATTTGTTGTAAAACCAACAAATGAATAACAAATTATGGAATATATGACTGAAAGACATCATGGCAACTACAATGCAGTTACAGACCTACTCTATTTTAATGTTATCAAAACAAAACTATAAATGTGCATAAAAATTGCACGCTATCAGTGAAAATGTATGGAACAATATGTCATATTGTAATGGTATACAAATAACATGCGGCAAATTATATGTGGTTTTGAAGATCTTTTGAAAATGATAAATCTTTTTACGCACACAACACTGTTAACTGAATCCGTACGTACTATGATCGTAGTCTAACCCTCGTTGCACCATTTAGTGCATACCTGTGTGATTATTTCCCTTGCCTGTGTTTATCAGTTTATGTTAATCATTTATTAATTTAATTATAGTTAGGGTTAGCTATGTAAAACATAATTAACCCCTAACCCAGGGCTATAGAACTATATTTACTCGGGGGGGGGGGGGGGGGGGGGGGGGCTAAAATGTAGAAAATGGGGTTCATCATGGGCCAGAGGTTCGAATTCCAGCCTAAAAAAATGTATTTATATGTCATACTATAGGAGTATAGGACCATACAATTGAAGACATTTCATGTGGCAAGCGTAAAACTTTAACATTTAGTTTAGTATACATTTAGTTTTTTTTATAACTTTATTTCACTGTTTTAGCAATGATCCGCGGGCTACTTCCACTTACTAGGCCTCCACGGGTCGGTTTTGGACTGCGGGCCGCAATTAAAGAGCTCTGCCATAACCCTAAAAAATGAATATTTCAATTAATTATTTATTGATATTATTATTTATTTAGATCAGTTAACCACAAAATATGTAGTAGGCACTAATGGGAAACGAATGATAATGGGAGGTTGGACTGTGATCATAGTACCACTAAATCAATGATTATCTAGGAAACTTTAAATTCTCTCACAACTACGACATTGCAAGTTCTTGAGTAGTTTGCTCGATTTATGTCTGCAAGGCTTCGACAACAATTCATGTAATCATAACTAGTAAAATGGGAATGATGACGTATGGAATACTTATAAAAGAAGATGTGAGTATTTGACCCTGAGATAGAAGCATAGGAAACAAAAACTTGGAACACAGAGCAGATAAACAGAAAATTGTGACAGATTCTTTGATATGGGCAATGCTGAACTCTATTCAGATGACTTACTGAAAGTTAGCATGACCAACTATCCGAATAAAATACAATATAAGAAAACAGGGAAACAAAAAGTACTTTATGCCGACTATCATGAAAATATTGTTACTATAGCTACTTTTGCTACATGCCATTAAAATAGTTCATGTTTTATTTTAACTTGTTCTAAAAAATGGTGTATATGTATTTTAACTATGGATCTCTAAAAAAAAGTAACAGTAAGCATACATGTGTTCAGTCTGCAAGAAATTATTCACAAGTATTCACATCAGCCAGGAATCATCCAAAAATATTCATGCCAACAACAAAATCACTCAAAAGTATTTGACTTCTGCAATAATATGATCAGCAGGTGGGCTACCTCCATGCATTCACACCAGCTAACAATTATTTACAGGCATTCACACCAGCTAACAATTATTTACAGGCATTCACATCAGTTAATTAAACATTATTTACAAACATTCACACCTGTTAAGAATTATTTACAGGTATTCAGATCAGTTAGAAATTATTTCCCAGTATTTTCACACCATCAAGAAAGCATTTACAAGTATTCAGACCAGCTAGAAATCATTCATAAGTATTCACACCAATAATCAGCCTTTCAAAAGTATTTACACAAGGAATAATCATCCATGAATACACACGCTCTAAGCATACACTCTTCACATATTTACAGAATACCGTTCCCATAAACGTCTAAACTTCAATTCCTTCTTTCCTGTAAATATATTCGATACCCTCGTAAACATCATGGAAAAATTTGTATGGTCTAGTGAGTTCGGGTTCATGAGCGACATCTCTGTGGCCATGGTAAACATCATTTTCAGTTTTTTCTGTTGTTGTCTCATCCTTTGGTGTGTGTTTATACACACCAGTACCCACCAATATGCTAAGGCACTCTTCCACAGTTTGTTTATTCAGATCTTCGCTGTCTGGTATCAAACGGGAAGCAGGAAGGTCGACTGCATTAGCGTTGGCGTCTGTTCGTTTGATGTAACGGTCATACAAGTTAGCTCCAACAATGTCAACATGGGGGTTGTCTCTGGAGAAAACAAAAAAAGAGCTCATTTAACTAAAAGTTTGTTGAATACATTTTCTGTTTAGTTTTGTAAGTTGCCAAATAAGACAGTTTTTTTTGGGTCTGAATATTAAGATGATCACAAGTATCATTACTTGTAACTGGGTGTGTACAAAGTCAATGTGCACTCATTTACACTGGTGGGGACACTGTGTTATATGAATTGTTTTGCAAGTATTTAGTGCCAATCTGTGTAACTTCAGTGCACAGGAACTGTAATAGTTTTGCTGCCACAGAAACACAAGTCCCTTACATAAAGTCTTATAACTTTTGCTATCTGCAAATAAAGACTTTGCGGGGAATGTCTTTGACTATACACTGCTTTTATTCAGTGCTGGGCTTCCCATCTATTATAAATATAAATATTCCAAAATAGCTCTGTAGTTGGAAACACTTGCATTAAAAAGTCGTGGCAGCGAAAGTGTTAATATAGGGTAGCTTCAAAAGCTTCTGAACATTTTGAAACTATATATATATATATATATACACTCTATATATATTGGGAAATGAGTGATGTTGAAAGAATAATTACAGTGGAAAGCAAAGCTTTGATATAACATAGAATAACCTAGTCTACTATATTCGACCAATCAGACAAGTGTCTTCGATGTGTAAAATTTAATATCCTAGTCCGCTCTATTCAACCGATCAATATACATTGTGTCTACAAAGTTTTTCCTCAATGTGCCACCTCACATCCTGTGAACCCTCAATGTTTGCCATGTGAACGTCAAGTGTCATTCCTGCTCAGTGTTTTTTTTGTTGTGTATGTAGTCTTGACAAAGGCCTTTTGGCAGAAACGGCATTTTGAGTATGTTACTATGTGTATATCTAGTTATTAGCAAAACTTCATTACCCTGTTCCAAGCTTTGCCATTTTTCTTAACCCATGTTTATCTTTCAGTTACTATTTAAATACCAACCACTTGTTCAGTTCCTGCCTACATGGTCCATCTACAGACATTTCGTTTTCGATATGGTTCTCATCTACTCCACACAAATTTCAGAAAGATATCACAGTTCCCTCCTGTATTTCTTCACAATCGTACGCTTCTACCATTTTATCTTGCCACATTGTACACAATACATATACATATCAGGAAATATGTATACATATCATTTGTTTTTATATCTCAAAGAGTGCAAGGTAAATATCCTATACCACTTTTACATTTACCCATCTCCAACATGTTTTAATTTTGTTGTTTCTTTATTTCCTAATTTTTATCTGTCTGTTTCCTGATGAAGACTTATTGGCCGAAACATTTCATCCACGACAATTTTCTCATCCGTCTTCTATTGTTCTTCCATCTTTTAGTTTGTATTTGGTATCATTATGTTTACTAATGCTTATTTTCTGTCGCATATTAACCTGTGTATCACAGCTCCACTGTTCCCTTGTTGAATGGAGTACCTCTGAATTATTATATTACATTATCGCTTACCTATGCAAAATAATTTTAGACACTTACCCAAAGAAGTAAAGGCGTTTAAGAGACTTGTTTATCCCCATTTGTTTAGCAATCTTTGAGACTGTGTGTTCAGCAAATCTGTATGTAATCTCACATGGTTTTCCCACCAAGTTCTTGTAAACTAGGTCCTTTCCAGTCAGTTTCTGCAATTAATAAATGGTAAAACACATCAGCCTAACAAGTTAAGAAAGGGGAACTGTTTGCATATAAACAGTAGAATCCCTCAATAGCGCATCCTTTTATAACAAATTTTCCTGTATAACAACAAATACAGTGGGATCCTCTATAATGCGATCTTTTATAACACACATCCCTATATAACAAAACTTTGCATAATCCCCAATTATATTTATTCCATATTGTATATAGCAAATTTCTGTTATTACATACATATATTGTCAGTCCAGACCCAGTTGTTATAAAGGGATTCCACTGTATGCTCTTAAACTCCTACTGGTTAGCAGGATATAGTCAGGAGAATGGAGCGTATTATGTCATAGTTTACAGCTTGACTGTGATACCTTCTTTCGGCCTGGTACATCCAACTTCACATTACTTATGGATCACCTATCCTCTATACGATAGGAAAACCAACTCCACCCCCAAAACCTCCTTAGTCGCCTCTTATTTCGTGCATGGAAAATAAGTGTCACTATTTATTTATAACTAATCCCCATTTGAGTGACAGGTATCTCATATACCTGTGATTACCTGAATATTCAGACACAAACACTGTTTTGGAAACATTCTTGGTTCAACATGTTTTGGCCCTGACAACATATGCACATACATGTGCCGTCTTCTTCTCGTTCGCAATAGATGTGCCATCAATTGTGGTGTTCTCGTCCAACATGCAGTTTCTAAATAGCTTCAATATTTATGTTTTATCCACCTTCAAACCCTGAATAGAGGTGCTTTGCATGCAAGTCTGTATACTCTTGTCTTGAATAACTACGTGTTCCGGGCAGTAAGTCCCCAGAGACATACATTAACAATGTTTTCAGTTAAAGGTTTGCTTAGTTCACGTAATCCTGTTTTCATTTTTACATGTAAACATCTTAAAAAAATATTGTGTTTCCAAAATAAATACCTTAAACAGGGCTTCCAAGCACAAGAGGAAGGCCCCGTGCCCGTAACGGGGCATACATGCTTCAGCCATGAAGACGAGGTCCATGTTGCAAGCAATAACTGGAATCTGTGGCACATTACGAGGGTCAGTAGGAGCATGGGTGGGTTTACCTTCTGTCAAAAGTAGGTCAATAAGTAGCTGAAGATCTGTTTCCCAGCGACAAGGTTCACCAATCAGGAGAATTACTAAAATTAAAAACAAAGTCAAACTCAAGAAGTGATTTCAAAACACAGCAAAAAAATGTTACTTTGTGATATTTGAAACATAAGCTGAACAAAAGGGCTGATTGTAATTGTCATATTGAAACAAAACAATTTACTTAATTGCAAAATCGAATTGTAACCTCATTGGTTACGAGCTGACACAGCTACACTGCACTCCGGGCAAACCAATAGGTGCTCAGTCTCTGCAAGCAAATATCAAAGTGTATACATACTGATGGTTCCTGTAGATCACTGGTTGAACATATTCCTCAAATGCCCAGTCCTACTCATGCCACAATTAATACCAAATTCTCCAAATCATATCCTAGAATCATCATCTATAGTACTGTCTATATTCAACAGGCACTCACCAAGCAACCTTAAAATGTCTCTCTTATACATTCTCAATTCACTGACTATACGTGCATTTGACACAAGCCATCACAAATTTGACACACGCCATTTGACACAAAATGCTCTTGCATTTCTGAGAACGCAAGCATGTCTTGGGAAATAAATCCATGTGACACCTTGAATGTTGAAACAGGTTATAGTCCATTCACTCATGCCGATACCGACTGTTTTCAATCTTTTGAAGCATTGAATGATAATAACCGCAGAAGACGGATGTGTCGGGCCATTGGCGCAAATAAAACGGCGACACAACGGATTTCCATTCTCTGGACTGCATCCTTCTGGAAATCTAATAGGACCATGGTCCTGATACAAGAGATATCCAGTGGGAGTTTGAGAATGAACGCTGAAGAAGAAGAAGAATAAAACACCATAACTGCCCTAGTGAAATGAATCTCCGAGAGCAACTGTCTATTTGACGGACGAAGAATCCCCTGCAGCAGGATGCATTCCAGAAAACAAAATATGTTGTCTCATGGTTTACAACTTGGCTGTAATATCTTCACCTTTTGGCCCAATACATTCGACTTCAGCATGACTTTTGGGTCACTGACTTATGGGATGGAATAGCCAACACCACCACTAAATTTTAGTCGCCTTTTGCATAATTCATGGCACGCCACAGCTTTGCTATTCTGTGTCCCCCTTCTTTCTACAGCATTCATTCTCAAACTCCCACTGCATTTCTCATAGCAGGACAATGATTCTACTAAATCTCCAGAAGGATATACTCTAGAAAATGGAAATGCATTGTGTGGTAATTTTATTTACACTAATGGCCTGACACATCCATCTTCGGAAAACCCCTTTCATTAATGAAATGGTGAGTAATTGTTGAAGAACTATGTTCAAAGAGAAGTAAGCAGGAGAATGTAATATCAAATATTGTGTTGATATTTCGTGATAAAATAATGAGATATTTACCTTCAACTTTGGGAAAGTTAGGATTCTCAGTGCAGCCGTGCTTTGCCTGGTGACAAAACACACAAGTTAATAAATAGAATTAGAAATTATAGCACAAAGTTATAAGTACAGTTATTGTTATATAGGGAAATTTGTTATAAAAGAATGCGCTATAAAGGGATTCCACTGTATACGTTTGGCAATTTAGGTTGCTTGTATCAAAATTGTATATCAATGCATGTACAGCAAAATCCTAGCGCATCCTTTTATAAATTTCTCTATTCAACAATACTTTTCAAAATCCTTAATTTATATACATTCTTTACTGTTTATACTGTATATAGCAAATGTCTGTTATTACATAAAAATTCATGAGTTGTTATAATGATATTTGACTTCTTCTGTGTTCGTTCTCAAACTCCTGCAGATTAGCAGGATGTAGCCTGGAGAAAGGAAAGTGTTGTGTCATGGTTTACAGCATTGCTGCGATATCTGCGCTTTTTGGCCTGACACATCTGACTTCAGCATGGTTTTGGGTCACTGACCCTATATGGGATGGGATAGCCAGCACCATCCCATAACCTTCTTAGTCGCCTCGTACAACATGCATGGAAGGTAAACAGTGTTGCTATTCTTTGCTCTCCTTTCGAGCCCCGGCAACACATGGGCGAGATTTGACTGTATCAGCATTATTTTGCTTCTACATAGTTGCTGGGTTGAGCAAATTGTGGTGTTCTATTACTCAACACTAGTGATTATTTCTATCACAAAAACATACACTAATATACTTCAGGTAGATCCAGGAAAAGGGTAATGAAGTTTTGCTAATACTTGATAACACACATAATGACACACAAATCGACGTTTCAACCAAAAGGCCTTTATCAAGACAGACAATTGAATGAAAATTAAAACATATAACAGAAAGCGAACAGTAATAACATCGACAGTCACATTGATATGAGTAGTATGGATTGACCAGAAGAGGCACTAATGTACTTACAACGCGAACTCTGTTATCATGGTCGACCATGTCAAGAAGAGGATATGCTTCCTTCACATCATCAATTGTGCACACATTTGAGAAGCCAAGACTAAACTTTGGTTAAGGAGAGTAGTTAAAATGTCATATAAATCGTACAAATAGAAAAGATAAATTGAATTTTATCTAAGATATGAGCCAATGAATTTTGATTTAAAACACGGTCCTATCCTTTTTAAAAAAATACCAAAATGGTCAACCATACGTATACCTACCGGCAGACTAATATTATCTTTCAAAGATTGATCTTCCTGATAGGATATACCATTAAAATTTTAGTTACAACTTTCAAAAAATTTTTGTGTTAACCCTTATTAATGGTAGTTATACAAATTTTGCTTCAATCTCCAGAGGTCATGGAGGACTGGATACCAGAGCCTAAATGATCACTATTTTTTAATGTTTAAAAGCTCTGATATCTTCTTCAGCGTACATTCTCAAACTCCCGCTGAATTTCTCTTGTAGTAGGACCATGGTCCTATTAGATTTCCAGCAGGATGTAGTCCAGAGAATGGAAATGCACTGTGTCACCATTTTATTTGTGCCAATGGCCTGACACATCCGTCTTCGGCAGAAAAAGCTCTGATATAACTAAATTGTATGAACGTCTCTCAGTTTAGGTGTGCATACTCCACAATTTAAGTAATATTCACTTAACTAACTAAAGTTATACAAATTGTGAACTGTACCCCATCTTTCATAATTATTATCATCGCCCGCCAAACTTGAAAACTAATTAGAATTAAATTCAGTGTGCTTGGAGCTTCCTTAGAAATGCCCAGTATCTTTCAACTATGAGAATGTGCCAGCCTCAGAGCTATTTAGCATTATCTAAGGTGATGATTAAAAATGTATCCATTATAAATTTGGCTACCGATACTCATTTTAAAAACTGCAGAATGGTCATTTGAGCAAAACAGGATGGGAACCAATGTAGGTTTGATATTTGAAATCAGTGCATTGATCCCGCTAACTGTGCACTATTTTTATCATTTGGTACGGAGAGTTTGAACTTGGTGCATGCACAAGAACTATGTATGTAAAAGTTTGTATAATAAACAAGAATAACTTGTTTAAACAGAACATGCTGATGAAGATTCTATTTTTTTAGGTAGAAGATTTACCCATCAAAGGGGGTATTCTTCTTCTTCAGCGTACTTTCTCAAACTCCTGCTGAATTCTCTTGTAGCAGGACATGTCCTACTAGATTTCCAGCAGAATGTAATCCAGAGAATGGAAATGCGTTGTGTCGCCGTTTTATTTGCGCCAATGGCCCGACACATCCGTCTTCGGCGGTAAAGGGGTATTCAAAATGTATTAGTTTATTATGATATATTGTTACTCACAGGTACTCTCATCTTAGAGGGAACATTGCTCACCACCTGCAAACATTGACTACCTAAACCCTTTTAAAGTCTGAATACATTTCAATGCCAAATTGAAGATATGAATTCAAAATTTATAAAAAGGATACTCTCTGGCGATCTCCAGTCTGTGTTCCTGGCCAATGACAAGTGTATGCTTGCCATGAAACTCTCGCAGCAGTTTGGCAGGTGTAGGAGCATGGATAACGTGGTCAGGAGATACCTATAAAGATTTTTAAAAGTTATAGAATGTAAATAATGAAAATGTAAGTAAGATGATACAATTCATTTTTATTTGTAAGATGTTGGGACGACGATGAAAATGACCTTTATTTCAGGCCTGTATATAAACAATTTTTTGTTTAATTCATAATGTATCCTATTCACGATGTAGTCGTCAACCCAGCATTTTTTGGCTGTAGTGATTTTCTAGGAAATATAAATACATTCCGTAGTTTTCCATTGTTTTTTTAACTGTCTGGAAGCACAATTGCCTGCAGTGGAATTTGAAAATAGTAACTTGACTGTCACAGACGCACTCTGTACCATGCTGCCACAGAGCTGGTCTTTCTATAGATAACAGAATATGTTTCTGCCCATGTGTTGCAGGGCCGAAAGGGGAGCCCAGAATAGCACCACTGTTTACCTTCCATGCATGTCATAAAAGGCGACTAAGGAAGTTATGGGATGGAGTTGGCTGTCCCATCCTATATAGGGTCAGTGACCTAAAGCTATGCTGAAGTCGGATGTGTCAGGCTGAAAGGTGCAGATATCGCAGCAAAGCTGTAAACGATGACAGCGCATTCTGTTCTCCGGACTACATCCTGCTAATTTGCATGAGTTTGAGAACAAATGCAGAAGAATATGTTTCAGCATATAAAAAGATTAATTGACCTAATGATTAATAAAAATGTTGCTTACATCAATATCAAACCAGTTGCTAATTTGCCTGGCTTTGTCAGCGCTTCTGTTACAGGCATTGGTGACGAATGCAACTGGGACCTTCAATTTGCCATCTGCATCCTTAAGTTTATTAAATGCCTTCTTAGCGGGTTCAAGAGGGGTACTACCTCGTGCCAGCACACCATCCACATCAAACAAGATTCCACAGGTCACCTGGATTTATATGGTGATAAGTATTCATGTATTAACATTACACATACCTGGATTCAAAGACTAATAAAGTTATCAATAATAACAATCAAATTTACAGCCCATTATTTATCAAGTAAAAAGTACTCTTATAATGATTTATGTCATCATACTATAGAAATAACAGGCAGGCTATAAGTGCTATGCTGGCTAAGACTATAATATTGATTTTTAAAATTCTTGTACAGTGGAATACCTCTATTGCGCATTCTTTTATAACATAAACACTTTTTAATGCGAATAGACCACAAGAGCAGCAAAGAATAGATGTAGTAAAGCATACCAAGTACTAGGGCAAGTGACTCAAATCTTCAGAAACAAAAATTAAGATTTAAACACCAGAATAACACGATTCAAAATGATTAATATGCCAACACTGTGCTACCAATGTCAAACATGGACAATGACAGCAGAAGACAAACGTAAACTTGTGACAGAAGAAATGGCACGCTTACGCAGAATCTTAAGAATATCGCTAAGAGGCAGAGTGAGGACATTAGACAAAGAACCTGGCGCCACCCCAATCTAGGAATATATTAAGAGACAGCAGATCAAATGGTTTGCACACATCAGCAGACTACCATCACACAGCAAGCTATGCTACAGATACAGTGGAGGGAGACCTAGAGGCAGACCACGAAAATGATGGACCACCGAAATAAGAGAGACGACAAACTTCACAATATACTCAGCACACAAGAGGGCTGTCTCCAGAAAACTCTTCTACCCCTGACGCTGAAAGGCAACAAAGGGTTCCGTGAATAGATAGAAATACAGTTTTTAGGCATATTTTGTTGATTTTCAGACTCATTAGTCTATTGTCATAATTTTATTTTTGCTACATTTCAACAAATCATCACTACGTTTATGTATGGTCAAATTGAGAATTCCAAGATGAATACTTTATGGGAATACTTACATCTACATTTTCCACACAGTCGGATCCCATAGAAATATCAGAGTTATCTGCAAAACACAAATCAAATAATAATTATTAGCCTACATAATTTGTGTGTGTATTCATTTTCAAACTCTTTTCAGATCTGTAATACATGCAGCAGGAAAATGGTTCCACTAGATTTCCAGCAGTATATAGCATACAAAGAGCAGAAGATGGGCAAAAGATGGGGCAGCCACTCTGACCTGGAGAAGTCAATGGACTTCGCCCTGGTTATATAACATAACACAGAACACTAGTGTGCTGTGTAATCTCCGGACTATATCTGATTTTAGAAATGGGAATATTAGTCCTAAAGGTGTCACAAAGGCCAATTGTCAACAAGAGGTCATGACCTGATTACAAGGCAAGTAATAAACAGTTTCATTGGGTCCTCTTGGCAGTGGTTAAGTCATTTTCTGTGAGCTCAATAGGATGCAAATATTATGGGGTGGAGTTGTCTGTTCCATCCCTAACATATAGTCAGTCACCCAGAAGCCACACTGAAAGGTGCAGATATTGTAGTTAAGCTGGAAACCATGAGTCATGACACAATGCATTCCTTTCTCCAGACTATAGGTTTATCCTGATAATCGTGAGGAGTTTGAGAATGAACGCTGAAGAAAATAGGCTATGAATGGTATTCTCGGCAGTTGATGTTCTGTTGTGTTAATATAGTTATAGTTAAACCGAGAACAATTAGGTCAGTCCTCTATGCTTTCAACTGCAGTCCCATAATGTATCGATTGCTTCTTCAACGTGCATCAGATGCCATGACTATGCTATAACTTAAGCAGGTAAGTATAACATCTTCTTCTGCGTTCGTTCTCAAACTCATGCAGATTAGCAGGATGTAGTCCGGAGAACGGAAAGCGTTGTGTCATGGTTTACAGCATTGCTGCGATATCTTCGCCTTTTGGCCTGACACATCCGACTTCAGCATGACTTTGATCCGTGACCCTATATGGGATGGGACAGCCTACTCCATCCCATAACCTCCTTAGTCGCTTTTTACAACATGCGTGGAAGGTAAACATTGTTATTCGTTGCTCCCCTTTCGGTCCCGGCAACACACCATAACCTCCTTAGTCGCTTTTTACAACATGCGTGGAAGGTAAACATTGTTATTCGTTGCTCCCCTTTCGGGCCTGGTAATTTGCGGGCGATTCATCATGATATCAGATATGCCTCCTAGAACTAACCCAATGCCAATGTGATGATGAATGAACAAATCGGAAAAGCTCACATTACTCATTGTACTAATTATAGAAATAACATTGTGCATAGGCCTACCATATGTGTACTAGAATAATGCATGCTTCTGGCCAAAGTTTGTTATACCAGTTGGGGTAGGCGATCATGGACCTCCAGAAGCGTTTGTCCCGAGAACGGATTCTAAGCTTGAATGTTGACATTATTTCGTGCCAGGACTCCATGTTGTCCAGATTTTTCTCACTCTCCATGTCACGTTTGATGTAGATTCTACCAGTTGTCATTCATCATCATCAAGTGCCGTCTCTACAACGAAGGTTGGCTGCAACGGATCTCCAACATTCCGTGTCTCTTGTCTTGGTGGTGCACTCTGCTATACTATAACCTGTCCATCGTGTGATGTTACTCTCCCACTTGTATCTCTGCCTACCTCATGCTCGCCTCCATTTGACTTTACGCTAAAGTAAGGTCTTCAATAAAGTGTCATGTCTTTTAATGTGTCCAAAATATTTTATTTGCCTGATCTTTATTTCTCTTAGTAGTTCTTTCTTAATATTAAGTGCAGTTGCCATTATGTGTATCCAATTATTTTTTCGACATGCTAGAACATTTGAGTAGGAACCATCATATGGGAAGAGAAATTCCCATGTACGAAGCTGAGACATCAGTTGCTGGTTATGGTTTCTTCAGATCTTTCCAGATAGGAAACACATTCTTCCTTCTCTTCTGGTCATTCTCATATATATTTCTCTGAGCATGTACATTATCTCTTTAAAGCTCTTCATCACTATGTAGTGCCGTAATAACTTACATAATCAACTATGTCTTGTCTCTTCTCATGCATGCGCCACTTTTAGTTTCCCGCCAGCGCATCAACTCTTTCATTGTTTCGAAAACACGTATGACAAGAACAGTAGATCCATGTGTTGTACTATATATATATATATATATATATATATATATATATATATATATATATATATATATATATATATATATATATATATATATATATATATATATATATATATATATATATATATATATATATATATATGACTAGTGATTTAGTATGCAGTATAATTGCAATCAATAGGTTACCATTGCTTTCTAAGTCCGGTTGTACAATTTCTTGCGGTGAGGTTTGAACCTTGTACCTTAGCAGTCCAAGACGCTCTCTAACTATATACCACTCCAAAAGTCACAGAGTCCTGTACGAGTGTATATGCCATATATCGAAAGCTTATGCTTATTTATATTTCTAGTGCTATACTAAAGGGATGATTTTACTCCATAAAAATAAGTACATAAGTTAATGTGTAAATGACCAAACATAATTCTCTTACCAGTTGAATAGCCATCAGACTCATCGTTTACTTGAATTTGACGCATGATGGAAACCGAAGTTTTAGTGCGCTACGAAGTGTTATACAAAACAAAACGAATCCTCCTTTTTAAAATTGATTTATATTGAAGCAGAACTATTTTTTCGCTTAAAATAATAAAATTGCTGTATATTCTGAAGTTGTAAGTAAGATTTAGTATCTGTTGAGTCGTTGCAGGGTTTGTAAAATTGTGTAAGGAACACGCTAATTTATAGGAACTTTCAACAAACTTGTTTACTAATCGGCATTTGCATGTCCGCGTTTTCATTGGTTGCTTAAGATGTCAGGGGTAACGGGCATGCGCAGAGAGTGTTCACATGCAAACTAACTGGGTTATCATTTTTTATTTGATGTGCATGTACATCCCCGTCTTAAATTAAGGTGATATTCTTTGCAGATTACGATTTGATATCGGTGAAGGCTGAGTTTGAATTTTATTGTTTGTCATTTGAAGAATATGTGATCCCAAAAACACCGGCATGCATCAAAAGATTTAGCTGAGATAGTCACAATTTTGCGTCACGTAAATCTAGGTCGAGATCAGCTGTGGCAGTCAGCTGATAACGTAAACAAAGAGAACTGGTTCAACAAACAGCTGTTGGGTTAAAGGTTAGCTTCGTCACAAGTAACAAACGAAGGTTTTGTTTTACCCCCCCCCCCCCCCAAAAAACACCCTTATATGCTTGGTCTCCTGCATATACTGATATCGCCACGTTGGTAGCGATATAGTTGTACCATTACACATTCTCCCCCACCATGTCTCATGCCTCGTCAAGACTTCTTATTTATTTTTTATTTTTTCAAAACTAGATATGTCAATGATTTTTTAAGTAACCTTTGGTTGTTTGCAGCACATTTTGTCAATTCGAATCGCAAACATGTATACAGAAGTATTATTTTGGGATTGAAGATTAGACGATATTTGTAATACAAAAATATTCGATATTCACACGGAAGATGAACAGAGAGAGATGTGAGAGAAATGGGACATATATGAGGAAGCGGAATACAAAAACACTTTAAAATATAAACAAATTACCTAGAACATAATAATGCCAATAGTTCAAGTAATGCAATTTGTGCACCACAGATTTCAATAATTTTTTCTCAAATTATAACTGTAATTATTTTCATATATTCACTTAGTTTGGTTACTTATGTTATATGTAGGATGTTATCACAAAGATAACTTTACATTTCTAGTACATATTGTCTGAAACGTAACCAGCTTTTTAAAAAATTTGCCAAGGATGACTTAAATTTAAAAAAAAATATGTTGTCAAAAGTCGGACAAGCATTCAGCTGTCATGCATAATCGTCGTGCTCGCGCTGTGATTGACACAATACTCGGCCAATGACAGCAATAGTCGTTGCTTAGTTCGCGGAAGCAAACACACACATGCACACTGATATGCCCAGTCTAGTCAGCCTGAAGTGGTGATTCATAGTATCAAAGGGCACTTATAGTTCTTGGTGCTCAAAGATTTCTTAATTTTGTTTGTTCTGTTTCTGAATAACGGTTCTCAGCTGCTGCGACACCGGCAAAATTGCAGTTCCCGCTTGTGCCAATGTAATGACAGACATCCATCAGTTATTTTGTTGCACATCCTCGTAGGGATGTTGTGGAAATATACGTATTGTATATGTTGATTATCCTCTTCGCATACTAGACATATCCATAGATGCTCATATCTCCGTTTCAGAAAATCTCTCAGAGTATAATAAAATAATAATAATAATAATAATAATAATAATAATAATACTTAACCCATAACCATTCTGGGTCACATTTGATACAGAAAGATCCCCACGCATCTCTATCCGTTACCTCCTGGCACTCTTAAACCCGACGGCATTAATGAGCGCCTGTCACATGTATGATTCTAGTTGTTCCATAGTTTCTGCATGTTTCGTGTCACATGTATGTAGTCATTTTTGTATATTCCTTGTCCGGTGTCATTTCACCTCTTTTAGTCAATCTATATTGAACATGCCAATGTGACCGTCCATATCCTAACTGTTTTGTTTTATTTTGTATATTTTAATTGTGTTTCAATTTTTGTCTTGATAAGGGCCTTTTAGTCGAAACGTCGAAATATGTGTGTTATTATGTGTGTCTTTAGTTATTAGTAAAACTTCATTACCCTATTCCTGGATTATCCTCTACCATCCTGATGAAGTTGGAAACTTCACACCCTATCCAGTACTTGATATTATCCATCCATGTCTTCTTATTGCCACCTCGTCTTCTTTCACCCTTCGCCGTATCTTGAAGAATATCTTTGAAATCGCGGAATGTTTCATCACGTTCCCGTACTATCGGATTTTACAAAGTTCTACAATTGTTAACAATGGTTTTTGTTGACCTGTTACTACAACAATTTTATCATGCACATACACTGTTAATACATACGGTCTTTTATAAAAACAGTAAAAGACATACTGGATAATGGGAAACCAATCATTATAACGATCCATTTGATTATTCCCGTGTTTTCATTGGTGCCTATGATCATAATTTGTGTGACAGCCAATGAAAAAAAGGGAATAGTTTAAACAGAAAGCAGAAATGGAAGCCATAGTTGAGGCAGCCAAAATGCTCATATATTGCTTGCCGAGTCACAACAGGCATGTAGTCTTTCAAACAGATGCAAAGTCAGTGTTGCAGGCATTGAAAAATCCAAAGAACATGAGCATGAATGAACGTATGGCCTGCCTGCTACACCTCAGCAGTACTACCAAAGAAACAGTCAGTGGATCCCAGGTCACTGTGGCATACCTGGAAATGAAAAAGCTGATCTCCTGGCAAGGAAAGGGGGATCACTAGAACAAATAGAAAGTGATAATACATACTATGAATGTAAGACCGTGTTAAAAGTAGAATATAAGAAAGAGTGAAAACAGATGCACCCAACTGCAGAACCAAATGACCCCTACCACCAAATGTCACGCAAGGAACAAACCATCATCTTCAGACTACGAACTGGCCACAACAGACTGAGAAGTCACATGTTCCGAAAGCTGAAGATTGGTGAGACAGACCTGTGCAACTGTGGACTGAGCCCAGAGACTGCAGAACACATTCTTCATGCATGTCAACTCTACCAAGAAGAGAGGAAGAAAATATGGCCTACTGAGACGGCACTGCTTCCAGACCTGAGGTTCCATGGATGACCTGAAGCGAATCACACAATTCATTGAAGCTATTGGCGCTGTAACCTGATATCTGACTGAAGAATGATGAAGAAGAAGAAGAAGAAGTTTAAACAGACATTTGAACAGTTAGTAACCACCGAAAATATCAAGGGGAGAAAAGATAGAGGAAGACAAAGAGAGAAATTTCTGGACGGGTTGCTACTGCGGGGCAAAAAGTCACAAACTGAGCTTATTCACAACACAAGAGTCAGAGAGTTGTGAAGAAGCATGATCGCCCCACTCAGCATGAAACTTGATTGATTGATTTCCCATTAGCCAATATGTCTTATACTTGGAGGTTCACGGTTGATGCGTGACCGTTCAACATTATAGGAGACCTGACAACTAAAACGTAAACATGGACTAGTTTCCTATTTGCGTGCAATATATTGGTTTCCTTGGCTATTTTTGGCATGCGACACCAAGTATGTAAATAGCGAACAATCAAAATCCAAACAATAATCAAAAACGTAACGAACGGGGTCCAAATTAATTCAGTTAGAAGACCTGTAGTACCGTCAATAGCCACGTTGATGAGAATGAACTAACAAACAAGTAATTTTTCGGTGAAATTTACTGTTCTTGTTAACCTTTTTTTAATGAAGAAATGTGCGAGATGTTTTGTTTTTTAATTAACTCTATGCGCTGTCACTTTACAACAAATAAAGTAAACACATTGTGTATTCAGAAATTTGACGTGCTATATTAGGTCACAAACATTGGTTAGAAAACCCGTGACGCATAGCGCTGCACGTCAATTATATATTTGTCCTCATATTAATTACACATTTCCCTATTGAGGCCGTATCGTTGAAGTGGGGATGGGTGATTAGTCAAGCCAACAGACTGGAAACCACAGTACTGACCAAGCAAGCACAGGTGCTGAAGTTGGAGATACCAAGCCAAGATGGTATCATGCAACCCGTCCATTTAACATTCCTGCACGACAAATTACACATTTCACATCATGCATCGTTACGCGAGAAAATATAAACCTTATAAAATACCTTATGTATACACATTGTTCTGAGAAAGAATATCTTATTTGGCATGTCAAAAGTTTGATGCTTAATCCTCCTTACCAATTATTATATAGATTCTTCAGCGTTCATTCTCAAACTCCCACTGGATCTCTCTTGTAACAGGACAATGGTCTTGGTAGATTTCCAGCAGGATGTAGTCCAGAAATAGAAATGCGTTGTGTCGCCGTTTTATGTGCGCCAATGGACGTACACACTCGTCTTTTTTCGGATATATATATATATATAGTTTGATATTGGTCATTTAAACAGTGGTTTGCTTTATGTCGTTGTGGGTACCCACAATTTCTTTAGGTAGACGTTTCTGTAAGGCTAAATTGTCATTCTGTTAGCAGCGAATGCTGGGGCGGTCTTGTAGAATGTATTTGGGTGTCTGTATTGTTGCTCCGCATATGGAGGCAGCAGAGTCGCTGATGCCAATTCGGTGTGTTTTTGCAGACAGCAATATCCCGTCGAACTTCCGGTAGTCACGTCCGTTGATGGAGGGTGTTTCTCTAATCAAGTATGGGTCATTCCGTCGATCGTTTGATTAATCAACTAACATCGTAAAGTCCAGACCGATTTGTGTAACAGTAGTCAATTCATTCCAATTTTTTTCCCATTCAAACAAATTATTTTGTGACAAACTGTGTATTACAACATCGGATATTTATTATCCAGGGGTAGACAAAAGAAACACTCAGAAGAACAATACTTAGAGAAAGTAAATCAATCAATATCCATACTATTCAAGAACTGCACAGAATAGCTTTAAACAAACAGAATTGGAGAGATCTGACGTCTGTCCTATGCGCTAACTTCAGCGCAAAAGGCAAAAAGAATATCCCGTCCTTAGTCTAAATATTGCGACTGGTTCTGTTCTGTTCAATTTATTAATGTCGCCTTTCTTAGGTATATATAGCCTATTTAATATATATATTATATACATATACATATCATGTGACATATTGTTTCCCGAACGTAATCTTCTTTATGCATCTTCTGAACTCCTTATAATTCTGGGAGAGTTGACCTGTTTAAACAATATGAGACGTCTTTCATTCGTCATCTAGAGCGGCCCTTACACCTGCTATCAGGAAACATACCTTCCTTTACTAATTTTTCCATGATATTATGTCTCTTTACATGGCCAACAAAATCTTTGCTCTCTTATTATAATACGATAATCAATACAGTATGAGGTAATACTGCTGTGAAACGGAACAACAATAGTACTTACGTAGAGCGCACGTTTTTGAATTTTCACTTGAACACAGCAGAATGACTATCTCTAAGGGGTTATGAGGTGTAAATGACAATACACAAGACGTTTTCAACGTTTCGAACCGTTAGGTCTTCTCAAGAATATATTTTTTTTAAACAAGGGAAAAACAATGAAAACAGAAACAATGTTACCACCACAGAGACATTAGATTTACTATTGACATGAATGATTCTATTATAATCTCTTTTCTCCTCTTTCCACGAATGAAACATTTTCTCATTCTTCCTATTCTCCTATATATGCACATCTTTATCCGAATCTTAATCCGAATCTTAATCCGAATCTTAATCCGAATCTTAAACGGAATCTTAATCCGAATCTTAATCCGAATCTTAATCCGAATCTTAATCCGAATCTTAATCCGAATCTTAATCCGAATCTTAATCCGAATCTTAATCCGAATCATGCATTCGGTCATCTAGTTATGTGTTCATTGTCCATGTTTCTGGGCCATATCTTAATGTAGAGTAGCTTAATCAATATAACATATTTATTAACTACAACATAATGATAAACAATAGTATATATGATGTGGGGTTCCAACCTCCCTTTTGAAATATAAACATGATTTTTAGTACTACGAATTTAGAATAATCAAAACATGACTTTTAGTACTACGAATTTAGAATAATCAAAACATGACTTTTAGTACTACGAATTTAGAATAATCAAAACATGACTTTTGTGTCATGTGACGTATTCCTTCCAGAACGTTGTCTTCCCAATGAACTCTCTGAACCTCTCTCTGTCTTGGGCGATGTGGCTTGCATTTTCTAGCGATGTATTCATGTTATCTTTAATGTCGTCAGTCCATCGTCTTCTTGGTCGCCCCTTCTCCTCTTCCCAGGTACTCTTCCCTCCATTATTTGTCTTTCTAAACAGTTATGTCTCGTTATATGACCAAACAGGCGTAGTTTTCTTTTTGTTATTGTGTTTAGTAACCAACACTCTGGAATGTGACTTTTAGTACTTCGAATTTAGAATAATCAAAACATGACTTTTAGTACTTCGAATTTTAAAAAATCAGAAATATGTCGACAAAAAATAAGTACAAAGTAATGAAAAGCACGTAAAAATACAAATTACGTCGCTTTAGAAGGATGATTTAAAATGAGTCCACAAGACTGTTATGACGACGGATTCGCGGGATGACTATGCCTTGGAGATACCCATAACTCCTTCTTACATATGTCTACGGAAATGTGTTATGAGAACCGACATATGACCTTTCAGTGCATTGTGACTCATGATTTAGTTATGGTCTTATCTTTGTGTTATGTTCTTTGTTCGTATTAAGCGTTATTGGACATACAGTCAACATAATTAGTAATACTATGCAACAGTACATATGAGCAACGCCTATGTGTCGCCGGGGCTTGAAACGAGAGCAAAGGATAGTAACATTGTTATATGCCACGCATGTTGTACAAGACGACGAAGGGCGTTTTTGATCATATAAAACTGAACTTCATTGTCACCTTGAACTTTGTATTGTTTACATGTTAGTAGTGTATCTAGTGCCTATGTGGTGGTAACATTGTTTTTACTGTTGTCATTGTTTTTCCACTTTTTGTTTTGTATATTCTCGAGAAAGATCTAACGGTCCAAAACGTTGAAAAATGTCTTGTGTATTAGCATTTGTTTGTTTCGTGTTTACACCTCATAACCCCTTAGCGATAGTCCGTTTTGTTCAAGTGAAACTTTCTTTAACCCGTGTTCTACGTAAGTACAATTGGTGTTACGTTTCACGCAGTAATACCTTATATTGATTGACGTTTTTGGAGTACACTTGGCTGTCCCATCGCATAGAGGGTTAAAGTGATGCAGAAGCCATGAGGAAGTCGAATGTTTCTGGTCGAAAGGTACATCTAAATTTTAACCCATAGCATAACGCATTCTTCTTCTTCATCGTTCATTCTCAAACTCCTGCTGGATCTCTCTTGTAGCAAGACCATGATCCTATTAGACTTCCAGCAGGATGTAGTCCAGAGAATGGAAATGCGTTGTGTCGCAGTTTTATTTGCGCCTTTGGCCCGACACATCCGTCTTCGGCGGAATAACGCATTCGATTATCTGGATTACATCCTGCTAATATGCAGGAGTTATATAATGAATGCAGAAGAATTAGAAAACGGTATATGAACTTAGAAGTGGCTGGTAATCAGCATGGATAACAAGATTTTTTTTTTTTTGGCGAATAATTTTATTTTAACATGATCAAGTGCCTTCTCGGCTAGAATAAAGAGAAACGGATCTCCTTATTCATTTTATCCGAATTGGTTTGGAATTAGTGCCTATCTATTTGATTATTTCCCTTGCCTATTTTTATCAGTTTACATTTATCATTTATTAATTTAAATATAGTTATATTTAAGGTTAGGGTTAGGATTAGTTATATAAAACATAGTTAGTTAGTTAGTCGTTGGATCAACATCACTGCAAAATGGACACGTCCATAGTTGCTCCGATCTTCCCCTGAGTGTATCCGCCATTACACTTCTGCTGACAGTACAGGTCCTATGCTGGTTGACCATCATTCTTCTTCGTCCTCCAAAATGTTCACTTCTAGAAACATCGCATTTCAAACCCTGATATTTAATCTTGGCCATTGAAAAGGAATCATCATCAAAAGGAATAAAACATAACTAACCCTAACTCCTACCCTAACCCTAAAAATGAATATTTTAATTAATTACTGATTAGTTATTGATATAATATTTAGATTACGTGCCAAAATTTACGTAGGTAGGCACTCATTGCAAACAAGAACCATTTTCTCATATTGCTAACATTCCTCGATATCTAAGGATGTTCCTCAATGTATGGTGGAAGGTGGAAGAAGACGAGAGGTTCTGAAGAAGACATGGCTGGATAATACGAATGACTGGACAGGGTGTGAAGTTTCCAAACTCATCAGGATGGTAAAGAATAGAGACGGGTGGAAATCTTTCTGCACCGAATGTGTCAATGTGACACCCCTACGTGGAGATCTTTCTGCATCAAATGTCTCTACGATCCTGGCTTGTTATAATAGAAATAATAAGAGGAGTAAGACAAGGATGCATTTTATCACCAAGCCTATTTAATATCTACACAGAGAATATCTTTAAAAATATAGAAGAAATGCCAAACCTCAAGATCAATGGGAAATAATAAACAACCTGAGATATGCAGATGACACTGTTCTTTTAGCAGAAAGTGAACATGAACTACAAAGACTAATAGATCAAGTCAATAAATTAAGTAATGAATATGGGATGGATATAAGTATTTAATTAAAAGAACTATGATAATCAGCAAGGACACAGAAGAACAAGAGCTATACGTAAACATACATGGAGAGAAACTACAACAGGTAAAACGTTATCAATATCTTGGACACATAGTCACAAATAATGGCAGATGTGAAACAGAAGTTAAAAGGAGAATAGGAATGACTAAAAGTACCTCCAATGACATGAAGAAAATAGTAACATCTAAACAAATTACAAACTAGTTAAAAATGAGAATTATAAAATGCTACATATATTCCATATTAATGTATGGATCAGAAACATGGACACTAAATAAGATTGAATTATGATTTGCCTTTTGGTTTACATTGAGATAGAAGTGTATTTCAAAACTGGTCTAATAATTGGATTGAATAATTATTATTGTTGATTATTTGTGTTATTGTTTTGTTCATCGTCTGCTTGATCTCTTAAGACACTGTGCCATAACTTCTACACCAATATCTGCTGACCTTGAAGAATAAACACGAGACAGGCAACTATAATTGTTACAAAGGTTCCATAAAGGAAAGTGCAAAGTAAAAGAAAGGTTTTTAAAAAAGAAAGAAACACTGATTGTTCGTAGATGTTAAATAGGATTGTAGTTTTTATACTAAGCTTGTTTGTTTGCAAGTAGAGGTCAGATGAGTTCAATAGAATCCCTCGTAATATCTGCAGTCCTGTGGATATATCGGTGCAATCCTTTATAAGTGACACTATTTGATTTTTCTCGTGATTTTAATTGGCGATTGAAACACAAATATATGGTATAATATCATGTATCGAATATATTGAGAGACAGCAAGTAAAATGGTTCTGTCACCTTATGAGAATTTAGCCAAACCAAATACCAATAAGAGCATATAATACAAGAATATCCTGGCGTAAGGCCAAAGGTAGACAAAGAAAACGGTGGATAGAAAACATCAAGATAGCTTTGAAAAAACATGGACTAAATGCAACCTCGGCGACACATCTGGCCTTGGAACGACAGCTTAAGCTCCCACCACTACGCTTAACGGCAAGTGTGAATGCGATCAACAATCATTCACCTGGGGAAAGACAATAGATAGACAATTGAAACAAAGTGACCAATGAAAACACGGGAAAAGTGAAATAGCGTACTGTTGAAGGATAAGTTGATGAGTATACAGGACTGCATAATTAACAAAACACTCGGTTCAATGATGTATCCTTCACTTCTCATGAATGAGTCAGAACTGTACTAATTAAACTCTCGTTCCCAGTGTTTCTTCCTTGTGTCTGCTAAAGTACATGGCTTTGTATGGCACAGGTTTCTAGAATTGATTTTTCTAATTAGGCGACTGGGTTGCAAGCAAAGGGGTTAATTCAATTCCCTGAATTCTTGACAGTTGTTTACAGGGGGTGGGTAGAGTACAAAAATTATCAAACAATAATTAACATTCTTTATGGACATCTAATTATAATCCATCATTTTTTCACTTTCTAGCTCAAATGCGACAATTTTAACGATCTTGTTCAAATGCAACAATTTTACAATCTAAATCAATCTTGTGAATTGTGCAAACTACTTCAAATGTGCCAATTTTACATTCTGAATCAGTCTTGTCAATTTTGTAAACTACTTCAAATGTGCCAATTTTGCACACTCTAGTTCAAATCGACACATTTACCAACATTCGAGATAGCGATGAAAATGTTGAATATGATTTGGAAATGTAAGATCAGTATTACAGTGAGGTTCAGTCGCTAGCGCTAAGTATACTACTATACAGATGTGGAAATGCGCGATGTGGAACTACTATACAGATGTGGAAATTCGCGACCGTTGGAAAAATAGGAAACATGTCAACTAAAACGTAAACATGAACTAGTTTCCGAATGAAATTTATTGGTTGGCCGTGGCTATTTTTGGCATGCGGTATGTAAATTTTGGTATGTAAATAGCGACCAATTAAAAGTCCAACAATAATCAAAACGTAACGAACGGGGTCCAAATTAATTCAGCCAGAAGGCATTATTTGGTTAAAAACTCAATGCAGACACGGGAAGAAGGATCAAGATTTTGAATAAAATTGCTACAAACTTTTGTTAAAAATTAGTTATATAGAACACAAGACAAATATATGTTTGTTTGTTTGTTTGTTTGTTTTGCGTTCGCTCCATTGTAACCATTACGGATATCCGTGCGATTTCCGCCGGGAGCGTGATTACGTTGTGCCACCGTTATGCGCCTTGTAGGCCTAGCACATCCGATTTCTGCATGCCGTGACAATTAGGGTAGGCTAC
Organism: Meghimatium bilineatum; assembly: GCA_034231615.1. Classification (NCBI taxonomy): domain Eukaryota; kingdom Metazoa; phylum Mollusca; class Gastropoda; order Stylommatophora; family Philomycidae; genus Meghimatium; species Meghimatium bilineatum. Next base: position 3,917,952 of record CM067303.1, read on the forward strand.
CCTTAGCCTGTGACAGCCTCTATATCTGTCTCCAGGCACGCGTAGTGGCGACTCTTCGCCCAGACGATTTTTGCTCTCGTCTGACTCGCACGAGGTGTTCCACTGTCTATGAACTCGCCTCGTGTAATTGGACGTGCTGTGCCTGTGCCCATTGGGTACTGAACCGTTTCTCATCCGTGAGCCTGGTTCCTTAAGGGGAAGAACTCAACAGAGGAGTTGGACCCTGGCTCTTTCGCCTTCTTAGCCGAGGTGTCGTTCACCGACATCGTGTACCCCTTGTCCAAGTTCGAGTCTCACACCACGCGTTTGAGAGCAAGGCGTTCTCGAGCTGAGCGTCCTTGTCCCAATAGCGCCTGAGCCCATCAGGTACTGAACCCTTTCTCTCTTCAAGTGTATTTCCGGTGTAGGAAAACCTGACGGTAGAGTTGGGCCAGGGCTAAATCGTTGTCCCTTTCTTGCCCACGCCCATCGTGAACAGAACCCTTTCTCTTCGCGAGCATATTTCCGGTTTAGGAAGGCTCGACATTAGAGTTGGATTAGGTCTTCTTGCTTTACCAGCCGCCAATGGATGGGTCTGGGTCTCTGTCTGTAAGGAACACAGGTAACTAGATGCTCGTCTCGAGCTGACGGAGCTTGTAGTTCACCTTTCCTAGAGACTTTTCACTTTCTATTTGCAGTTCGCGCTGCCCTCTAGCGCTGTTCTGCCCTTTCAATGTTTCATTGTACTCGGTATGAAATCTATTTGTCTCTCGCCATGCATCTACCTTTACGTGCATTTTACATTGGCCGCCCGACCAATGTTCGGACTGGACTGACTAGCATCACTGTATGTCGACAGTGTCGCTATATGTGGTGATGCTGGTGGTGTCGGAGATATTGTCTGTCTCTTGTGCAGTCAAATCTCTTTCCATCTGCTACCTCCACATTCTCGGACACGATCCCCAAATGATTTAGCCAGAATCAGCACGAGCCGCTGTATTTATGTTTCCAGGGTGCACCACGAGGAGGTACATTTGGGATCTTGGTTATCTGCTAACCCTGGGTCCGCCTAGAACAATGCGTTCCCTTTGCACCCCACAAATATATGGCAATGCGTTCCTTTTGCACGGCAGCAAATAAACAAACTTGACACGACTCGTTTTTTTCAAAATTATTCTACAAGGAACAGTCGAGGGTTGAAGGAAAGGAGGCGGTCAAATAACATTCTGGATTCATAACATTAACGAATGGTCTGGGCGTGGTTTTTCTACACTCCTCTGAATGGCTGATGACAGAGCTGTTTGGACGGCATTTTGTGCTGATGTCTCCAGTGTGGCACCCCTACGACCCTGACGTGTTATGGGTCTTATTATTATTATTACTATTATTATTATTATTACTATTAGCATTATTATTATTATTATATAGATTGGAGAATAGAATGCGATGTGTCATGGCTTACAACTTAGCTGTGATATATGCACCTTTTGGCTGGACACATCCGATTTCAGCATAGTTTCTGGGTCACTCTGACACTATAAGGGATGGGACAGCTAATTTCACATATTGCTGCAATACGGACATTATTACTCATCATTACTCCCTGCGAAGGATATCACTCCCTGTGTAGAACATTACTCCCAGCGGAGGAAATGACTCCCTGTGGAGGAAAGACATTATTCGCGACCGTTGGAAAAATAGGAAACCTGTCAACTAAAACGTAAACATGAACTAGTTTCCGATTTGCGTGAAATTTATTGGTTGGCCTTGGCTATTTTTGGCATACGGTATGTAAATTTTGGTATGTAAATAGCGACCAATTAAAAGTCCAACAATAATCAAAACGTAACGAACGGGGTCCAAATTAATTCAGCCAGAAGGCATTATTTGGTTAAAAACTCAATGCTTACGTACATTATTTGGTTAAAAAACAAAGCTTACGTACATTATTTGGTTAAATAATAAATGCTTACGTACATTGTTTTGTTAAAAACTCAGTGCTTAGGTACATTATTTTGTTAGAAATTCAATGCTTATGTACATATTTAGTTAAAAACGCAATGTTTAAGTACATTATGTGGTTAAGTAAAATTTAACTCTTGTGGTGCGATACGTTCCTTCCAACCACGGACGTTAGTTCAGTTTGGTTATATGAGAATTTTACAATCATAAAAAATAGTGGTGGTCGCAGTTTATGTAATCCAGTCAATACTTGCATGCATAAGTACACTGAAGTAGTATCATTGATGGCTATTTGACTTTAATTCTTACAGCTGACGGGAGTTGAAACAGGTCCGTTCTAGTGGCACCGAATCGCTTTGCACTCAAGTAAACAGGTTTTCCTTACTTGATCAACCCAATCACTAAAAAAATGTCAACATTGTCCTGTCTCTAAACATCGAATGTCTTGACGAGACCACAGCTTTCTTTGGGTAAAACATGACTACATGTTAGAATTCACCATAACAGAATGACTGGACGTTTCTACAAAATGGCCTTTATCAAAGGACACACACACTTGTATTTGGTAGGAACCTTTATTTATTCTATGATTGCGATGTACAACTGTAGTTTCGCATTACAGAACACAAACTATTTGAATGTAAATCACCCACCAAGAAAAGAAGACCATCATCAAAGCCATCAGGAAAGTCGACCACCCAAAAGACAATTACTACTATCTCGACAGAGCATAGCAGGATATTATCTTCCGCCTCAGAACAGAACACAACAGATTAAACAGCCACTTAAATAGACTAAGATTGGTACCATCACCACTGTGCCTTTGTGGACAGGCAGCACAGACAGCTGAACATATCCTGCAAGACTGCAATACACTAAACCAGTTAAGGGAATAACACTGGCCCACAGAGATAGATATTCACAGAAAGATGCATGGAAGCACTGAGGAGCTTTCAAATACAGCAGCATTTATTAAGAAAACAAGACTTGCTGTGTAGACATGTCAAACTCCGAACGAGAAGAAGAAGATTTGAATGCATTTTTTTTTCGAGTAAAGAGAGGTATACATGTTTCTATAATTATTATTGTAACGGTGAAAGGGGGAATAAAGTTACCTGAAGAGTAGGTATCATCGTTTGTGGCCATGCCTAGGCAAAATGTTTTATTTATGGCGACTGTAACGACAATGTTATTGTTGCAAAACCTGGATGTCTCCACGAGTAAAGGAATAAATAATTATGTAGAAAATATAAACAATGGCTGATTTTTTTGTTATGTATTTGCAAATAAATTAGTCCAATCCAACTTAAGAAATATTTATCACTTCTGAATCATGATCAGCTGGTAGTAGTGAGGTAAATGTGAAGGTCTTCTAGAGTTTTATAGACCGAAGGTTGTATATCACATATACACACATATACACACTCATTAACACTCACACAACGGAAGTCCTTGCACTATCGCAACTACACGAGAGACTTCCGTCTTTTACACATACACACGCACAAACATTCGTTCACACAGCTACACATATTAATTCCTTTATTTAAATTCCTTTATTTTTAATTAATCACATCTTTATGAACCTGCCACCTAGTAAGAAGTACAAAATTATTTAAAAGCATATTTCATTTTATGTAGGGAAGGGACTTGTTTGAAATAAGAGAATGGAACAGCGCAAAGTGGGTCAATCGCGCGCATGATTAGCCTTGGTTACAAGCTGATCAAGGTGGGCGGTATTATCTCTCTTGTACCGGCTGTCTAAATATAAACAGTTGATTGAAATTCTTTAATGTAAGAATTATTAGAACTGCGGTGAGAATTTGTGTTAACTCAAATATATATATATAGTATCACTACAGAATAATACAAATAAAATGATGGATTGATGGTTACGTCCCAATCAGGATACGCCACCCAAAAAAAATATAGTAGTAGTAGTAGTAGAAGTAGTAGTAGTGGTAGTAGTAGTAGTAGTAGTAGTAGTAGTAGTAGTAGTAGTACTAGTAGTAGTAGTAGTGGTAGTAGTAGTAGTAGAAGCAGCAGCAATAGTAGTAGTAGTAGTAGTATCACTACAGCAAAAAAAAATGCTGGGTTGATGATTACGTCCCGACCAAGATACACTACCAAAAACGTAGTAGTAGTAGTAGTAGTAGTAGTAGCAGCAGCAGCAGCAGTATTAACATTAGTAGTAGTAGTAGTAGTAGTAGTAGTAGTAGTAGTAGTAGTAGTAGTAGTAGTAGTAGTAGTAGTAGTAGTAGTAGTAGTGGCTTCGATAATACGCACTTACTGCACAGAATTGAAATCCAACATGTAAAGCCAGAAACAGGGTAATGAAGTTTTGCTAATCACTGGAGACACATAATAATACATACAAATCGACGTTTCGACCAAAAGGCCTCTGTCAAGACAATAATTGAACATACACAATAGGAAACGACAAGTAGTAATAGTTGTATTATTATTATTATTATTATTATTATTATTATTATTATTATTATATTATTATTATTATTATTATTATCAGTAGTAGTAGTAACAGTAGTAGTAGTAATAGTAATAGTAGTAGTAGTAAATGCTAGCAGAAGGATGCTCTGCTGAAATTGAAGAATCTTCTTCTTTGCGGGCGTTCTTAAACTCCTGCATATTAGCAGGATGCAGTTCAAAGATCAGAATACTCTGTTACGTGGTTTACACTTAGTCTGCGATATCCACCCTTTTGGTAATGATACATTGTACTTCCACGTAACTTCTGGGTCACTTTGAAGATCCATGGAATAGTACAGTCACCCTAAAATGAACCATCTATTATAACATGCAGGATACACAACAGTGTATCATTCTCACAGTTTGCGTTTCAAAATTAGATAAAACAACTTATGAAAGTAGATATTGAACCAAGAATATATATATTCTATAAATTACTTAAACAGCTTCTTGCCAATCTTTGACCCCCCCCCTTTCCAGTAACAACTGTCAAGTTTTTGGGGGCGCCTCTGTTTAATTATGTCACACACAATTTACCCAGCCCCCTAAAATATTTTAAACATAAAAGGGTGAAAAAGCTATTTGTTCCAGATTTTTAGAAATATTTACACATATACGTTTTTAAAAATGGTTATTGTTATAAATAGTATTGTTGACGTCTGCTTTTGTCACCCACACCTGCCCCCCTTTGTCAACCACACCTGTCCCCTTTGTCAACCCCACCTGCTCCTTTGACAACCACATCTGCACCCTTCGTCAACCACACTTGCCCCCTTTGTCAATAACTGTCATACATTGTCAAGCACCGTCCCCAAAAGAAATTGTAGACTTAATTATGAGAAGCCCCATATTTAATTATGAGAAGCCCCATATTTAATTATGATAAGCCCCACATTTAATTATGAGAAGCCCCACATTTAATTATGAGAAGCCCCACATTTAATTATGAGAAGCCCCACATTTAATTATGAGAAGCCCCACATTTAATTATGAGAAGCCCCATATTTAATTATGAGAAACCCAATATAATTATGGGAAGCCCCACATTTAATTATGGGAAGCCCCCTGTAATTATGGGAAGCACCCACATTTAATTATGAGAAGCCCCACATTTAATTATGAGAAGCCCCACATTTAATTATGAGAAACCCAAAATAATTATGGGAAGCCCCACATTTAATTATGGGAAGCCCCCTGTAATTATGGGAAGCACCCACATTTAATTATGAGAAGCCCCACATTTAATTATGGGAAGCCCCACATTTAATTATGAGAAGCCCCACATTTAATTATAGAAAGCCCCCTCCCTGTAATTATGGGAAGCCCCCACATTTAATTATGAGTAGCCCCACATTTAATTATAGAAAGCCCCCTCCCTGTAATTATGGGAAGCCCCCACATTTAATTATGAGAAACCCCACATTTAATTATGCGATGCCTCACATTTAATTATGAGAAGTCCCACATTTAATTATAGAAAGCCCCCTCCCTGTAATTATGGGAAGCCCCCACATTTAATTATGAGAAACCCCACATTTAATTATGGAAAGCCCCACATTTAATGGTCTCAACAATACGTGGCATTTTGTTATTTTATCACAAATGAATGTTTGATCTGGGAGAAACGTGAAAATAGCGGAAGTTATAAAGTCAAAAATTAGGTCAATACCTGACGAGAAAACATGTTTTCAACGATCAGCTGTTTAAATCATCTAGCATTCGGTCACATCCGCGCATCACTTTCTGGAAGCATGCAAAAATGCACACTCTCGAGGCGTGGTTGGCGCGTGGGTAAAGGTTGGCCTGCGCCCTGATACGGCCCATTGTTTAAAACATGTATGACGTCATGAAATCTGAGCTATAAACAGAAGCCGTTCTAATAAAGAACAAAGCGGGGTTTTTTTTGTCTGCATATTTAATTATTTGGGTTTTTCTGTCCGCACGTTTCATGCGAATACATCAATAATTATAACAGTACATACGTAATACACAAGGTCGTTCAGCTTTACAACGAATGCACAGAATAATGGGGGTGAAACAATACAAATAACAGTAGGCCAGATACAAGGCAATACAAATAACAGTAGGACCTATACAAGACAATACAAATAACAGTAGGCCCTAGACAAGACAATACAAATAACAGTAGGCCAGATACAAGACAATACAAATAACAGTAGGCCAGATACAAGGCAATACAAATAACAGTAGGCCAGATACAAGGCAATACAAATAACAGTAGGCCCTATACAAGACAATACAAATAACAGTAGGCCCTATACAAGACAATACAAATAACAGTATGCCCTAGACAAGACTATACAAATAACAGTATGCCCTAGACAAGACAACACCCTGATGTGTGATAGCTAGACAAAACAATACCCTGATAGTCTGGGTGTGGCAAGTGTGGATGCGATTATATTGAGAATAGATAGTAAACTTTTCTTGTATATATTTACAGCAAACCTATGATCGATTGCAGATAATTATATAGTTATTGATGAGAACATAGTTCAAAAGGAACAATATTTGACTTTCCCCTCATTATTTTCGTAGTTCAAAAGGAACAATATTTGACTTTCCCCTCATTATTTTCATAGTTCAAAAGGAACAATATTTGACTTTCCCCTCATTATTTTCATAGTTCAAAAGGAACACTATATGACTTTCCCCTCATTATTTTCGTAGTTCAAAAGGAACAATATTTGACTTTCCCCTCATTATTTTCGTAGTTCAAAAGGAACAATATTTGACTTTCCCCTCATTATTTTCGTAGTTCAAATGGAACATTATTTGACTTTCCCCTCATTATTTTCATAATTCAAAAGAAACAATATTTGACTTTTCCCCCATTATTTTCATAGTTCAAAAGGAACAATATTTGACCCCCCCCCCAGTATTTTCGTGGACACAGATGTTGTTTCAACAGTTCTTACAATCGATTTTAATTCCTCACATGAATAATTTTTGTTTTGTTTGTTCCTTTTCAAAATGTCTTTAAAATAAATATTTTGTTAGTTTTGTTATTTCACAAGGTGGCCCAACAGACAACCTTTGTTACCACATTAGGGGTCGCGGACATGCCCCCCCCCCCCCGTCCACTTTTCGGTTGGGAACCCGTGGTCTATGTAATTCATATAGGAACTTATCAATAATAAATGGACACTTAACCCTGTGACAAGCTGAGTACTTTGCTGTGAATATTACATAAATATTATTTTTTAATATTATATTTTAACACATTACACTAACCTTCACCTCATCTATTGTGTAGGGTTCAAGGTCTGGACAGCTATTTATACACATCAATCCTTAATGATAACGCTCTCTCAACCTTTGACTCGTTTAGTTAGAGAATATATCTCAGGGTTTCAATTCAATTTTCTCAAATTTGGCCATTTTTAACGGCTTCTTGCTATGACATTTATTTTGGCAATTTATCCTTTTTGGGACTTTTTCTGAAAAAAAATATGTTTCTATATTTTCTTATTTATTCTTCTTCTTCAGCGTTCATTCTCAAACTCCCGCTGAATTTCTCTTGAAGCAGGACCATGATCCATTCTAGATTTCCAGCAGAATGTAGTCCAGAGAATGGAAACGCGTTGTGTCGGAGTGTTATTTGCGCCAATGGCTCGACACATCCGTCTTCGGCGGGATTTTCTTATTTAAGTTTCTCTAAAAAATGGTGTGCCAGGTTCTTTTGTGGATATTAACTTATTTATAAAGACTGTCTATTGTACTCATGTATAGCCTAAATGTACAATGAAGAGTAGTGTTTCGGACAGTACAAGTAGACGCCATCACATCATCGAGTTATTTACCTTGTCTGTGTTTGTAAATTTCACGTTCATCATTTAATAATTTAAATATTTATTTATGTTAGGGTTTGGGTTAGGATTAGGATAGTTTTGTTTTACATAACTAACACTAACCCTAAATAAATAAATATTTAAATTATTAAATTATGAACATGAAATTTACTAACATAGGTAGGGGAAATAATGAAACATATGGTGGCGTCTACTTATACTGTACCAGGTATTTGATACTAATTTTCTCAGGATGTCTAAATTGAAACTTTCTTGCGTATAATAGTGAGACATGATAAGCAAACAATGAACATATACATTTTAGTGTTTGAAAAAAAGTGAACAAGATAACAGTTGAGAGCTGTGACAATAATTTAATAGAAATTATAGTTGCCATAAGATGAAAAGTAAAATATAGAATTTTATTCCATGAATAAAACTTTGCAGTAAATTACCGGGGGATGTGTTCACATCTTTAACGAAACAAACCATACATTATTTAGCGAAATGAACTTTCGTTAAATGCGCATACAACGCAGCATCCATCGATCCGCGAACAACGCACTGAAAGGCATCCCTCCCGTAGAATACCCTGGGAGGAGAAGTTGATCTCAGTGTGATGTGCGCATATCGAATGATCAGTATCAGATGCTGAGTTCCGCCGAAGACGGATGTGTCGGGCCATTGGCGCAAATAAAACGGCGACACAACGCATTTCCATTCTCTGGACTACATCCTGCTGGAAATCTAGTAGGACCATGGTCCTTCTATAAGAGAATTCAGCAGGAGTTTTAGAATGAACGCTGAAGAAGAAGAAGAAGATGCTGAGTGTTTTCTTATCTCAGCGCCATGAAAGCTGTGTGTGTGAAATCAAGCCTAATATTTAAAAGTTGGAATGTGTGGACACATTTCCCCGTAATGAACCAACTATGCAAATACATAACCAACCTTATTGCCTTCATTTCTCGACAAAGCTTAAACTATCACAATAATATGATGATGATCCTCCTTCGCAAGCGAAAATTAATATGAAAATGAAAATAGTAGTAACATATATTTAACATTATGAAATGAAAAACATGTTCACAATTTGAGAACGTTTATACAAGTTTCTAGAACGGTGGTTATCTTGAAAACTAAACCGCCCGTGTGTTGCCGGGGCCCGAGAGAGGAAAAAAGAATAGCAACACTGTGTACCCTCTATGCATGGCGTAAGAGGCGACTAAGAAGTTAATGGGGTGGAGTTGGTCGTCCTTTACCATATAGAGCAAAAGTGACCCAAAGCCATGCTGAAGTTGGATGTGTCATGCCGAAAGGCGCATAAATCGCAGCAATCATGATACAATGCATTCTGTTCTTTGGACTACATCCTGCTAATCATTCAGGAGTTTGAGAGCGAACGCAGAAAAGGAAGAAGAAAACTAAACGCGGTTTAGTAGTTTTTACAAAATTTTGAAATTTGGCAACGTTTTAACTAAAAATTAGCAAAAAACAGCACCAACCCGGTGGAAACCCTGATCTTTTCCTTTCCCCCAGTTGTCCGCTTCTATTAATGGCACTGTACATTTTACCGACATAAGAGACACCATATCTGGTGTTTCTATTGAATGCAGTGAGTTTAGGCGCCTTCTTGCAGATAAAGATTGTTGGTTAGTCGGTCAAAACTGTATAGGTCTATATGAATGAGGCACAGATATGAAACCGTAAAGTATGTCGGACGGTATGGAGATTTATGGACGGCAAACTAATCAGGACAATATATGCATGTAGGCATGTGGTCAAGAATGATAGATGACGAGGACATAGACACTTTTATAGACGGCGAAATAATCAGGACAATGTAGGCATGTGGTCAAGAATGATAGATGGCGAGGACATAGACACTGAAGTATTTTGGGAAGAACTGAAGACGAATGTCCAGAAAAGGCGTTGATGTTGAAGATTCATATGTTTGTTTGGGGACAAAATGTCCAGATGTCATTATACAGTGGAGTCCCTCTATAACGCATTCTTTTATAGCAAACTTCCCTCTTGAACGTCAGTTTTCAAAATTCCCTAATTGTTTATACTATATGTATTCAATTTCTGTTATCACATAGGCCGAAATATTTCGTCGGTCTGGATGTGACCAATCGCAAAATAAGACCAAGCATCATCATCGTTAAGTGCCGTCTCCGCAACGAAGGTTGGCTGCAACGTATCTCCAACATCTCTTGTCTTGGTGGTGCCCTCTGCTAGACTGTAACCTGTCCATCGTGTGATGTTACTCTCCCACTTGTATCTCTGCCTACCTCTTGCTCGCTTCCCTTTGACTTTACCCTCAAGTAAGGTCTTCAATAGGGTGTCATGTCTTTTAATGTGTCCAAAGTATTTTATTTGCCTGATCTTTATTTCTCTTAGTAGTTCTTTCTTCATATTAAGTGTCTTTAGCACCTCTTTATTTGTTTTCTTCTCTTTCCATGATGTTCTCCCTATTCTTCTATATACCCACATCTCAAAGGCATCAATTTTGTCTTCTAATTGTTTATTTAGTGTCCATGTTTCTTATCCATACATTAATATGGAATAGATGTAGTATTTTATAATTCTCATTTTTAACTTGTTTGTAATTTATTTAGATGCTAATAATTTCCTCATGTCATTGAAGGTACTTTTAGCCATTCCTATTCTCCTTTTAACTAAAGACGGAGCAGCAGAAATGAAACACAGCGGAGTCAGCCTTCTTACGTCCAGTCCACTTCTGTCCAGGATATCATTGTCTGATACCCAAGATGTGCCATTGGAGCATATTCAGTAGCTGTAACCATATCAGTGATATATTTTTGACATTTTCTACATGTTTCTTGAGGGTAAGCTTCCTGCCAATCAAGAGTGGTTCCAAGATATGTGGGATGTTCTTCTCTTGGCGATGTCTGAGTATTTAACCTTAGACTGATATTTTCGCTACTTTATGACTTTTGGTGAAGACGACAGTTCTTGGTCAAGACGACAGTTATAGTTCTTGGTCAAGAAGACAGTTATAGTTCTTGGTCAAGACGACAGTTATAGTTCTTGGTCAAGAAGACAGTTATAGTTCTTGGTCAAGAGGACAGTTATAGTTATTGGTCAAGATGACAGTTATAGTTCTTGGTCAAGATGACAGTTATAGTTCTTGGTCAAGATGACAGTTATAGTTCTTGGTCAAGATGACAGTTATAGTTCTTGGTCAATATGACAATTATAGTTCTTGGTCAATATGACAATTATAGTTCTTGGTCAAGATGACAGTTAGAGTTCTTGGTCAAGATGACAATTATAGTTCTTGGTCAAGATGACAATTATAGTTCTTGGTCAAGATGACAGTTAGAGTTCTTGTTTAATTCTACATGTTTATCCATTGCTATCTATTAAAAGGGAGTCCATAAATTACGACAACAGAATTGTCAATTTCCCAAATGTGTCATGAAAAACACTGGGAGAGAAATCTACAAATATATGACCAGTGAAAATCCCAGACAACATCAACCTCATGGGAAGGAAAGACCAGAGTAACTAACATCTTCCGACTTCACACACCAACATGTACAGCTTAACAATAACTTTCGTTACTGCATGTTCCCCTGTTAAGGAATGCAGAGAGGCTTTTAAGGATGTGGAAATAGAGGTCGCTTTGCCAAAGCTGTCGCCGCGACGTGTACAGAAAGAATTATTTTTTTTTGCGAAAGACAAAAATCCTTGTCCCAACCGGGGATTGAACCCGGAACCTGAGGCCGGCGTTCAATAACATGAACAGAATACAACAACACATTCCATGGTGGCGTCCACGAATATTATCATTGTCTTGTACGCCTGTAAAAAAACAATGCATGTAATTGTAACATTAAAATAAAAAACTGTGATCGTATAAAAATGAGGTCATCATGAATAAAAATAGACTGCCTACCAAAATATATTTATAGGAGGCTTTTAAAAAAATAATTTAGGTCACGCTAAGCCAGACCACGTGATCAATGTGTGACGACAAATAAACCAGGCCAGAATTACTCCGAAATAATGTCAAGGGCACGTTGTTAGTTAAAAAGAGGGGGGGGGGGGGGGTGGTGAAGAGCCTATGTTCAGAACGGGGTGATTTCTAAAAGAGACTAAAGAAACGAGGAAATAAAAGATCACAGTGAAATAAAAAACATGAAATGTAAGAGTTGACATTATATTTGTTGTTTATTGTTCTGTCTATATCGTGTTTCGGAGATGGAATACTGAGACTAATGGTTTGATTCGTGGCTATTCAGTATATAACTTTTGATATTTGCCCTGTGTTACCTCAGCCACCCATTTCCTGTTTAGAGCCGTTACTTCACACTGGAACGTTTATCCCTATCTATAAACCCGCAACCCGTCAGGGTCGTAGGTGTACCACATTGGATGCTTCAGCACACAGAGTCCTCCAGCGAATTCTATCCTCAGCGATGCGGATGAGTGTGGAAATATCTTGTCCTGTCCATTCCTTGATGGTGGCTGTCCATGCTTTATTTGACCTCCTCTGCTTCTCTCCCCCCCCCCCCCATGACAGTTCCCTGCAGCATTGATTTTGGCAAGAAATAATGTCTGCATAATGTCCAAACCATGCTAGTTTTCGTCGTTTTACTATTGAAAGCAATGGTTCTTGTACACCTGCACACATCTCTATTTTATTTCTTAAATACACATTTGTTTTATGTTCCCTATAGGAAATTCGTAGAATTATTTGTAGCATTTGTATTCCAAGGCCTATAATCGTTTCTCCATGTCCGCAGTGAGTATCCAACTCTTACAACCATATATCACCACAGAAAGCACCAGCTACTTACACAGAGTGTATAATACATGTTGGCTAATTGGAAAACAACTTTCTAAAATGTTTGATTTTACTTTTAGAGCGATTTTCATTGGCAATCGACAAACAGTATATACGAATTGGCCAATGAAAATTACAGAAATAGTATTTTAGAAGTAAACATTTTAGACGATTGATTTCCAATTAGGCAACAGGTCTTTCTTATATTATCGATGGTCTCGCATTATTGTACAGACATACTCTACGGTACTGTCATAACGCTAGTGCCAACAGTCCACTTCATTGATGAAATTCACTTCAGCGTCTGACTTCCACTGGAGAACGAGAAAGCGCAGATATCGCAACAAGCTTTAAATCATATCACAACGCACTCTGTTCTATGGATCGCATCCTGCTAATCTATAGGAGTTTAAAAACAAACACAGAAGAAGAAGAACAATCGCAACAAACAAAAAAACGTGCTGCTTCGCCAAAATGGTGTCACTCACGTCAATTAATTGACTCATTGTTTCTACCGCCCGACTTCATTTTCAATGTCATTGTCTGATTGATTTTACAGGTTGATAATTAGGTGACTAGGAAGCTGATTTCTTGTACGAATTTCATCGAAACAGCTTAACATCTGAACTAACTGCTATATTTACCTAATATGAGGTAAAAATAGGTCTTTAGTAAATCTAGTTAAATCAATATAATGTCGGTCACCTGGACTTGTTTGTCAATATTGTCAAATAACAAGACAATATTATTTGTTTGTTTGTATTAGTCAAAATCGTAACCAAGTTATTGTCTATTAAAACGGTTAACGGCAAACTCGGTCACTAATATTCAGGTAATGCTACGACCATGACAATAACAGATGCCATTTACACAGACGTCGTTACTACTACCATAACTGCTAAAATCAGGGTCCTAGGGATTTACGTGAAAAACGACATATATGCTTACTGCAATGAAAAGTGTTGGTACTAGAGTTTTGTATAGTCAGTCAGTCAGTTCCTCTTTTGCCAAGTTTGGCACATTGGGCGGATGTCATAGTTCTCCAAGTCTGTCGGTCAGTTGTAAAGTATTGCAGGTCTTGTGTATTTATGCCTTTTGATTTTAATTCATTCATACATGTTCTTCTGATTGTTGTTTTTGGTAGAGTTTTGTATATGCTTAGAAAAACATTTTAACAATTCATCTCAAGGAAAACTCAGTTCAAAGAAAGTTCAAAATGGGTTGAGGACTAACTTCATTGTAATCTAGTTTTCTCCGCCATCAAGTCATATACCGAGAGTAACATTATAGCACGCAACACCATAGCTCTCCTTCTTCAGCGTTCATTCTCAAACTCCCGCTTGATCTCTCTTGTAGCAGGACACATTCTCAAACTCCCGCTTGATTTCTCTTGTAGCGTGACACATTCTCACACTCCGGCTGGATCTCTCTTGTAGCAGGACACATTCTCAAACTACCGCTTAATCTTTCTTGTAGCAGGACAATGGTCCTACTACATTTCCAGAAGGATGTAGTTCAGATAATGGAAATGCGTTGCGTCGCCGCTTTATTAACGACAATAGCCCGACACATCCGTGTTCGGTGGCATCCATAATTCAAGCGATAATCTCCAGAAATCTCCCCAAAAAAATCTACTTTGTAAAAAATAGGTCTACTTCTCAAGCAGGATTTGAACTCGTGAACTATTCAGCACACAGGGAACGTGCACAACCTGTGAGATTTTAAGAGATTCATAGGGAGAGCAACTTTCAGGAAAGAATATGTCAAATAACAACAAAAACATGTAACAGTGTGCATTGAAATTCTTACTCGTCACTTCTAATGTTGTGAATGTGTTCTTGATGAAGGCCTTCTGGTTTAAACGTCAATTCTCGTGTCGTATGTGTTTATCCAGTTTCTAGCAAAACTTAATCACCGTGTTTCCTAGTTTCGCCTATTGGATTTTAGTTTTGCTGCATAATTCTCACCATAAAATGTATTTTTTTTTATATTTACAAAACAAAAAGATTCCTGCCTTCAATTAAAATAATAAAGAAAAGACCGCTTCCGACCAACAATCTTGTGGCCAGATACTAGAACAATTAACCGGAAAGTTGGTTATCATAAATTGTGATTTCACAACGCTAAAACATTCCTTTATCATTCATATTTCAGGTTCTACCAGAGTGATTGAGTTATCAATAATTGCTTTAAACATTGCGTCTAAAAATACTAACTGTGAACATTTTGTGACCACAAGAACGATTTTTAATAAAGTCCAGGCGAGTTTTATTTAGAATCTGATGTCTCGTAAACTGCACCCACTCGGCTTACAAATGCGTGGAAGTGATGCTATATTTAAAATGTACAAAGTCTGCAAGATCAATGTGGAATGTATGCAGTGCCCGGTTAAATCACACGAAGACCCTAGTGCAGTGTTTTCCAACATGAATTATTCAGTGGGGGGAAATTCGAACGTTGTAATTATGTTTCATTTAGGAATAGTTCCATTTTTTAAATATAAAAAATATGTACACTGGGGAGCATCCACAGTTTTAGAAAGACTTAGGTGGGTTATGGTTAAAAAAATGTTGGGAAACACTGCCCCAGTGACTCGAATTCTTCACACAAAATAATTCTTCAGCGTTCATTCTCAAACTCCTGCTGGATCTCTCTTGTAGCAGGACCATGATCCATTCTAGATTTCCAGCAGGATGTAGTTCAGAGAATGGAAATGCGCTGTTTCGCCGTTTTATTTGCGTCAATGACCCGCCAAATCCGTTTTCGGTGGGAAATACTAATTAATTTCGTGATATATCGTCATAAATTCACAATGAATCATCGGCCCTCCTGTGTGTTGCCGGGGCCCGAGAGGGGAGCAAAGAATAGCAACATTGTTTACATTCCATGCATGTCGTAAGAGACGACTAGGGAGGTCATGGGATGGAGTTTGCTACCTCAATCCATATATTGACAGTAACCCAAATTCATGCTGAAGTCGGATGTATCAAGACGAAAGGCGCAGATATCGCGGAAATGCTGTAAACTATGACACAACACATTCCGTTCTCCGGACTACATCTTGCTGATCTACAGGAGTTTGAGAACGAACACAGAATAAAAATAATAATAGTAATAATAATAGTAATAATAATAATAGTAATAATAATAATAATAATAATAGTAATAATAATAATAATAATAGTAATAATAATAATAAGAATAGTAATAATAATAATAATAGTAATAATAATAGTAATAATAATAGTAATAATAATAATAACAATAATAATAACAGTAATAATAATAGTAATAATAATAATAATAATAGTAATAATAATAGTAATAATAATAATAGTAATAATAATAATAATAGTAATAATAATAATAGTAATAATAATAATAATAATAAATCCCATAACCCGTTAGGGTCGTAGGGGTATCACATTGAGACATTTGATGAAGAAAGATATCCCTATTATCTATATCTTCTACATTCCTGACAGGGCCGGATTTAAACTTGATAAGGTCCTAAGCTTTCCGGACGTGCGGCATTGGGACAAATAATGCTGCAATATATTTAAGTATATATAACAATTGCACAGGAAAGTGAGGGCCCTAAGCTTTAGCTTGTGCAGCTTATACATAAATCTGAAATATGAGCATGTGGTTGCGTCTGTGGGTCTCACCAATGGCTCACTAGACAAACCGCCGATGCAACAGAAAACCTTAGTAGATGATATGCCGTTATATTGAAGCTCTCTTACGGAAACGTTGTAGCATGTCATCTATACAATCATAGACCCTCTCTGAGTAGAAGGCTCCTTCAATAGACATTTCACTAAGCTGAAGTCTCCTGGGTATGAAAACCACACCGCTGCACATATGAAGTAAGAGCTAATCGCTCGCAATACCTGGGGTTCTCAAACAAATATACATTAAATATCATAACAATATCTTCTCATATCTCTGGCCTCTCGTAAATATTTGCTTCTCATTGCAACTGTATAAGGCTTCTCACACATTAGGTTTCTACCACCAACATACTTTATAAATGTGAATTCTAAACTATTATTATTCCATCACTATGCTACCAGTACCAAACCTGGACAATGACAGCACAAGACAAAAGAAAAAATAGTTACAACAGAAATGACATGTCTACGAAGAATACTCGAAGTGTCATTAAGAGAAAGAATTAGAAACGATAACATCAGACAGATAACCAAAACAATACCAGTATTGGAACATATCAAAAGACAACAGATCAAGTAGTTTTCACACGCTTCCAGACTACCGAAATATAGCATGCCACAAATGACCATGACACATAGACATAACAGTTATAAAGCCAGAGGCAGACCATGTAAAAGATGGATCACAGAAATCAAAGAAGTCACAGGAACAAGCTTACAAACAGCGCACAAGAAGGCCATCTCCAAAGAACTCTTCCACCACTGACGCCGCAAGGCAAACAAGGGACACAGCGTATATATATATATATATATATATATAATCCTAAACTTCTAAAAGTCTCCAATTTGGAAATATCAATGTTATTATTCTTTCTTAACCAACCTTTTCAGTTGATAAACCAGCCTCATAGTTCTAACCACTTGACCAAATCTTCGCTATCAGCACATGCAACTTGAAGTACTGACATTTCATTAACACGGTTGGATGTAACATTTGCGTAACTACAAGTCTGTTTTGAACTTTAGTTGACTTGGATATAACAACTTGAACTATGACCCTTGCCTTCCTAACCCCTTTTAGATTTAAAATATATAGGGGGACAAATTAGTTCAGCGTTTCTCAAATATTTGTTTGTGACACCTCATTTCATATAGATTAACCTATATATTGAATGTCCGGATCTGTGGCGGCGAAGTATAGAGTGTAGGTGACTGCCAAGGTACCGGTTTTAAAACTGGAAGCAGGTAATTGTGCACCTGGACCGTTCAGAAAGCTATGGCAAACTACTACGAATTTATATTGCCTAAAAATTACTACAGACAAAGAAATAATGGATTGATGTTCACGTCCTGAATAGAACATGCTAAAAAAATTCAGTGAAATCACACTATAACGCTTTTTACAACACTTTTCAAAATACCCAATTATATTTAGGCTTATTCTTTATTTGATACTGTCTATAGCGAATTTCTGGTATTACATACATATTTTGTAGGTCCTGGCCAAGTTATAATGGAATTTGACTGTAGGCCCTATATAGAATAAATTGGAGACTAAAATTAGATTATATAGACCTGTGCCACTCCTACACTCTATCATGGGCTCCTACACACCCTCCGGTTCTTACACTCTCTCATGTGTATAGGGCATGACAATCATTTTCATTATCTTTGTACTGTGTATATTCTTTCACTCTTCAATTTGATTCAAATTTCTGTCACGTCCCCTCACAGCTCAGTATTTTATTTATATTTTTGGTACTTTATTACTTACCGTTCTCTAAAGTTCGTTAGTGTTCCAAACGGATTTCCATACAAAATATACACACATACAGTGACATGATTTTCAAATTCATTCTGAACTGTTTCCCTTTGACCCATTGTGGTATAGTAATATATGTAGGTGTTTGTTTTGTTTCTTTGTTCAATACAGTGTGTTATATCTGTCTGGTCCAGGACAAAAGTTACTCTTCCTGTTATCTAGCCCTTTACATTTGAAGAGGCAGTGCTTAACAGTTTCATCAAGATGTTTAGATTATGAAGCTTTGTTCTATTTGAATTCTGTTTATGTGATTAGAAAGTGGTATGTGTTGGGTTCGGATCCTGTTTATGTGATTAGAAAGTGGTATGTGTTGGGTTCGGATCCTGTTTATGTGATTAGAAAGTGGTATGTGTTGGGTTCGGATCCTGTTTATGTGATTAGAAAGTGGTATATATTGGGTTCGGATCCTGTTTATGTGATTAGAAAGTGGTATGTGTTGGGTTCGGATCCTGTTTATGTGATTAGAAAGTGGTATATATTGGGTTCGGATCCTGTTTATGTGATTAGAAAGTGGTATGTATTGGGTTCGGATCCTGTTTATGTGATTAGAAAGTGAGACATGTGTTGGAAAATAGTGTTTTGATCTTTCCTTGCAAGATGGTCAATGCCATTATTAGGGTTTGGGTTAACCATCAGGTTGTTACAGGGCCCAAAGAATATCAAACTTGTGACTTATCATGTATGTCATAGGAAGTGACTAAGAAGATTTGGCAGTGAATTTGTCCCATTTCCAAGTGACCCAAATACAATGCTGAAGTCATAACTATAAGCAACATCATAAGTATTCCTACATTGCTGAAGTCATAACTAGAACCAACATCACAAGTATTCCTACAATGCTAAAGTTCTAGCTAGAACCAACATCACAAACATTCATAATACTAAAGAAGATCCATCAACTGAGATAGGCTGGACATGTGTGCATGCTTGACAAACATATCCCAAACAGCTGATGTATGGTAAGCTTCAAATGGACTAGCTGGTGGACAGACGAGATACTTCAAGGACTCTCAAAGTACCTCTAAAGAGCTTTAGCATCGATACCACATCCTGGGAGCCCGTGGCTTAGAGACGCTCAGTCTGGTGCAGCATCACCAGCATAGGTACTTGCAGCGCAGAGAAGTATCAAATCTCAAAGGCACAGAGAAAATGTGTTGGCTGAAAAAGACAAAAAATAGCAAGCATACAGATGCTCAATTCTGATCATAAAATTGGTAGCATATCCTATCCAGGACGTAGCTATCAACCCAGCATTTGTTGGCTGTGGTGATTTTCTAGGCAATATAAATACGTTCAGTAGGTTGCCATTGCTTTCTGAACAGTCCGGATGCACAATTGCCTGTGGTGAGGATTTAACTTGGTACCTTAGCCGTCACAGACGCGCTCTGTAGCACTTCGCCACAGCTGGACAATTCTGATCATACGTGTCCCAAATTTGGCAGGAGATTCTATGCCAGGATTTGACTTTTCAGCCATCTCCTCACACACCAGAGAGATGTGATAATGCAAGTCACACACTGTTGTTATCATCGCCTGCGATGGATGGCCTCAGACACCAGAGAGATGCGAAAACACAAGTCTGAAACTGTTGTCATCATCGCCTGCGATGGACGCTCACACGCCTGAAAGACGTGACAACACAAGTCACAAACTGTTATCATCATCGCCTGCAATAGATGGCTATTATTACTAGACATTATATTTGTTACATTGCATTTGTGCGTGGCATGCCGACTGTTAAGGCGCGCTTCTTAGACCATTGCATCCATCTTCAGCACCTGTACTTGCTAGGCAGACCGTAGTCCTGCCGGATTACACCAGGGCCTGACGAGGTTTAGTTTACAACCTCTGTTGGCTGAAATAAGCCCCATCTTTGCTGCAAGTATCTGTAAACAGAGTAACAAAGCTCTATGAACCCGTGTATGATCTGCAAAAATGCGGTGAAGTTTATAGAAGTTACAAAATGACAGATATAGACATATTTTAAAGTGAATGAAAGAATAATAATTCCATATGTATGAACATTTTATTACAAGCACTTATTTCTCTTTATGAGACAAGATATAAATATAAAAATTTTCGGTGCTAAAATGAAACTAACATTGCTGAAAATGTCAAATAGCCTACATCTGTAAAACATATTCTTCTGAAAAAAAATGGCGGCATATTGCATTCCCAGAAATTTATTTTTTATGTATGGAATGTTAATAGATGTAATTTCTGATGTAAAAACACTTGTAATTTAATAAATTAGGATCAAGAATCTCTGTGCTATCTTCTGTTTTTTTTCTGCGTTCATTCTCAAAATCCTACAGATTAGCAGGATGTAGTCCAGAGATGAAGTCTAACTAGCATCCTGTTCATATGATCCAAGGTCAATATCCAGTTCAATCAGAAATATTTTAAAAATCATCAACGGATTCTATGCTAACCAAGCCTACAAATAGGAGCACCACATTTTCTAGGAAAGTAAAGGTGGTGGGCTTGATGCTGACCACTGTATCCTCATGCTTGCTGTTGGTCAAGGAAAAATACGGACTCAACACCATAGTACCCAATACGTTTAACGGTGCGAAAAAGGGACAACTTAACTAGTCATGAGAACGGAACGCATTGTCATGGTTTACAGCAATGTCTGCAACTGTTATCCTGACATCTGACTTCAACATGACTTCTGGGTCTCTTCGACTCTACATGGGATATGCTGAAGACGTATGTATCAGGTGATTGGTGCAAATAAAAAAGGCGACACAACACATTTCTATTCTTTGGACCACAATCCAACATCCTGTTGGAAATCTAGTAGGACCATTGTCCTTAGATAGAACCAGCTGGAGTTTGAGAATGAACGCTGAAGAAGAAGAATATTGAAATAACACAAATATGAACAATTCTATAGAACCATTGAAGAACGTTACTGGTTCCACGGATGAGGGGTTAGTCAGATATTCTCCTAATCCAAACCTGTGGAAATATGTAGAAGTTTGAGTACAGCAGAAGTTGTGCTCCTTATGCTGTACTCCCAATGTCATTTATCTCAGATTATAGTTTTCAGCTGTCATTTATCCCAGGTTATATTTTTCAGCAGTCACATATCTTAGATTATAGCTTTCAACAGTGTCATTTATCTTAATTTATGGTTCTCAGCAGTGTCATTTCTTTTAGGTTATAGTTCTCAGCAGTGTCATTTCTTTTAGGTTATAGTTCTCAGCAGTGTCATTTCTTTTAGGTTATAGTTCTCAGCAGTGTCATTTCTTTTAGGTTATAGTTCTCAGCAGTGTCATTTCTTTTAGGTTATAGTTTTTAGCAGTGTCATTTATCTGAGTTTATATTTTCAAGTGTCATTTATCTGAGTTTATATTTTCAAGTGTCATTATCTGAGTTTATATTTTCAAGTGTCATTTATCTGAGTTTATATTTTCAAGTGTCATTTATCTGAGTTTATATTTTCAGCAGTGTCATTTATCTGAGTTTATATTTTCAGCAGTGTCATTTATCTAATTTTATGTTTTCAGCAATTTAATTTATCTTAGGCTATATTTTTCAGCGGTGTCACTTATCTGAGTTTATAGCTTTCAGCAGTGTCATTAATCTTAGGTTATATTTCTCAGCAGTGTCATTTATTTTAGGTTATATTTCTCAGCAGTGTCATTTATCTTAGGTTATATTTCTCAGCAGTGTCATTTATCTTAGGTTATATTTCTCAGCAGTGTCATTTATCTTAGGTTATATTTCTCAGCAGTGTCATTTATCTTAGGTTATATTTCTCAGCAGTGTCATTTATCTTAGGTTATATTTCTCAGCAGTGTCATTTATCTTAGGTTATATTTTTCAATAATATAATTCATCTGAGTTTATGGTTTTCAGAAATGCCATGTATTTTATTTTAATCTCCTCCTCCAAAAATACCAACATGACCCTAGCTTCAACAATGCTTGGTCTATATATTTATCTTGAAGACTTTGCCCTATTAGACAAGAAACAGAGACACTTACTAAGTGTACACGCCTATCTCAAATATCACAGGCTAGAAATATTTCGTACTTAGAGTATCTATATAACCCTCCCTAATCCCAGACACAATACTTGCTGTGGTTATCAGGATAATTTATCAATCCGGTTTGTTTATCAACAGCCACTGCGATGTTCTGAAAGATAATACGTCATTAGTGAATTTGGTATGTTCAAACATTGCTGGTAAAATATTTGAGATATCCGATGTCTCTGTCAAGTCGAGCATTAGGGCAGGGTATCTTGGTAATCTATACTCAGTGATATATTATGTAGAGGTTATCAGCGGGAACAGGACAAGTTCATGCTGAAAGCAGATGTACTGGGGTGAAAGATGCAAAAGAATCAGCTCCGCTGTGAAACCAGAATACAACACACTTCACACTCCTCAGCGGAAATCAGACAAACTTTCGTGTTTGTTATCAGAGGGCACAAACAGGGCCATATTAAGGAGAGGATTTTTACCTAAAAAAAAAGAGCTTTTAACTATTTTTGTGTACGATCACCTGCTGTTGTCTGTCTTCTTAGAAGTGCAGCTTAAACTAACTACGCTGCCAAAGACAGATGTGTCGGGCCATTGGTTAAAATAAAACGGCAACGCAACACATTTTCTATTCTCTGGATTACATCCTGTTGGAAAACTGGTAGCGACAGAGATCCTGCTACCAGAAAGAACCAGCGGGAGTTTGAGAATGAACATTTGAAGATGAACTAAACTGGTAGCGACAGAGATCCTGCTACCAGATAGAACCAGCGGGAGTTTGAGAATGAACATTTGAAGATGAACTAAACTGGTAGCGACAGAGATCCTGCTACCAGATAGAACCAGCGGGAGTTTGAGAATGAACATTTGAAGATGAACTAAACTGGTAGCGACAGAGATCCTGCTACCAGATAGAACCAGCGGGAGTTTGAGAATGAACATTTGAAGATGAACTGCTATCACTTTCTCCTTTGTTTTTATACCATTCCCGATATTTTCCCATCATGCAACACGTTCCTTTTATAAAAGGATGCACTATAGAAGATACCACTCTAGTAAGTTGGTTTATGATTATATCGAGTCAGACAAGTTCAGTGGTAAGTCCACTGGCTTTTTAGCTGGTTGTCTATAGTTTGGTTCAGTAAAGGGAAAAACTTTTGACTAGAACTGACTTCTGGTTAAAATAGCTTAAGAAAATGGGCACCAGAATAAATCTGGGAAAGTAAAGGTGGCCAGTGTCTTCAAGAGATTCGATAATATTAAGTGTGGCATGAGTAAGAATAGGAACTCGCAGGGCAGAATTAATGTTTAAACAGCAAGCTATGAGAGGAGAGTGGTGGCCTAGTTGATAGGAACTTACTTGCTATCACCGGGTTACAGCATGGCAGGTTTGAAACCATGCCCGGACAAAAAAAATACCGGGTTCTGATTTCTTAATTGACAAGACCACTCTTCAAGTCGACTCAGCTGTAAATGAGTACCTGATGCATTAGTTAAGGGAGGTAAAGACAGCAAGTAATGGAACTAGCCACCCCACCAAA
Source organism: Meghimatium bilineatum (assembly GCA_034231615.1). NCBI lineage: Eukaryota > Metazoa > Mollusca > Gastropoda > Stylommatophora > Philomycidae > Meghimatium > Meghimatium bilineatum. The sequence continues at coordinate 3,942,036 of CM067303.1, forward strand.
TAGTTGCTGCGGCTTAGCACATGAAGTTTATCTACATCTGCTGCCGTGGGACACACCTTTACCTTTATGAGAACCATCAGCATGCATAAGAGCTTAGACATCTACTGGGATAGACTGAGCACTTATGAGTGTGCCCACAGTTCAGTGACATTGGTTCCTAACCAGTAACCAATATTTATTTCCAAAAACTAGCATGGTTCGGACATGTATGCAGGCACGATTCCTTGTCAAAAACAATACTGCAGGGAACTGTCGAGGGTGGAAGAAGAAGAGGAGGAAAAATAAAAACATGGACAGACAACATCAAGGAATGGACAGGGCAAGATATTTCAACACTCATCCGCATTTGCTGAGGATAGAATTCGCTAGACTCTGTGTGCTGAGCCATCCAATGTGGTACCCGTACGACCCTAAAGGGTTATGGGTTTATTGATTGATGTGATTTATTTCCAAAGTTGTTGGATCAACTCGAGACAGCTTTCGGTGAGGATTTGTGCTAGATTTTGTATTTCAAGCTAAATATATTTTCTCCTTAAGATTTTCAGAAAAATCCAGATTCATTGTCAAAATTATCCCTATTTAGTGCATCCTTTTATCAACATATTCAATGATATTTTTTTTATTGTTTATGTTTTATATAGCAAATTTATGTTACTACATAAATATTTTGACTACATGGACAAAGTTGTTATATTGGGATTTGATTGGACTAAATATTCTGACTTGGAGCTTGCATGTATCATCCATTGCTGTGTCCATATACAGGCAGACCTCACTAATCACTTTAGTATAACAATAAGGATAACTGGATATAGGATCAAAGGTAGACCAAGAAAATGGTGGATAGAAAATATAATGATAGCCTTGAAAAACATGGGACTCGAAGCAAACATGGTGATACATCAGATTTTGGAATGACAATTGAGGGGGAATCAGCCCCTCACCCAAAGTCAAGTGTGGATAGGACTAGCCATCATTCACTGGGGAAAGACAATAGACTCCCTAATCATCTTCAGCATGTTCCCCCTGTAATCATCATCAGTTGAGATTCTTGATTCTTCTTGATTAGAAAACTGGCCTCACAGCAGGGGGGGGGGGCATTCCCATAAGTGCTTCGTCCTCTGTTCCAGCAGCCATTCGACTCAATGGTGTTTCGAGTCCAATGCCGCTGAAACAGACGTCAATATCAGGGCACAACTCTGACCCTTGCGACAGGTTTCTTTGTTGTTCCACCCACCCACGTCGTGCCCGTAACTAGTTCAAGCACAACGTCGGACTGTCGGAACAACATGGTAACTGTTATCGAAGGTTACGACTACGGGATTGTATAGATGACATACCATGAAACTTCTAAAAGAAGATAACCTCAATATAAAGTCATGTCATCTACTAAGGTTTTCTGTTGCATGGTTGCTCTGTCTAGTGAGCCATTGGTGAGACCCACAGACGCAACCGCATGCACAGTTCAGAGACTACTTTCAATGGATGAATTTTCGTTCTATTTTCTCATCACAAAGTAATGACAGCTTGCTTGTTCAATTCAATTACTTTTATCAACTCTAATTTCCAAGCCGTTGTCTATTATCATCTCCCAACAGTGAGTTACTGATATTCAATCAGATGTATACGTAATGAAAACATTAAAAAGACACATTTTAAATTATGAGCATCATAATGGAACAAACCATAGGAAATCATGATACAAAACGTAAATAGACTTGTAAAAAAATATAACTTGGCATGATTGGGAACATATATTAAAATAATCACAGTAAAATAACACTTGATAAGAATATTAACAACTTTTGTAGGAAGAAATCTCAGGGAGAAGTTGTAACTGGTGGTTCTTCAGACAACTGTGGTGAACCAGTCAACGGTCGTGTTGCAAGACGCGCTGCAGGCCATCTCTTGTGATAGTAGTCACTTTTGACATGTGTGATGGTCAACATCTGACCTGTTGGTTAGGATATATTGACACTCATAATAAACAAATTCATACTATTAAAAAAACAACTAACTATTACTGTTAAAAGCAAGCAAATTAATACAGTTAAATACAAGCAAATTAATATGGTTGAAAACAAGGAAATTAATATGGTTACAAGCAAGCAAATTAATACAGTTAAAAACAAGAATAATAGATTACGAAATGAAGATATCAGGGAAAGAATGGGTATAACACCTTGCACAGAATACATAGAGAGAGAACAGATCAAGTGGTTTGGACACATTATGAGAATGTATCATGCCCGTATACTCATGCAGGCATATAACCAAATGAGATCAGGGTACAAAGCCAGAGGAAGACCACGGAAAAGATGGATCGAAAACATCAGGGACATCCTGAATATACAAGGTCATAGCACAGCCGAGGCCACACATCTGGCTTTAGAATGCAAGCCCGAGCTCCCTACGCTTAACGGCAAGAGTGGATAACAAACCACCTGGGGAAAGAGAATAGACAATAAAAACAAGCACATTAATACCGTTAAAAACAAGCAAATTAATACAGTTAAAAACAAGCAAATTAATACAGTTAAAAACAAGCAAATTAATACAGTTAAAAACAAGCAAATTAATACCGTTAAAAACAAGCAAATTAATACCGTTAAAAACAAGCAAATTAATACCGTTAAAAACAAGCAAATTAATACAGTTAAAAACAAGCAAATTAATACCGTTAAAAACAAGCAAATTATTGCCAATAAAAAACTTCTTCATCATTTGTGTTAGTTCCCACAATCCTGCAGATTAGCGGAATGTAGTCTGGAGAATTTAATATCCTGTGTAATCGTTTACAGAACATCGGAACCTTTTGGCCTGACACATCTGACTTCAGCATGGATTCTGGGCCACTTTGACCCTATTATGAGATGGGACAGCCAATTCTACCCCAAAACTTCCTTATTTGTCTCTTACGACATGCATGGATGCCACTATTCTTTTTCTTTCTTTTTCATCCCAGGCAATAAACAGGCATGATAAAACCAAATTTAAACAGCAAATTATTATATGTACTGATTTAAAAAAAACAACAACACAACAGACTCATTGGCAGGCACTTGTTTTGGCAGACAATGTTGATAGCATAATATTGAAAAGAGATAGGACCAACCCAATAAGGACAGACATTGATGACTTACTGCAGATTGAAGAAGAAGATGCTGGAGGTAATAACATGCACAGATGAAGAATGAAAGAAACCCTTGGGGTGTCCAGGTTTGAGGGGAGAAAGTCAGTCATCTCTGGAAAGTACAAGTATCATATAATCAGCATCTGACTGAGACTTTGAGATCAGTATCTGACTGAGACTTTGAGATCAGTATCTGACTGAGACTTTGAGATCAGTATCTGACTGGGACTTTGAGATCAGTATCTGACTGAGACTTTGAGATCAGCATCTGACTGAGACTTTGAGATCAGTATCTGACTGGGACTTTGAGATCAGTATCTGACTGAGACTTTGAGATCAGCATCTGACTGAGACTTTGAGATCAGTATCTGACTGGGACTTTGAGATCAGTATCTGACTGAGACTTTGAGATCAGCATCTGACTGAGACTTTGAGATCAGCATCTGACTGGGATTTTGAGATCAGCATACTCTTGGATGGCTGCTGGAAAGGAGAGAGTAGCACTTATGGGAATGTCCCAAGTGCTGTGATTCTAGTATCTAATCAGGAATCAAGAAGAGTGATAGACAATGATAGATGTGGGTGGACAACAGCACGAGATGGAAACACTGTAGCTTGTTTGAGACAGAGATAGGCCCGGCAACACATGGGCGATTATTTATGTTCATATTTTTTAAAAAAAAAAGAGTATAAAATCAAGATTCACCTGGTGTTGCCTGGGTCCAAGAATGAAAAAATAGAAACACTACCTGCCATGTCATACAGCATGACTAAGGAGGTATGGGGGTGGAGCTGACTATCACATCCTATAGAAGGACAAAGTAACCCAGAAGACAAGATAAAGTTGGATGCGCCAGGCATCATTATAAAAGCCGCCCGTGTATTGTCAGGGCCCGAAAGGGGAACAAATAATAGCAACACTGTTTACCTTCCACGCATGTCATAAAAGGTGACTAATGAGGTTATGGGATGGAGTTGGCTGTCCCATCCCATATAGGGTCAGTGACCCAAAGCCATGCTGAAGCCAGATGTGTCAAGCAGATATCGCAGCACTACTGTAAACTATGACACAACGTATTCCGTTCTCCGGACTACATCCAGCTAATCTGCAGGAGTTTGAGAACGAACACAGAAGAAGATTATAAAAGTGCAAACATCGCAGTTAAGCAATAAACCATGACACAATGGATTCCATTTTCCGGATTAAATCTTGCTAATCTGTATGAATTTGAGAATGAATAAAAAAGAAAACGATAACCAAGATTACATTTTTTTTAAAGTGTCACAGTTCCCACTGTCTGCTTGTATATTTATATATTTACTGTATTTCTAATCATAAAAGGGTTAGGATGATAATGGGTCATAGTTCAAGCTGATATAGCTAATGCAATGTAAGAGGTCAAATGCAGTTCAGCACATACTACAATTGTGCAAATGTAACATTGAATTGTGGTACTCTATCTGTAGGACCTATAAAACATGGTCAAGTGGTTAGAGATATGGCTTCACACCTCAAACAGTTGGGTAGATAGATAAAATATGGTCAAGTGTTTAGAGATCTGGCTTCTCACCTCAAACAGATGGACAGAGATAAAACATGGTCAAGTGGTTAGAGATCTGGCTTCTCACCTCAAACAGATGGACAGAGATAAAATATGGTCAAGTGTTTAGAGATCTGGCTTCTCACCTCAAACAGATGGACAGAGATGAAACATGGTCAAGTGACTAGAGATCTGGCATATTAACTCAAACAGATGAACAGATAGATGAAACATGGTCAAGTGACTAGAGATCTGGCATATTAACTCAAACAGATGAACAGATAGATGAAACATGGTCAAGTGACTAGAGATCTGGCATATTAACTCAAACAGATGAACAGATAGATGAAACATGGTCAAGTGACTAGAGATCTGGCATATTAACTCAAACAGATGAACAGATAGATGAAACATGGTCAAGTGACTAGAGATCTGGCATATTAACTCAAACAGATGGACAGAGATAAAACATAGTCAAGTGACTAGAGATCTGGCATATTAACTCAAACAGATGAACAGATAGATGAAACATGGTCAAGTGACTAGAGATCTGGCATATTAACTCAAACAGATGGACAGAGATAAAACATAGTCAAGTGACTAGAGATCTGGCATATTAACTCAAACAGATGAACAGATAGATGAAACATGGTCAAGTGACTAGAGATCTGGCATATTAACTCAAACAGATGAACAGATAGATGAAACATGGTCAAGTGACTAGAGATCTGGCATATTAACTCAAACAGATGAACAGATAGATGAAACATGGTCAAGTGACTAGAGATCTGGCATATTAACTCAAACAGATGGACAGAGATAAAACATAGTCAAGTGACTAGAGATCTGGCATATTAACTCAAACAGATGAACAGATAGATGAAACATGGTCAAGTGACTAGAGATCTGGCATATTAACTCAAACAGATGGACAGAGATAAAACATAGTCAAGTGACTAGAGATCTGGCATATTAACTCAAACAGATGAACAGATAGATGAAACATGGTCAAGTGACTAGAGATCTGGCATATTAACTCAAACAGATGAACAGATAGATGAAACATGGTCAAGTGACTATAGATCTGGCATATTAACTCAAACAGATGAACAGATAGATGAAACATGGTCAAGTGACTAGAGATCTGGCATATTAACTCAAACAGATGGACAGAGATAAAACATAGTCAAGTGACTAGAGATCTGGCATATTAACTCAAACAGATGAACAGATAGATGAAACATGGTCAAGTGACTAGAGATCTGGCATATTAACTCAAACAGATGAACAGATAGATGAAACATGGTCAAGTGACTAGAGATCTGGCATATTAACTCAAACAGATGAACAGATAGATGAAACATGGTCAAGTGACTAGAGATCTGGCATATTAACTCAAACAGATGAACAGATAGATGAAACATGGTCAAGTGACTATAGATCTGGCATATTAACTCAAACAGATGAACAGATAGATGAAACATGGTCAAGTGACTATAGATCTGGCATATTAACTCAAACAGATGAACAGATAGATGAAACATGGTCAAGTGACTAGAGATCTGGCATATTAACTCAAACAGATGAACAGATAGATGAAACATGGTCAAGTGACTAGAGATCTGGCATATTAACTCAAACAGATGAACAGATAGATGAAACATGGTCAAGTGACTAGAGATCTGGCATATTAACTCAAACACATGCTCAAATATCTATTAGCAGTCTTTATCTTCATGTTCATTCTCTTGTTGGATTCAGACGTTGATAAGGATTTCTCCAATGAAATGTGGTCACCAGCCCCGAGTCAGAACTGTAGAGCTTATCCATCCGAGCTGTATCAGATGGTCATAGTTTTCGTCTTGTGGTGTTATACAGTGGGCAATTCTGTAAAATATGCTCTGTGTTCTCTGCAGATTGTTTACAGTGTCATCATTTCCAAACCATCTATATGTATGTTGCTCAAGTCTGTTGTGACCTAAATATCTAAATATAATTTTTTTCTCTTTTCTTCCAAGCTTGTGGAAAGCATCATCTGTTTTGGCTGCATGGGTGAGTTGAGTTCAATTCCATGTCCATGGAACTTTTAATGATGGGACTTCAATTTTTGAAATGATACAGTGGAATCCCTCTATAGTGCATTCTGTTATAACAAATTTCTTTATATAACACAATTTTTCAAAATCCCTTATTATATTTATTCTATATTGTATGTACTGTATAAATCGAATTTCTGTTATTACATACATATTTTGTCGGTCCTGACCAAGTTATTAGAACGGGATTACACTGTACCAAATCATCTATCTGTTGTTGCAGACAGTGGTTTCCATGAGATTTGTAGAATGAATATCACAGAAGAAAGGTTATAGATATTATTTACGTACCATCGAACCACCAACCTTTAAGTGCATGTCTGGCCTCATCCGCAGCCTGACTGCTTGAGCATTTCATGTAGACACATTCTTCATCAATGTCTTTGTCAATACTAATGTGTACAATACTATCTACATTCTGGCACTTTTCAAGAATACTGTTAGTCACATACGCTTTCCAGTTGCCCTCTTTTTGCCTGTTTGGGAAGGAAATAATATCTATAACATTGTTACTAGGAACAAATGTCTTCTACTTTGTTCAGTCTATACTGATTCATAAAACTTATTAACAGGGAAACTTCTTCTTTTTCACTTATTGACAGGGAAATAAGAACGATCTTAATACATAATACTGGAAACTGAGAGCTGTGGAGAGCCATGATCGCCTATGCCAACCGGCATGGACCCGATGACGGTTACCAGATCCAGGTTATAGTTTTGTAAGGATCTGATATTACTTCTAGCATACAATCTTCTGCATTCGTTCTCAAACTCCCGCAGATTAGGAGAATGTAGTCCAAAGAATGGAATGCATTGTGTCATTGTTTGCAGCTCTACTGCATGCTGCAATATCTGCACCTTTAGCCTGACACATCCAATTTCAGCATGGCTTCTTGGTCACTTTGACCCTATATGGGATAGACAGCCAACTTCACCCCATAACCTCCTTAGTCACCTCTTACAACATGCATGAAGATGGACAGTGCTGCTATTCTTTGTTCCCCTATCAGGCCCCGAAGTACACAGGCATTACTGTATAACAATAATAATACAGGTAAAATCCCACTATTCTGCAGAAGATGGATGTGTCGGGCCATTGGCACAAATAAAACGGCGACACAATGCATTTCCATTCTCTGGACTGCATCCTGCTGGAGATCTAGTAGTACTGCTACAGGAGAAATCCAGCAGGAGTTTGTGAAATGAACGCTGAAGAAGAAATCCCACTATAACAACTTGGTCTGGACTGACCAAATGTATATGTAATAACAGAAATTCACTATACACAATAGTGATTAACCCTTTACCTGCTGAGGTATCCTTAAGGATATGATGAAAAGCCACAGTCATTTTGTGGAGATCCTTCTCTTCTTAGCTTCCCAGGGAAAAAATCCGCCTGGATGCTTATAATAATCATCGAGACAAATTGTTTCCCTGGGAAACTAAGAAGATCTCAGCAAAATAGGGGCAACCCCCTCATCATTTCCTTAAGGATACCTCCACAGTTAAGGGGTCAAGTATAAACAATAAAGAATAGTCACAGCTGACCATTCTAAGACTACGAGTAGCATGACAATTGAGATTATGGCGGTGACCAGGACATTTGAGTGCTACGTGGGTATGCACCCAGAAGGTAACGCAGGTCTGAATCTTGAGTGATTCTATGAGTATAATTAGGAAGGTACAAGTGGGTCTCGTTCACAAATAGTGGATTGAGATCTTGAGAAAGGTGAAGTTGAAAGTGGTTACATTTATTTTTGTACCAGGACATGTGGGTGTTCGAGGCAATGAAAGAGCAGATCAACTGGGGTCATGCGCGATTGTGGCACAGGGTGAAGGATCTAGCTGAAGTTTTGAACTCTATAAGAGATATAGCATGCGAGAGTGAGACTAGTGTGGATGATGACTCTTTTTCAATGTCCAGGATTAAAAATCAGGGATTAATATAGTGTTGCTAAAAGTCAACATTTTGGAGGGCGCAGAAGAATGATGGTCAACCAGCAGAGGACCAGTACTGTCAGCAGAAGTGTAATGGTGGATACACTTAAGGAGAGATTGCAGCAACTATGGACGTGTCCAGTTTGCAGTGATGATGACCCCACGACTAACTAACTAATAGAGAATAAGATAAATATAATTGGGGATATTGAAAAGTGTTGTTAAATAGGGAAATATGTTATAAAAGGATACGCTTTAGAGGGATTCCACTGTAAAAAAATTGGTAGCATCCAGGACGTAGCTATCAACCCAGCATTTGTTGGCTGTGGTGATTTTCTAGGCAATATAAATACATTCAGTAGGTTGCCATTGCTTTCTGAATGGTCCGGATGCACAATTGCCTGTGGTGAGGATCGAACTCTGTACCTTTGCCGTCACAGACACGCTCTGTAATTCCACTGTAATTGTTGTTAAATAATAAAATATGTTATAAAAGGATGTGCTATAGAGGGATCCACTGTAATTGTTGTTAAATAGGGAAATATGTCATAAAATGATGCGCTATAGAGGGATTCCACTGTAATTGAAACATATAGTGTATAGGACATTGCTAGCCAACCATCTTAGAACTTTTAGACTGCACAAATATATTGTATTATGGCGACAGTAATTCTTATGCGACATATTCTTTCCAGAAAATGGTCTTTCTTATGTATTCTCTGAAAACTCAGCGATTCTGAATCAGTTGACCTGTCGCAGCTAGAGACATAGTTTATGCAATCTGATATATCACTGCACCATCGTCGTCTTGGGTGCCCGCTTCCCCTGTTGCCACTAACTCTGCCTTCAGCTATTAATCTTTCCATGCTGTTATGTCTTTTATATGACCAAAAAACACAGCTTTCTTGTTAGGATGTCGATATCCTCATCATCATCATCATCAAGTGCCGTCTCCGCAACGAAGGTTGGCTGCAACGTATCTCCAACATCTCCTGTCTCTTGTCTTGGTGGTGCACTCTGCTAGACTGTAACCTGTCCATCGTGTAATGTTACTCTCCCACTTGTATCTCTGCCTACCTCTTGCTCGCTTCCCTTTGACTTTACCCTCAAGTAAGGTCTTCAATAGGGTGTCATGTCTTTTAATGTGTCCAAAGTATTTTATTTGCCTGATCTTTATTTCCCTTAGTAGTTCTTTCTTCATATTAAGTGTCTTTAGCACCTCTTTATTTGTTTTCTTCTCTTTCCATGATGTTCTCCCTATTCTTCTATATACCCACATCTCAAAGGCATCAATTTTGTCTTCTAATTGTTTATTTAGTGTCCATGTTTCTGAGCCATACATTAATATGGAATAGATGTAGCATTTTATAATGCTCATTTTTAACTTGTTTGTAATTTGTTTAGATATTAATAATTTCCTCATGTCATTGAAGGTACTTTTAGGTCGATATCCTATATATGTACTATGTTGACAGTACAATGTGAATTAACGGTTTTCAAAATCCCTAGTGCGTAGGGTCCACTAACCACTCTCTTACACCCAAATTCAGTTTATTCCTGGGAATTCTTGTTTATGGACAACTGTATGCTCAACGCTCCCAGTATGTATAACATGAAGGAAAGCATGGATCTCTTCACTTTGGCTCTTAATGATTTTAGTATTGCTATAAGTAAATCAAAAATATTAGTAATGCACTGACCAGCAACAGGTAGTTCTTACACATTATCGTCAGGGGTAAAAAAAACTCTGCAATGCAAATAAGTATCTCATCAGCACTCTACCGGATGCCACAACAATTTATGAAGATGTTGCATTATGCATTGCTCGCAACAGTAGATGTTTTGGGGGTCTTTGTGCAAATGTCTGTATCTACTGTGGTATGAGCATGAACACCAAAATGAAGGCCTACCATGCAACTTGTCTGCCCTCGTTGCTCATGTAGATTCATCTTCATCAGCATTCATTTTTAATATCCCACTATTCTCTTTTGTAACAGGATAATGTTTTGATTTCCAACTTGATTTCCAGAAGAATGTTGTCCAGGAAATAGAAATGCTTTTTGCGCCATTTTATTTGTGCCAATGGCCAGACACTTTGCTATATGTAGATGAAACCTAGAAACTAATTTAAAACACAGAAGAAACTAACAAACTTCTTCCAAACACAGAAGATAAGAAACTTACAAACTGCTTCCAAACACAGAAGATAAACTTACAAACTGCTTCCAAACACAGAAGATAAACTTACAAACTGCTTCCAAACACAGAAGATAAACTTACAAACTGCTTCCAAACACAGAAGATAAACTTACAAACTGCTTCCAAACACAGAAGATAAACTTACAAACTGCTTCCAAACACAGAAGATAAACTTACAAACTGCTTCCAAACACAGAAGATAAACTTACAAACTGCTTCCAAACACAGAAGATAAACTTACAAACTGCTTCCAAACACAGAAGATAAACTTACAAACTGCTTCCAAACACAGAGAAGATAAACTTACAAACTGCTTCCAAACACAGAAGATAAACTTACAAACTGCTTCCAAACACAGAAGATAAACTTACAAACTGCTTCCAAACACAGAAGATAAACTTACAAACTGCTTCCAAACACAGAAGATAAACTTACAAACTGCTTCCAAACACAGAAGATAAACTTACAAACTGCTTCCAAACACAGAAGATAAACTTACAAACTGCTTCCAAACACAGAAGATAAACTTACAAACTGCTTCCAAACACAGAAGATAAACTTACAAACTGCTTCCAAACACAGAAGATAAACTTACAAACTGCTTCCAAACACAGAAGATAAACTTACAAACTGCTTCCAAACAAGTTACAAATCTGAAGACAAGGAGTAGAGCTGTAGGATATATAGTTGCTCTCCTCATCAAAATCTGACATGAAAAAAAATCAATAAAAAAGAAACATCCAATGACATTATAAATAACAAAATATAATTGAATCATTTCTTTTATAGGATATTGATCTATTCGTTGATCAATTTGAAGGCGTCACCATTATGACAGTACATTGTGTGCAAGCAGATATCTCCGTGAAGAAGGTTAGCTGCAACAGACTTCCAACATCTAGTCTCTTGCCTTGTTGGTGCACTCTGCTAGACTGTAACCTGTCCATTTCATGATGTTTCCCTCCCCCGTATACCTCTGCTTACCTCTTAATTGTCACCCCTCAATTCTACCCTCAAGTAATGTCTTCAACAAGGTATCATATCTTTTAATATGTCCACATTATTTTATTCTGTAATTTCTTTTAATATTTCTTATTTTATTTCATACAAGGTGTTGTCAGAGCCTCTTTATTTTCTTCTCACTCCATGAAGTTCTCCTTGTTCTTCTATAAATCTTCATCTTACAGGCATCATTTTGTCTTCTGGTTGTTTATTGATTATGCAAGTTTCTGAAACATAAATTGGTAAATTTCTTGTTCAAGTAACCACTGTGCTATAAATAGCGCAATGTTTATATTCCGGACTACCAGACGTCATGGATTTCCGCGCACTGCCAATGAAATTAATGGATGCCATGACGTCACACCGCAGAAGCAAAAAGGATGGTCCAAGCGCGCGACGTGGTTTTAGGAATGAGAATTCTTAGAGAATTAATTATTAATTCTAAACACTGATTCTAACCCTTTTCCCCCCTCCCAAAAAAATCTATAAAACTAATTCTAATCCTTTTAACCCCCATTTACCAAAATCTATAATCTTACACAACTTATCTAACACTGCAAAGTCACAATGGTGGAGGTTAGGAAACACTGTGAATCCAGGCCAAAGGTCACAACAGTTACTTGAACAATGAAAGCGCCCATAAATTAATGTAGACTAAATGTAACATTTTATCATTCTCATTTTTAGTGTGTTTGCAATTTGTTTAGATGTTCGTACTGTTACCCGTTATCACATATCACTGTCCTACCATAGTTCTAATGGCATAATGGAACTAATGTGATATTGGAACTATAGCAGAACAGTGGTTAGTGATGTATGACTGAAACTAATGTAACATAATGAAACTAATGTGATATTGGAACTATAGCAGAACAGTGGTTAGTGATGTATGACTGGAACTAATGTAACATAATGAAACTAATGTGATATTGGAAATATGGTAGGACAGTTGTTAGTGCTATGTATCTGGAACTATGGTAGGACAATTGTTAGTGCTATGTATCTGGAACTATGGTAGGACAATTGTTAGTGCTATGTATCTGGAACTATGGCAGGACAATTGTTAGTGCTATGTATCTGGAACTATGGTAGGACAGTTGTTAGTGCTATGTATCTGGAACTATGGTAGGACAATTGTTAGTGCTATGTATCTGGAACTATGGTAGGACAATTGTTAGTGCTATGTATCTGGAACTATGGCAGGACAATTGTTAGTGCTATGTATCTGGAACTATGGCAGGACAATTGTTAGTGCTATGTATCTGGAACTATGGTAGGACAGTGATTAGAGCTACACAAGCCATAGATGGGGGGAGGGAATTGAAACTTCTCTTAGGAAGTCAGAATATGACACAGAGTATTAGAAAGATGACATCGAGTATGAAAAAAGATGACATCGAGTACTAAGAAATGACATTGAGTACTAGGAAGAGTCTTGATTAGAAACTGGCATCACAGCACGTGGGGCATTCCCATAAGTGCTCCGCACTCTGTTCCAACAGCCATTCGACTCGATGGTGTTTTGAGTCTAATGCTCCTGAAATAGACGTCGACATCAGGGCACAACTCTGGCCCTTGCGACAGGTTTCTTTGTTGTTACAGATGTCTTGACTAAAAGTACTGCAATACAGTGCTCTATCAACAGCGAATGCAGATGTCTTGACTTCAAGCAATACAGTGCTCTATCAACAGCGAATGTGTCTATAACAAGTGATATAACATTTCTATACCTTGTATCTACTTGTTTATGTTATCATACGACTCTCACCTTGACTGTGCCAGGTTTTATCACTGTATACAGTCGGCTGTGGATGGTCAATAATCTATATCACATAATAGCAATTAAATTACAATCATGAATCAATATAACACTTCCCTAACTAGAGTCACAACATTGTCTTATAGTTCATAAAATCCAGTCGAAGACGGATGTGTCGGGCCATTTGTGGCCATTTGCGCAAGTAAAACGGCGACACAACGCATTTCCATTCTCTGGACTACATCCTGCTGGAAATCTAGTAGGATCATGGTCCTGCTATAAGGGAGATCCAGCGGGAGTTTGAGAATGAACGCTGAAGAAGAAGTTCATAAAATGTATTTTCATTCACATTTTAAAATCTATCAGTAGTGGCTAAGTTTTGGTGGGCACCAATTTAGTTCACCTTCCACCTTCAACATTTCCTTGAAAAAATAGTTTCTGAAAGTCAACTGTCTATTGTCATTCTCCAGGCCCCGTAGTCGTAACCTTCGATAACAGTTACCATATTGTTCCTACAGGCTGATGTTGTGCTTGAACTAGTTACAGGCACAGCATGGGCGGGCGGAACAACAAAGAAACCTGTTGCAAGGGTCAGAGTTGTGCCCTTATGTCGACGTCTGTTTCGGTGGCATTAGACTCTAGACACCATCGAGTCAGATGGCTACTGGAACAGAGGGTGGAGCACTTAGGGAAATGCCCCATGTGCTGTGAGGCCAGTTTCTAATCAAGAATAATTCCCCAGGTGAATGATAGGTGATAGTATCCACACTTGTCAATAAGATGGAAACCTCAACTGTCGTTCCATGGCCAGACGATGTGTCGCCTTGATTACAAACATGCATCCGTATTTGTTCAAGGTTATCTTGATGTTTTCTTTGGTGTACCTTCTGCTCTATATCCAAATATTCTTTTGCTATATACTCTTATTGGTATTTTGTTTGGGTAAAGTGAAATGTGTTTCATTATATGTTCAAACGAAACAAACATCATTTCACTTTAACCAATAGTAATCTCGATAGTCTGCAATTTTGTCTATATATTCCTGAATCACTATACATGTCTTATGTTGTACCTCAGTGTTTCCCCAACCATCTTTCGGATGGTACCCCTTTCTGGGTTATATTTTCTATTGATGTAATTATAAAATGCTATATCTACTCTATATTAATGTATGGCTCAGAAACATGGACAATAAACAAACAACTAAAGACAGAATTGATGACTTTGAGATGTGGGTTTAAAGAAGAATAGGGAGAATTTGTGGAAAGAGAAAATGAGCAAATAGGTTCTAACTACTAAGAGAAATAAAGATCAAACAAATAAAATATTTTGGACATATTAAAAGACATGACATCTTGTTGAAGACCTTACTTGAGGGTAAAGTCAAGAGGAAGTGAGCATGTGGTAGGCAGAGATACAAGTGGGAGAGAAATATCATGAGATGGACAGGTTACAGTCTGACAGAGTACACCACCAAGGCAATAGACAGGGATGTTGGAGGTCTGTTGCAGCCAACCTTCGTTGCAGAGACGGCACTTGATAATTTCTTTTTCTTTCGTTGACTTGAAACATGTCTATATCTGTAATTCTGTCTACTGAATAAAACTCACTGTCTTTTGTAGTTCACAAAGTGGCCCATAGAGTTTTGATTCCAATGTTAATTCTTCTGACCAATATGTCAGCTTCAGCATTTCATACTCAGAACACTCTTGAAGTATATGTTTGGCACTCTGTGCTGCCTGTCCACATGTACACATGGCTGTGTTGCCAATCTTGAACTTTGTGTACATGTGACTGCGGAGTCTGTTGTGTCCCGTACAACTTGTTCTGATGTGTTCATAATGTGATAGTCATCTTGTGTTGGTGTTTGTGGCTTTCTTATTGACTTGATCATCTGTTTTTTCTGATGGTAGGTGATTGATACCTCTGGTTGATCTTTGGCAGCACCTTCCTTAGCCAGTTGGTCTGCTTTTTCATTTCCTGGTATTCCACAGTGAGAGGGTATCCACTGCATAGTTACCCTATACTGGTAAGACAGTTCATTAAATAGTTTTTTCCACAGAAGACGGATGTGTCGGGCCATTGGCACAAATAAAACGGCGACACAACGCATTTCCATTCTCTGGACTACATCCTGCTGGAATTCAAGTAGGACCATGGTCCTGCTACAAGAGAATTCAGCAGGAGTTAGAGAATGAACGCTGAAGAAGAAGAAGAAATAGTTTTTGTAAGTCTGTTACGGTAGTTTTCCAGACTGGAGAGCTTGAAGCACTGACCTTGCATCTGTCAGGAATACCAAGGCTGTAGGCCAGTGTTGATGATGATTCTACTGCAGTCAGTCCATTGCGACAAAAGAAAAAGAGAAAAGCGTGTGAACTTTCTTTGTGACCACTTATTCAATATTTCACGGTGTTGTGGTGGCCCAAAAATAACAACATTGTTATCTACAATACATGTCATAAGAGGCGACTAAAGAGATGTTGGGGGTGGGGATGACTGTTCCATTCCATATAGGGACAAAGTAATTGAGAACCCACGCTGAATTCTGAGATGTCAGACTAAAAGATGCAGATATCGTTGCCAAGCTGTAAACCACAACACAATGTTTTCCATTCCTCAGGACTACATCATGCTTACCTGCATGAGTTTTTGAAAGCGATCACAGAAGATATAGTCAAAATAGTTATCTTTCTTTAGTTATCCCTTCAGAGAGGTTGACAGATCAACTCCGGAAATTTGTTTCTACAGTGATTTCTATAAAAGATTTAATTTCAGTAGCATGCCATTGCATTATGAACTGTCTAATTGCCTACAACTGAATTCAAACTCATTTTCCTCATGAGACATGATCATTCCCTTCAAGCTCATCACCGGACTGTTAGTTAAACGACAATAATAATATATCTACCAATGAGATATCCCTAAGCCAAATTTCTCATACAGACCTGTACCCATTGCCAGACTTCAAATTCATCGCCATGTATCAGACGAGTCTCCAATCTAATACGTGACTCGTTGGCAGCAATGAATTCTACAGCTTTGTTCCAGAGAGGTTGAAGTTTGAATCTTAAATGAATAGTGTAAATTATACAAGTAAAATAGCTTCTTTATCATTATCATGGCTAGAGGCATTGAGAACAAATTGAAAAAAAAACGTTATGGTTGTCTGGTCATTTGAGGGATAGCTTTCAGGCTTTTGAATACAGTGGAATATCATTTATAACAACTTGATCCGAACCAACAAAATATGTATGTAATAACAGAAATTCACTAAATACAGTAAAAACAGGTTTCTTTGTTGTTCCGCCCACCCATGCTGTGCCTGTAACTAGTTCAAGCACAACATCAGCCTGTAGGAACAATATGGTAACTGTTATCGAAGGTTACAACTACAGGGCCTGGAGAATGACAATAGACAGTATAGAATAAGTATAATTTGGGATTTTGAAAAGTGTTGTTATATAGGGAAATTTGTTATAACAGAATACGCTATATAAAGATTCCACTGTACTACCTACAACGGCCAGATTTCTGTTAAAAATCAGTGATGTAGAATATAGGACAAATATATTTATTTGGCAGCAAATGATGAACTCGCAGGTTGTAGAGATCCACTTTTGGCGATAGTGATATGGCATAGGCACGCTTGGTTTTAATCATGTAATGAGATGTATCACTTGCACAATCTCAGCCAGTCATAGGTGCACAGTATTTGCAAAATGTTTTCATTAATTCTGATTGTTTGTTTCATTTTCTATGGCCCTAGTACATCGAGGTGTCTACACATCGTGGTGTCTACACATCGTGGTGTCTACACATCGTGGTGTCTACACATCGTGGTGTCTACACATCGTGGTGTCTACACATCGTGGTGTCTGTAAATTGTCACATCTATACATCATGGTGTCTATACACAGTGGTGTCTAGGTACTTACTCAAATATTCACCTTTCAACTACACCGTAATCCTCTTCTTCTTCGTTCTCCAGTTTATGTCAGACACTGATATGGATTTTACCTATGAGCTGGACTGTGGCCACCAGCCCCAAGACACGGCAGTAGAGATTGTCCATCAGAGCTGTTTCAGATCGTCATAGTTTTCTTCTTGTGACGCTGTACGGTCGGCAGTTCTGTAAAAATATGTTCTGTGTTTTCTGGACATTGTTCAAAGTGGCACATATAGATATCACAAACTACAAACTTCCAGTACATGTGTTATTTGCGTTTGTCACCAACTACAAACTTCCAGTACATGTGTTATTTGCGTTTGTCACCAACTACAAACTTCCAGTACATGTGTTATTTGCGTTTGTCACCAACTACAAACTTCCAGTACATGTGTTATTTGCGTTTGTAACCAACTACAAGTTAGTCACTGTGGCCATGCTGGCAAACGTGTCTGCTCTTTCATTTCCCTCTACACCCACATGTCCAAGTACAAAATTGAAGGTAACTTTCTTAAGAACAGATTTTGTCATAGAATCAAGACATTGACAGCGTGGATATCCCGACTAAATCTTTTGAAGCAAAGTTAATATAAGTTGGTATAAGTTTCACGATTCATGGTATCATGTATAACTATTTGTGACATGATTTTTAATTATCACAGGTATAAGATATAACTAATACTTAGTCGTCACGTCATCAACATCATCATCATCACACTCCGGACACATCTACAGGTGCTCTGGTCTTGTACTCAATATGTTCGTCACCATGAGGTGAATGAGTGAGAGAGAGGGAAAATGAGAGGGATGGTGATAGAGAAGAGATAAAGGGAGAGAGGAAAGAGAGTGAATTGGAGAGAGATAAAGAGAGAGGGAGAGCAGACAGAGAGAGAGAGAGTGAGGGGGAAAGAGAGATTATAATGATGAAATGAGGCTGTAACTATGAATAAAAGTAACATACTTACACAAGACCTTTGAGGTTTGCATGGAGGAAGAAACACAAATACTTGAAACTGACAAAAGTTATTGACAACCTAGCTAGGGGAGACAATAACTACCTTACAGCAGGGGGAAGTAATTGGTCTCTGACATGCTGAATAGCTAGAAATGGTGGCCCATCCGATTCTTCTTCCTTGGTGTGATTATAGTGCTCCTGTAATATTTCTGCAGAAAATATTACAATTCTTGTACTTATGATTATTTTAGCCATACCTAAGTACAAAATAAGTACTTAGGAATGGCTAAAAGTACTTTCAATGACATGAGTAAAATATTGACACCTAAGCAAATTACAAACAATTTAAAAATGTGAATTATATAATGCTAAGTCTATTCTATATTAATGTATGGCTCATAAACATGAACAATTTAAAAAACAGCACTATGATCACAGTCCATCCTCCGTTGTGTCAATTAGTGATTACCTGTGTATTTCCCTTGACTATGTTTATCAGTTTATGTTTAACATTTGTTAATTTAAATATAATTATATTTAGGGTTAGGGTTAGTTATGTTTTAACATAACTAACCAATAACCCTAAACAATGAATATTTCAATTAATTATTGATACAATATTTAGAACAGTTAACCACAAAATACATAGGTAAGCACTAATGAAAGTAACAACAACGAAGATCGGTGGTTGGACTGCATTCACAGTACAAAAAAACAATTAGAAGACAGAACTGATGCATGTGAGATGTGGATATATAGAAGAATAGGGAGAAAATCATGGAAAGAGAAGAAAACAAAGAGGTTCTAACAACTATTCATATGAAGAAAGAATTATTAAAGGAAATAAAGATGAAGATTTTACTTAAGGATAAAGTTGAGGGGAGGTGAGCAAGTGGTAGGAGAGATACAAGTAGGAGAGGGATGGCCACGACATGACTAGGTTACAGCCTAGCACAGTACATCACCAAGACGATATGTTGGAGGTCTGTTGTAGCCAACCTTTGTTGCAGAGATGGCACTTGATGATGATGATAATGTATGGTAATAATTTTAACTGTGAGCAGGCAGCTCTTGACACATGATGATGATGCAGCTCTTGACACATGATGATGATGAAGTAAACACTTTAGCTGTGAGCAGGCAGCTCTTGACACATGATGATGATGATGATGCAGCTCTTGACACATGATGATGATGATGCAGCTCTTGACACATGATGATGATGATGCAGCTCTTGACACATGATGATGATGATGCAGCTCTTGACACATGATGATGATGAAGCAAACCCTTTATCTGTCAGCTGATGACTGTCTCCACTCACCAATAATTTGATCTACCAAAGCATAAACCTGCCTTTGTTCAATTTCATGTTTCCTCATTCTATACTTTATGTACCAGTAGAGCGCTATCAGAAATCCAATAACTGCAAAATAAACACAAGAGTGGTATGAGATGGGATTTGTAAGCTTCCATGACTGGGAATTACTAGCAATAAAGCAATTGTATCCTTTTATGAGTAAATGAATAATAAAATATTAAATTCGAGGGTTTATTAATACAGAAAAATTGTGCAGTAAATGGGATGTGAACCTGTCCAGCTAAGATAGCGCCAAGTCGCCTCGCAACTTAAGTCCACATGTTTTATGTCTTCGACCACATCACAGTAGCTTAGAATATACAGGTTGAACGTCTGGACTAAAATAACATCATTTATAAGGGATACACCGCCGAAGACGGAAATGTCGAGCCATTGACGCAAATAAAACGACACAACGCATTTCCATTCTCTAGACTACATCCTGCTAGAAATCTAGTAGGACCATGGTCCAGCTACAAGAGAGAGATCCAGTGGGAGTTTGAGAATGAATGCTGAAGAAGAAGAAAAATAAGCTCCTGGCAGGATGTGATGATCCTGAGATGATAGAATGTCTCTCTTCGGAGACTGAACATGCATCCAAAACCCAGAGAATATCAGAGAAAGTGGAATGCACAGCAGTAACATAAATAATAAGTAATAACACTAAGGATACTGTAATCTTGTTACTGTTACTAATCAAAGTAATAAATAAGTAAAAATACTCAATATAAAATATTGGAACTGAAAATAAAATCATCACAAAAACAATAAAAGTAACAAAAATAGTTTTTACGCTTCAGTCTAATAGGGGCCCCTATCAAGAAACAAGGGTCAAGAGATGTTTAATTCAATGTTTGTTAATTAATTTCGATGATAGTGCCTATAAGACAGCAACCCAGGAATAAGACAGGTCAGGAATACAACAAAAAGAAATGAAGAGAAGTAAGAACGATGGGAATGTGAGTGGTCACATGTAGAGAAAGTGAAGAACACAAGGAAAATAAAATAAACAAGTATAAAAAGTGATAGCAAAAATAAAATCTTATCATGATAAGGTGCTGGGCTGCCTGGATAAGAAGGAGTTCTTAGCTAAAGAGATTACTTCATTATCATCATGTGTTTGATGGTTGCTGATCCAATCATCAGTTAGGTAGGACACACATTAAGAAGACCCGCAGGACTAATCACAAAAAAGACATTGTAGAAGAAGAAGCAGAAGACATTGTTAAAAAATGGATTTAGTTAGCAAATACTAACCTATAAATAGAATGCATAGCTCGTACAAAACTCCGTAGACAGACCTGCGCAAGCGACACGGATAACTCATGGAAGCAACTTGTGATTCCAGTTTAGTCACATCTTCAAACTTTGAAGCTGGTGAGCCGTTATCCTGTAGAGCCCTGTGGATCAATCAAACATTAAAGATGAAGCTTGCTCAGCAAGTGCTATCGGTTCAATGTGTTCTGATTACCTTAGAAGTAAACAATATGACATCAGTTTTGGGAAAGCCATAAAATTTTGGTTGACTAATGTAAAAGTTTTAAACTTTATAATGGAAGCAAGTGTAAAATAGCAAAATAACGTGTTATTTGGTGCGTTATAAACACAACTGTCAATTTTAGTAAGTATGTACATTTTTCTGGAATGTTGGGTTGGTTTTTTTTGCTAAGGTTAGGGTTCAGGGATGAAGATGCAGATTGTTATAGGGAGTTGAGTTGGTTTTTATTTTGTGGATAAGAGTTTAGGAGTCGAGTGTTAGGGTTAGACATATTTCATATAAATGGCAGACATACTTCTTTAACAATAATGCCATCCAAAAAACATTGAAAGAAAGAAGATGCCATATCGTTGGTAAGTGTTGACTGTATATTTAGAATATATACAAGCACATTCAGGATATGTTTAACGCGAGGGAGATATGTGGTAATCAGAACAAAATGTACCGTCTATGATATAGCTTACATAAAGAACAAACCTTACATAAACAACAGACCTTACACATTACATAAGCGAACACATCTTAAATATTACATATCAAAGAAATCTTACATCTCACATAAGAAAGAAATATTCCCGCTTACATAACATAAAAATGTTAAAACTTACAGCATACATTACAAGGAACTTTCACATAAAAATGTTAAAACTTACAATTATAAATATAATTACAAATATAAACCTCCAATAGGTACAAATAGAAATCTCCAATAAGTGCAAATAGAAACCTCCAATTGGTACAAAAAGAACTCTCCCAATAGGCGCAAATATAAATCTCCAATATGTACAAATAGAAATCTCCAATAGGTGCAAATAGAAATCCCTATAGTAACAATTTACCTAATTTTCCAGTGAGGGTTGGCCAGGATGTGTTCCACGCAGCATTCAACCACCTCTGTTGAAGAACTCTGTGTGGATAATGGAATTATTACAAGAATTAGGGTGCCCAATTACACATAAACTCCACATGATCTGCTATGAAATGACAACAATGCACTCTAGACAGTCCAATAGGTGCTCAGTGTTTCCAATCAGATCTTGGGAAAATGACTAATAGAAATATAGAAGCATTGAGATTGTATTATTAAGTTTGTAGATTAAATGTTCTAAATATAAACATTAGTGCATTTTTTGTACTTTGAAAAAATAAACTAGATTTTGAAATTTAATCCTTATTTTTTAATTCTTATTTAGAGTCTTATTTTGCCATGTGTACATGTGGACAGGCAGCACAGAGTGCCAAACATATACTTCAAGAGTGTTCTGAGCATGAAACGCTGAGGCAGACATATTGGCCAGAGGAAACAACACTGGAATCAAAACTCTATGGGACACTGTATGAACTACAAAAGACAGTGAGTTTTATTAAGGAGACAGAATTACAGATATAGACATGTTTCAAGTGAACGAAAGAAGAAGAAGAAGAAGAAGAGTCAGAAACTTTGAAAGGTTTTAATTTGTATCTAGTCCAGGTTTTTAGTTGCATCTAGTCCAGGTTTTATTTCACCCAAAAGATTTACAGATATGTATTAGATCAAATGCAGCGGAAGAAGAAATGATAACAAAACACATTTGTACCGTATCATCAGAGTCTGTCTGAGTTTTCAAATCTGCTATCTTGATGAATTCATCACCAGGTCTGGCAGTTCCACACAGAACTTGTCCTATTTTAGTATGAAAAAATATTGTATATAAGAATGATTTCTGAAACATCAGAACCAGACAGCTAGATCAAAACATCAACAAAACCAGGCAGCTGGGTCAAAACATTCAATCAATATATTCATCTTTTCTCTGCTTTTGCTGTAAGATGTCGCAGGATTGACTGACAATCAAATTTTTGTGACTATGGCACATTTGGCTGTTTGATATACAGTAATATTGTGATGTCTCAGAATATTTGTAACTCCTTCAGTCCACTTTCTTCTTCGTCTTCCACTGCCTCTTGATATTATCATTTTCATGTTGTATGCTCTTGCTGTTGGCCAATATAGGTTCATCATCATCACTAAGTGGCCAAACTATTTCAGTTTTTCAATATATTTGACCACTGATGTTGTTCCAACAGTTCTTGTAATCTCTTCATTTCTCACATGATCTCTTCTTATTCTGTTTGCTGCTTTTCTTAGACATCTCATTTCACACGTAGTAAGCTGTCTCTCTTACAGAATAGCAACGTAACAGACCAGTTACAGAAACATCAGAGGTACCATGATGTGAAGGGCTGTTGAAACGATTTCCGTGCATTGAGAAATGACGAAGTCGAAAATGTATAAGCTGATATTATTGTCATCTCTGATGCACAGAGATGGTTGGTGAGACATCTCCTGTGCATTTTAAAATAATTAAATAAGTTTGTGTTTCTGTTTCCTGTTTGTATTCGTTTTTTGAAAAAATTTCCTGTTGAACCACAACGTAGAAAAAGTTTTTTTCCTTTGTTTATTGTTATTTATTTTTTACATTAGTTTTACTATTTGTTTAGTTAGAATATCCTGTAACATTATTACTTTAATAGAGTATTTATTTCAGCAAACTCAGTCTCTTGTCAGAATTAGGAACTCTTGAGTCCCCTTTGCACTTGTCGTTGCTTGCTATGGCACAGAGTGATGTCATGCTCAGATGTGGGTGGGCTTGACCAGATTTAGTTTTTTAGTCACTGGTGGTTGAAGGCATCTCCCCCGCCATCTCCAAGACATGGGACTGAAATTGATAAATACCTACTAGGATAATGAGTCACAACTAACCAAATTTCTGTCCTTTGTGACAAATGACCTCAGTACACAGTTCTGTTTTATAATGTAGAATATAACACATCTTTGTGATGAATTACTACAGTAATCACTACTGTTTTGTAATGTAAGATGTAACACATCTTTGTTGTTTGCCTGCAACTTGGCTATTGTTGCTAATTTAATGTGTTACTAAAATATTTTCTAAGACGTAACATAGATCTAGCCTAACAGCTGCTAAAATTTATGAAAAATTCTGTTAAAACATTAGGCATACCTTTTTGTGAGCTTAGATTCCCAAATGTTTTATGAAGAAACTGCAATGACTTGTTGAGAATCTCTTTTTCACAGCAATACTGAAAAAAATATTTGTTGACAAGAAAACATTAAACTTAATGAGTGGAGCTTTCACAGAATCAGCTTTCTAACAATGAAGCTGTTATACCTTATAAACCATTGTTTGGCTCTGGAGATGGAGGTATTTCCAAGCCAGTGGTACTTTCACAGCAACAACAAGCAATCCAACGATTGAGCCTTGGTTATTTGTAACATGTATTAATTATTCATAATCAAATTCTAGCAATGAAGATGTTTGCACTAAAAAAGAGGCACTAAACTTGGAATCTTAAGCTTATTTCCATGTGTGCATACAGAGTGACCCTGTAACAGCATTTGCGCATATTTGACTGTTTTGATCAACTTAGGTTGGGGAGAACCCCACCCATGAGTATGATTCTTCTCTTTTTTTAAAGCATTCAATCTCAAAATCCCGCTGGATCTCTCTTGTAGCAGGACCATGGTCCTACTAGATTTTCAGTAGGATATATCCAGAGAATGGAAATGCACTGTGTCTGTGATTTATTTGAGTCAATTGCCAGACACATCTGTCTTCGGAGAAAGTATGATCAGAACATCAAAACAAAAAAAGGCCGGAAGTCGATGGGCGGAGCCATGATCTTCATTCACAAACTCCTGCAGCTTAGCAGGAAGTAATCCCAAGAATGGAATGCATTGTGTAGTAATTTACAGCTTTGCTACAATATATATGCCATTCGGCCTACTCCCCTTTCAGGTCCTGGCAATACATGGGCAGGAGAGGGCTAAAAAGTGGGATTCATTATGGAAAATCGCTCTTTTGTTTCTCGACACAGGGTTTGGAGGGAAACGTACAAGTTGATAAATTAGCTAGCCTTGTCACCACAACAGATGATAAATTTATGGACCAAGTAGACATACTCAGCACTTTTCATGAATCCGCACGGGAGTTTGAAAAAGAGAGTGCAAGACGGTCTTATCAATCACTTCTTGTTCCACTCTTCTGTCCCTCAAGAATCATCTAATGTAGTCCTTCCATTCGACACAGGATATTCTCAGAGAGCTTTGATGCTTGTACTTTGAGTCTCATTTTTGTCATGGTATTAGATTTTGTTTCATTTAACAGAATTTACTGATTCATCACAATTAGAGGTAAATGTAGGTCTCATGGCAGCAACGTGTTGCCGAAGATAAAGATATCTCTTTATGTGCTAAGCAGTAGCAACTATTAGGTGGGGTGGCCAGTTCCCTTCCTTGCTGTCTTTACCTCACCTAACATGTGTTTGTCATCTCCCATTTACAGCTGGGTCGACTGGAGGAGCAATCGTGTCAGGCTCGATATTTCTTTGTCTGGATGTAGTTTCAAACCTGGAACGCTGTAACCCAGTGATAGTAAGCAAGCTCAGTATCAACTAGGCCACCTCCCTCCACCACATCACAATTAGCACTCTTCTATTTGGGTCTGCGGGTGGTCGAATCCTTGATATATTATCTTATTCTTTAACATATCTCGTCAAGTTACTGAAGCCAATTTTCGTCAAATATCACATTTCCTAGACTCTTGGGGATAGCATGCACTGCCAATAATTCCTATCCATATTTTCAACCTGGAATGTAGGCAGAGTGATAATCTTGCCACAATCTACGATGCTATGGAAGAATAACGTTTTGCTCTGTGAATGTTCAGTTATCCTGCAGAAAACTAACTTATCTAGCATCTGACACTCCACATATGAATATCGTCCAATGATACAACACTTTCCTTCAGGATTATTCTAACTTTTGCATTTGTTCTCAAATTCCTGCCGATTAGCAGGATGTAGTCCAGAGAACAGAATGCTTTGTGCCAGGGTTTACAGCTCGACTGCGCTATCTGCACCTTTTGGCCTGACTCATCTGACTTCTTCAGCATGGTTTCTGCGTCCCTTTAACCATAATTCTTGATAGTAAAGGCCTAAAAGCAGAATCAAAACAAGCCTTTATATGTCATGTTTTTGATTATTTCCATGGTTGATTGGTTGCTGATCCAGTGGTTCATGGGCTCATGTCCTTTGACCCAAATTATTTCCATGTATTTCACTGTTTGGCATTGGCAGGCGACACAAAGTATATAAATAGTAACCAATGAAAAGCCCAGCAATTATCAAAATCATCACGTATGAAGGCTTATTCTGATTATGTTTGTAGAACTTTACTATAGAGAACCATGCTTTGACTATCTAAGGGATGGAACAGCCAAGTACACCCCAAAACACCCTTAGTCACCTCTCACGATATGCATGGCAGGTAACAGTATCAGCATTGTTTCTCTCCTAATTTTAAGACTTTAGAAAAGTTACTAACACAAATTGCTCAATAAATACCTGTTCTGACTGGTCATCTTCACAAAGCAGCAGATGGTCAACAGATTCTGTTAAAAGACAGATGTAAATATATAGTGAGTACAGGTACAATATGTCCCATGGCAGCAACCTGCCATCGGGGATGAAGATAACTCTTCATCTACTAAGCCATAGCAAGTTATATTGTAAGTACATCTTACTTAAACAAAGGTGATTTCTATTGACATAGTGTACGGAACCAGAGCTTTAGAAATGTGTCTGAAGACACTAAAATAACTTCTGCCATTATTTGTTTCCAACAGGAGAAACTTGGAACAGGGTCATAAAGTTTTGTTACTTACTGGTAACAAACATAATCGGTCTATGTTCCTTCAGCACCGAACAGTGCATAGGGCAGAAACCAGAGCTCTTCAGCTTTAGTGATGTAATATTACTGTGTGTAATTCTTGCATGTAGTTGAGACCCATTGTCATACCCTCTTTGATGGTTGCTCTGCGAAGAGTCTCTCTTGGTCTTCCTATTTTTCTTTTGCCATCTGGTACCAATTTTAATGCCTGCAGTGGCAGTCTGTTTGCATTCATTCTAAGTACATGTCCCATATAAGTCAATTTTTTTCTTCTTATTGTTGTAGAAACATATTGCTGTGGATGTCTTCTCTTACTTGCTTGTTTGATTCGAATTCTTCCCAACCAATATTTAAGAGTCTTCTTAGACATTTATTTTCAAATGAGTTCTGTTTCTTCTCTAGCGCCTTTGTCATTGTCCAACTTTCGCAACCATATGTCAACACAGATATCACAATGGAGTTGAACAGTCGTAGTTTGGTATGTTTACTTATTGTTTTTGATTTCCAGATGTTTGTTAGGTGGTGGAACAAACATAATAACACAGACAAATAGATGTTTCAACAAAAAGGCCTTTATCTTGAATGCAGCATAACACACGACAAGTATAATGGCACCGTCCACGTTCACATAACAATAGCTATACCATATACGTGCATGGCCGACTCTTTCATACATAAATACTATACATTTTACATGTTTTTATTTGGCTTTTATTCTTAAACTCCCACTGGATCTCTCTTGTAGCAGGACAACATTCTCAAACTCCGGCTGGATCTCTCTTGTAGCAGGACAATATTCTTAAACTCCCACTGGATCTCTCTTGTAGCAGGACAACATTCTTAAACTCCCACTGGATCTCTCTTGTAGCAGGACAATAGTCCTACTAGATATCTAAAAGGATATAGTCCAGGCACTGGAAATGCATTGTGTCGCTATTTTATTTGCGCCAAAGGCCCAACACCCCCAACTTTTACTGTGGACTAATACGTTCATGTGTTTTTACCACTTCCACTGAATCGTGGACGTGTTACCATATCGCCAGTAGACCAGCCGTATGACAGAACTGGTTTCCATACTACAAGCTGGTCTTCCATACTACTGGTCACCAACCCCAAAGCTAATGACAATCCAACCCACTTGATTCTTATGCCGCTATCAACATAGCTACAGACACCCACTTAAGGTTTAGATCATGTCTTCTAGCTACTTGCTCATTACCTATGTCTCTGCAGCATCATCAAATTATGAAGAGTTCAGATGTGTTTTGGTCATTTGCTCAAATAAAACGGTGACACAATGCAATTTCATTCTATGGACTACATCCTGCTGGAAATCTAGTAGGACTGTTGCCCTACTACACGAGAGATCTAATGGAAATTTGAAAATGCACAAAATCTTCGACATTTTTTTGTCAATACATAATCTTTATAGATGCTATTAGCTCATCATTCCGTCAACCAAGGACGTGTCTAAACTCTCAGTGATATTTCTGATTCATCATTCTGTCAACCAAGGAGGTGTCTAAACTCTCAGTGATATTTCTGATTCATCATTCTGTCAACCAAGGAGGTGTCTAAACTCTCAGTGATGTTTCTGACTCATCATTCTATCAACCAAGGACATGTCTAAACTCTCAGTGATGTTTCTGACTCATCATTCTGTCAACCAAGGAGGTGTCTAAACTCTCAGTGATATTTCTGATTCATCATTCTGTCAACCAAGGACATGTCTAAACTCTCAGTGATGTTTCTGACTCATCATTCTGTCAACCAAGGACATGTCTAAACTCTCAGTGATGTTTCTGACTCATCATTCTGTCAACCAAGGACATGTCTAAACTCTCAGTGATGTTTCTGACTCATCATTCTGTCAACCAAGGACATGTCTAAACTCTCAGTGATGTTTCTGACTCATCATTCTGTCAACCAAGGACATGTCTAAACTCTCAGTGATATCTAAACTCTCAGTGATGTTTCTGACTCATCATTCTGTTAACCAAGGAATGTCTAAACTCTCAGTGATGTTTCTGACTCATCATTCTGTCAACCAAGGACATGTCTAAACTCTCAGTGATGTCTAAACTCTCAGTGATGTTTCTAACTCAACATTGTCTTGGTCAACCCTTTCCCTTATTTCTCAACTCAATTATATTATATATCAACCCTATGTCTTCTGTCTCATCTGATAGAGGTGTGGATGTACGATGCCTGAGAGTATTGCTTCCTAATACTCAATAGAAATATGTGTTTGGTCATGTATAGAAGGGTTTGTTAGCTCATTATGGTTCCCCACAATTTGGTTTGCAGAGACGCTACTATGGGTCAGATTGTTATTTTGTGAGCAGCAAAGCTGGAACGGTCCTGCAATGTATGTTCTGGTGTCTGTGTTGTTGCTCCGTAGATGCGGCCAAAGAGTCTATGGTGCTGATTCAGTGTGTGTGCTTTTAGATGACATGACACTAGATTTCGGTCAAAATATCATGACATGCTTGTTTCAGTTCAACATAATGTTTTCTTGCTTAGGTCTGTAGTTTCTCTTTAGTTTTCTCTACTAAAGTCACATATTTTGTTTTAGCAGACTCTGCTTCCCTGAAACTTTAAAGGCCCGTGGGACTGACAAAAGTTATATAAATCAATCTTCAGTGGAGAAAACTTAAGAGAAACTAAAGCCTAGAGCAAAACAACATCAATAAATTGAACAGGTCTTATTTCGACTGATAATGGCACAGTACACTTACTCCGGTATTGGCGATTCTGCTGCGGTACTCTGCTGCCCGTATCTGTGGAGCAGCAACAAAGATACCAGAATACATACTACAGATTTGTCCAAGTTTCAGTTTGCAGAACGACAATCTGATCCATATGAGCTTCTCTGCAAAACAAGTTGTAGGGAACCTAAGATGACCTAAAACAAACCGCTCTATACATGACTAATATTGGACTGGATGTTTAACAATTGATTGCAGAAGAAGAATATAAATCAATAAAACAGCGACAAAGTGAGCAGCTGGTGTTTGAACTATATTCTGCTTAAAATCTAGTAAGACCATTGTCCTGCTACAGGAGAGTTCCAGGCTGCGGAGTTTGAGGACAAACACTAAAGAAAAACAACACATAAATTCTTCTTACCAATGTTATTGGAAGCTGAACTCAAGGAGACATAATTCTCTTTTTGTATCCAACTGTAAGTAAGGAGCAATGCAATGTAGAAAATAATTGTTACTCCAAGTATTGGCAAATGTTTAAAGTACCAAGATTTGCACTGTTGTATTCTGCTAGGTACTTTTGATTGGTTGTTCCTAAATGATATGCCTGTGGGTCTTACTGAAGACGAGAAAGGTGAAACATCTAATAATCTATTTAATAGGGTTTGTTGGTTAGACATGAATACTTTGTCTCCTATGTTACTGCTACTATTGTCCTCTACATCTGAATCGGATGACTCAAATGTGTTACTAGTGCCATCAGATTGTGAGTAGTTAGGTCTATATCTACCTACTGTTGCCGCTGGTGTGAATTGTGCACTATCTTCTGTATGTATGCTGTCATTATCTAATTCTTCTGTCTCATTTGATAGAGGTGTTGATGTGCGATGCCTGAGAGTATTGCTTCCTAAATGCGATAAACTGTTCTCTCCTTTTAGATTTTTAGCACTAAAGATGCTAATAATTTTATATAGGAAGCTAGTATTAGTAGGCCTACTTGCTTTTTTTGAACTAGTAGTTGGGTTATAATTGAATCCCAGATAGTCGGCTGAAGTAGACGGTTCTGGGTTAGAAGGGCTTCCTTGATTATCTACAGAAACTATTTTTCTTCGACCGCCTTGCGCAGATATTGATAGGTTTGTTAATTTTGTATTTTCAGTTTGGTACCGACTAGAATCGTCATCATCATCATAATCAAGCAAGTCAAGATTCGGAGAATTTGTTATGTTTGATGATTGAAGAGATGCTGTTGGCTCTTGAGTAGACTTGTTACTTCTTGCTATGTAGTGGTTAAGTAGTTTCAAAAGAATTGGACGCCTTTTGTGATTAATAGGAAGTTGTATTTTCTTTCCGTACAGTTTAAATTCTGCTGCAATTTGAACATCTGTAAGACTATCTTGTTTCGCCATGTTGTTATTGTAACCACTTCGTATGTTCTGCGAGTAACGGCTATAAACACGGCGGTGGTCGAGAACAATCGTTGGAGTAAAACGCAAAATGGCCCAGCTTCATAATTGTGTATACTGCTATACTTGGAAGTTATTAAGAGATAGAATTAGAAATGATAACATCAGACAGATAACGAGAAAGAATTAGAAACGATAACATCAGACAGATAACCAAAGCAATACTAGTATTGCAATCACATTAAAAGACAACAGATCAAGTGGTTTTCACACCCTTCCAGACCACAATAGACATCATGCCACAAATGGCCATGGCACATAGACATAACGGCTATAAAGCCAGAGGTAGACCATGTAAAAGATGGATCACAGAAATCAAAGAAGCCACAGGAACAAGCTTACAAACAGCACACAAAAAGGCCATCTCCAAAGAACTCTTCCACCCCTGACACCATAAGGCAAACAAGGGACACAGCGTATAGATAGATAAAATTGTATATAATGAGAAATGGAATAATATTCGTATACGATATTGTTGTCGATATCCATTTGTTGCTGAGTAGGTTTAATCTTAGCAACTCATAGTTACTCATAAAAACTATGAGTTTTTATGAGACATCTCTGGAGTCCCGCAGTCGTCTGGGCGGCTGAGCAGCCCTATTCAGGAAAGCACTGATCATCTCCTTAGTTAGAGGAAAGAGCTAGAAAAGGTTCTCTAAACATTGCCTGTCTCACAATGGCCCAGGCGAACATGCGTTGCAGGCAGGGATCCCTATTCAGCGGAACTACACGAAAAATTAATATGAGTTCACACGCATTTGGCGCATGGAGTGTGCGCACCCTACTGGACCGTGTGGAGATCGCACGACCAGAAAGACATACCGCACTCCTTGCGAAAGAGCTAACGAGGTACAACATTAATATCGCTGCCCTCAGGGAGACACGACTGTCTGAGGCATGGGTGCTTTGCATACTGGACTATTTAAGGATTTCCGTGTCTGGTACTCGATACTGCCAACGTACTCCCAAGAGATTTCTTAGGCACCGAAGGTGGAGTTTAGCGGTCGAGCGTGTCTCGCATAGACAGTCCAGGATGACGCAGCATAAGGTAGTGTTGGTAGAACCACTACGCTGTACACGTCCAACTTAGTTATCAAACTGAGACCACGCATGATCCAGACGTTGGCACGAAGGTTCCCGAATGTCGCACTGGCGCTAGCAATACGCAGGGCAACATCCTCGTCAATTGTCGCAGTTTGCGATAGGTTGCTGCCGAGATAGACAAACTTATAGGCAGTATTGAGTTTTTGTCCCTTTACTGTGATTGGTTTTATGAAGGGGACTCCTGGCACTGGTTGATACATTACTAATGTTTTCGGGGTGCTGTTGGTGAGACCGAACGCTTCACAGACCAAATAAAGGTTTTCCATATTGTCCTGCATGTCTTTCAGACTGGCATCGTTGAGTGCACAATCGTGTCGACAAACAAGAGGTCGCGAACAATGTCCATCGTAGTTTTGGTTTTGGCCTTCAATCTACTAAGATTGAAAAGCCCTCCGTCAGCTCGATAGCGAAAGCAAATTCCTGCACAATTATTCCGGTAGACATAATTTAACATGGAAGATAACACCCGATGAGTGTCGGAGCCAGGACGCAGATTTATTTGACTACATTCTTCTTCTTCTTTCTGTCCTCATGTACCTTTCGGTGTTGAGGGGAGAGTGAGTGTATGGTCTTTTGCCCTTATATTTGCCTCTTCTGCTGTTATATTTCCGAGTTGTTCTTGTGTCTGCAATTCCTAAAATGGTTATTTTCCTTTTAATCATTTCTTCTATGAGTTGTTCTTCCTTGTCTTTAATGCCGCAGATGTTGATGGTTGCTATTTTTTTGTTGTTACCGCTGATCTCTTTTGCGTGTGATGTGCCTTCCTCTCCATTTAAGTTTCTTATTGAGCACTTTGTGTATCCCCTGTCGACGTGCTAGGTCAGTCACAGGTTAAGGGCTGTGTAGTAAGTCCTTTCACACCATTAGTTACTGGAAACGGGTTTGAGTCTGCACCGTCATCTTGCACACATGCTGGCATACCACATGGAACTGGCTTAAAATTCATGAAATTCCACATGAAAAAACCACATGAAATTCATATTGTTGAATTTTTCAGAACAATCAAATTTGGCCATGATCTTCAATATTCCTTCACGATTTACACTGTCGAATGCCTTAGATCGACAAATGTGGTGTAGAGACCAATGTTCTGTTCACGACACTTTTCCTGTAGTTATCTGACAGTGAATATCATGTCAACCATACAGTGAGTTAATGACTGCTATAGGTTGCTGTAAACGTTTCTTCCTGGTAGTTGAGCGGGAAGTGCAGTCAATAATGACGTTATCGGCTGTTGCGTTGAGATGAGAACATTTTCTACACGTGGTAGATTGACAGTGTCTGATTCAGTTTAAATGGCTATTGACCCTAGCATATTCTGTTTGAAACTAAAAGATAAGGGTTTAATTTCTCCTGCATTTTTGTTTGTTTGTTTGATCATTATCCTTTGGTCGTGTCATTTCATTAAATGTACCTCAACCAATCAGTTTATTTTCTCATATGTTCCGCCATATCTCTCTTGTAGCGAACAAGATATACACCGATAGTTCTTGATTCTAAACTGGCTTCACATCACGTGGGACATTCCCATAAGTGCTCCGCCATCCGCTCCAGCAGCCATCCCAGTGTATGTAGACTCAAAGTTCCGGTCAGGTGTTGAATGTGTGATCTTCGGGACTTTACAAAAAATTTACTTTTCCTCCCCTCACCTCTGAATACTCCCATTTCTAACATTATCTGTATGTGTACGTTCTCAGCCTCATTGACATCATCTGCATCTTGAAATGAATTTATTACTGCCTTCATTAAGTCTGCTTTATCTCTTCTCAGCATTGTGCCGTCTATCGCCGCATTGCTGCCAATAAGTCACCGATAGTTATAATAGAGTACAGATATGTTTGTGAATAGATCAAATCTGTCTTTGAAAGATATGTTTGTGAATAGATCAAATCTGTCTTTGAAAGATATGTTTGTGAATAGTTCAGGTATGTCTTTGTATCAGAAACTAGTTCTGTAGAGAATTCTTTGATGGGATTACGTATACAAACCAGGTAACTACAATCGTCATTTCTATTGATATCGATCGCTACAATATTGTGGAATGGTACATCTAAATCAGAGGTTCCCAAAGATGTTTATATGGGCCTAAATGATCGATTTTTAACGTGGGTTCATGTCAGAGAAATAAAAATATGGGTGCACAACACGTAAATGAATTTTACAAGGTTTCTGATTTGTTTCGTTTAAAATCCAAGTATTTACTTGCATTTCGTTTCTTTTCAATAATCAATCAAATGGCATGCCGAATGGCGTAGGCGATCATGTTTCTCCTCGACTCTCTGTCTCTTGTATTGTCAATAAGCTCATATTGGTGTTCAAGCTGTGCTATTCTCAGCACATACCCTAGAAACTTTGACTGTCTGCCCCTAATGTTTGATATGATTGATCTTTTTACGCCAGCATCAATGAGAACCTCTGCATTTATTTTAGTAGCTGTCCATGGTATTTTCATCATTCTTCTCAGAAACCACATTTCTGTAGCTTCTAATTCTCTTTGAATTTTTTTGTTTACAGTCCATGCTTCACATTCGTAAAATAGAATTGGTTCGATATAACATCTCAGCACTCGAATTCGGGTCTGCATTGATAAAAATGTCTTCCATTGCACAAATTGTTTCTAAATTTTTGGAATACTGATTTGGCTCGCGCTATTCGGCCCTTTATCTCACTTGAACATCTATCTTCTGATGTTAACAGGATACCAAGATATTTCACGTTTTCAACTTGTGCTAATTTATTATTTTGCATCTTGGTGGTGTATGTTAAGTTATTAAAGGTATGAATAAAATTTGTACATGTTCTTCTGTTTTTATTTTCAATTGTCCATTCTACAAATAACCCTACAAAGTGAGCAGTACTGCGTCGGCTGTCAAAAACATATTTGAAGTTAATATATTTAGGAAAATTCAATATTAGGCAGGAAAAGGGGTCTACGTAAATCAACAAAATCGGCAAGTGATCTACGGGGCAAACAAGTTTGGGATTCGCTGATATAAGTCGTCGTGGATAACACAACTGAAGCTAGTAACAAGACAGGTAAAGAAATATGCAAATAATATAAGATTAAATTAAACAAGAAAATAGGAGGTAGGGCCTGATCTTAGAAGAAAATGAAACGTGGAGAAAACTTTACGTTCTGAGCCACTAAAATCTGAGGGAAAGTGGCATTTTATTGACTTGCAGACTACAACTGAAAGAACTGAAGGCTTTGATCGTAATAAGTTTGTGTGATTTGCAGTTGTAAATCGGACATTCGCATGCAATGACTATTTCTTTGTAAGGACAGCGGTAAATGTGTTGAATTGTGTATTACAGGTAGGTCGAGGCTATTTTACTGTCTTACTGTCTTACTAGGTCGAAACTATTTTACTGTCTTACTATTTTCTGTCTTATTTTCTGTTATTATCACTTATTTCATATCTGCTTCTTCTTCTATATTTGTTTTCTCTTATCTTTTATTTACTGTATCTCTAAAATAGAACTTTGTTTCTTTGTCTCCTGAACTTCACCCTCTGTTAAATCTGTCTTATATTTGTTTCCATATCTTTATAATTTATGATCAATGTTTATGTGTTCTGTTTTACTTATATTTTCTCTGTTCTAATTTTGTTTGTTCTCGTGTATTTTTGCTTATTTTCTATTTTTTAAATGTTAATTATTTCTATGTTATTTTGTATGTCTGGTTGTTATTTTATATGTTTGTTTATTCTTTGTAATGTTTGCTCTGTTGTATGTTTGTTTGTTTTGTTTTATGTTTGCTCTTTTATATGTTTGTTCTGTTCTGTTTGTTTGTTCTTTTATATGTTTGTTTGCGTTCTATTGTATATCTGCTCTGTTGTATGTATTGTATATGTTTGTTTGTTCTGCTATGTGTTTATTCTGTTATATGTTTCTTTGTTCCGTATATGTTTTTTTGGGTTCTGCTTATGTGTTTGCTTGTTCTTTTATATATTTGCTCTGTTATATTTTGTTAGTTCTTTTATGTTTGCTATTTTCTTTTTTGTTATTTGTTTTATATTTTATATTTTTATTTATTATATTCTATTTTTGCGTATTCTCTTGTTTTTTATGTTCTCGTTATGTTTGTACTATTGATGTTTTTAAATTTTGTGTGTGTGTGTTCTTGTCCTGATTCTATTTGCGCATGATCTTCGGTTCATGAGACATTTATAATATTCCTCAGCACATTATCTAAGAAGGTAGCTTGTATTGTGTCTGCAGTACATCTGCCGTTACTCTTCATGGGAGCTTCTTTCACCTTGGCCTTACACAGACCCAAACTTAAAGGTCCCATGACGCTTCTTACGACTGTTCCAACATTAGCCCATGTAGCATACAAAACATACCATGGTTTGCTTCTCTCCGTTCGTAACATTCAGACAAAACCAGATTCTTCTTCTTCTTCAGCGTTCATTCTCGTAGTTCTTCCGCCACGAGTTTGTTTAGTTCTTCCTCCACTGGAATTTGTTTAGTTCTTCCTTCACTGGATTTTGTTTACTTCATTGTATGATTTCCTCTTTATTAATCTTATCATGATATTTGAAACCTTCTATTCCACATAAACATCCATGGATTAAGTTTTATGGTCGCCCTTTTCTTTGTACTCCAAGTTTCTGAGCCACACAACAGTACTGATTTAACATACGAAGGAGATACACAGGAAGCATATCTCCAAGCTGACAACAGGAGAGAAACTTTACGATACACAAGAAATATATCAACGGCAGGCGATACATTAGTGATAAGAAATAAAAGCATCGATCCACATTGGTTTCGGCGAGACTATTAGAGCGGTTCTCAAACATTTCGGCCCCGTTCTCTATACGAGAAATGACCATCTTTCTCTAATAAAATACATATACAATAAAAAGTCCAAATAAATGTCCTGGGTATTAATACATTACATAATCGTCGGTCGTCGCCATGTTGTTACCGGAATCCGAAATAGGTCGTGGTGAATGGATTGCCAGAACCGCGACTTCCACTATTTTTTGATGGTTCTAAAACTCTGATATAACTAAATTGGATTAACGTCTGAGGTTGAAAGGAACGTATCTCACCATAAGAAGTACATTAGAAGCAAAGAATAGCAACACTGTTTACCTTCCATGTATATCGTAAGCGGCGACTAATAAGTTTATGAGTAGCGTTGGTTTTCCTAATCACATAAAGGGTAAAGATAAAATTACCTCAGACGCGTCGCTGAAGTCGGATGTGTCAGGTCAAATGTGTAGATATTGAAACAAAGCTGTAAACCATACCACAATGCATATCGTTATCCGGACTACATCCTGTTAATCTGCAGGAGTTTGAGAACGAACTCCCATTTCGGGCTTCGTTAACGCACGTGCGAGTTTTTCATAAATAAAGTCAGTCTGACTCTGATTGGTTGGCTCAATAAATTGTAATCGCACCGATTGGGTGTCAGATTCATTCATAATTTCTATCTATCTATCTATCCCCTAGTTCCCACCGATTGAGAACCACTGTACCATACAATCAACAGGTTTATGATGTTAAGATACGCATCGATTATCTGTCAAGAAATTGATTTTTTTGGGGGGTAAGAAACACGAGTCAGTGCTAGAAAATATACGTGTCTTCATTAACGGTTGTTCTGACTATCGTGTTTGTTCAGCTTGATCAATTATCGATAAAAGGCGAGCTGAACAGGCGTTCCGTTTCAATGGTGGTTGAAATTATTAGTGTAAAAATGTATGCTTGTACAAGTTTGAGAACATGTTAAAATATTGTTTATATTCTTTGGAGTCATTTCTGGGATCTGCTGCCGTGTTTAGTTTGGTGCAACTTTAGCGGTGCAGATTGGTGCAGATTTAAAGATGATCTATGAATGATCTGTACGATGTACGGTATTTGCTTGTTCTAATGTGTTTAACCGTAAATCCCGCCAATAAATGACATACCAAAGGAATTCAGATAAGACTTTTGAATATTGTTTTAGATTATTTCCGTGAATTTCGTTGGTCGACGTTGGCAAACGACACCAGAGCGACGAAAAGTATATAAATAGTGACCGACACAAAAAAATCTTCTTCAACGTTCATTCTCAAACTCCCGCTGGATCTCTCTTTTGTAGCAGGAATATTATTCATTCTAGATTTCCAGCAGGATGTTGTCCAGAGGATGGAAATACGTTGTTTGTGTCGCTGTTTTATTTGCGTCAATGGCCTGACACATCCGCTTTCGACGGGAAAAAATATAATCAAAAACATCTCGTAAGAAGTCTGATTCTGCGTTGTTTAGATTCTACTGTTGGAACTTACAGTAGTTAGTGCACTGGCTTTGCATATAAGTGGTCCTGGGTTAATTCCACAGTTGATACGAAAATGCTTTCCAGATCGCAACGACTCCCGGGTAGACCCAGCCTTAATTGGTTACCGGATTAATCCGGGAAGTAAAAACTGCGAGGGAGCGGAGATGGCTACCACCCTTATTTAGCAAAGCCACTGAAATGTAAGATCGCTAACATCTCACACCTGTAGGGCGTTAATAAATAGGTTAACTGTATTTTTTTGTTTACTTATTTGGCGATTAGTCGCGGTTTAGCAATGACTATAGAGTGATTCCCCGTTGTGGACCAGCAGTTAATCAGTCTCATTCGTGTATCACATTGCGTCAAATATTTGTTAGATATAGGAAAGACAATATATCATTTGTACAACAATGTTCAACTTATGTGGGGGTTTTTTTGGGTACTTTATATTTTTCTTTCTCTTGTCTCCCTTGTACCTCTTCTAATTTTCTCCTTTCATTTCTCCCATCCCCCCCTTTTGTTTTGTCTTTTCCTACTTCATTCTTTCTATGTTCTTCGATTTTGTTTCAACATTATTTCTCATGTTCTACTTTTTTAAAATGTTCTTTGTCTTTTCTTATGTTCTACTTTTTCTTATGTTCTACTTTTTCTTATGTTCTACTTTTTCTTATGTTCTACTGTTTTCTTATGGTCTACATTTTTCTTATCGTCTTCTGTTTTATTTATGGTCTACTCTTTTATCATTTGGTATTATCTTTTTCGTATGGTGTACCTTATTTCTTATGTTCTACTTTCTTTCTTATGGGTTTTTAAAAATTTCGTATATTCTACTTTCTTATTTTATGGTTTTCTTTAATTCATATATTCTATTTTCTTATAGTTTGCTTTATTTCGTATGTTCTACTTTCTTTCTTATGGTTCGCTTTATTTCGTATATTCTGCGCCGTTTTCGGACTTCAACTTTTACTTAGTGTCTGGTAGCTAATGCAGTGTTATGTCTACCTCACTCGTCCACCGACCACCTGCTGCTGCTTTCGTGTCCACTTGTCATTTATTTAAAAAAAAAAACCCAACAATACAACAACCACCGTGCCCACAAAGCCATTGTCACCAGCGGAAAAAAATTATTTTTCAGGAATATCAGGAGATGGATATCAGAACTCATGTTTTTGAAAGGTGGGAAAATATATCCAGCGCTAATAGGATACTGCTAAAAGTGACGCTAATAATATGCGTTATTGTCAACTATTTACTAAGTAATTACATTAAACACATAAATATGTGTGCAAATACCTACCACTATTAATAAAAAGAGGATAAAAACAACAATAATAAAATTAATAAGGTTGAAAACAAGACATGCAAATATGGCCACAAAATAAATACCGTGGCAAAGTGGAGTAGAATCTAAAAGTGTGGTAAGGCACGAGGCAAAGAACTGGAAAGAGATTGTGTGAATCAGCGACAGAGAAATCTTGAGAGAGATATAGAAAGAAAAATAGTGCGACGTTGGGAATAAAGATATTGACAATTATTCAGATAATCAGATAATTATCATATTTATTTTCTTCTGACTAGAATCAATGGAGGTAACGGAAATTCCTGCAGTATCAACAGAGTTGCCAGCCACAGATTCTTTTGTAGCCCACAACACGAAACTAGATGATGATGATGATAATGATGGTAATGAAGAGGACCAAGAAGGAAACGACGATAGTGAAGAAGAGGATGACGAAACTGAAGAAGAGGAAACTGAGAATGCGATGACACAGGAGGAAAGAAAGGTATATATTAAACAAGAATTATGTTGTTATATTGATGTTGCCTTCATAAACAACACTTTTTGGCGACGTCAATAGAACATATACAAACATTTTGGCGCTATTCCATGGCTATCGACGATTATAAGATCTGCGAGCATTTAGAATCGTCCTTTTATAGTATAACTCAATGACTTTTATTGTCATTTTCATTGGTCACTTTGTCTTTTCTTTGTGTCGACAGCAAATGGGAATTTAGGAAACAGTCAAATGCATCACTTTAGAAGAATTATTACCAATGAGCCGAAGGTATTATATATATCGATGGTCACGGTTATTAACATTCTTTCTATAAATGAATCAATCAATTTAGTTTAAGTAGATCAATAGTTCTCAACATTTTGGCATATGCCCCTCGTTGTTGTCAGCACTGATTACCTCTCAATTTACTATGGTGCAATTGTCATAAGTAACCGGTGGTTACGGACACCCAACAACCATTAGAGCGACCGAGTCCATGGCAACATAATCTACTGGCTTGGATAACTTTCTCACTTCATCTACTGGCTTGGATAACTTTCTCACTTCATCTACTGGCTTGGATAACTTTCTCACTTCATCTACTGGCTTGGATAACTTTCTCACTTCATCTACTGGCTTGGATAACTTTCTCACTTCATCTACTGGCTTGGATAACTTTCTCACTTCATCTACTGGCTTGGATAACTTTCTCACTTCATCTACTGGCTTGGATAACTTTCTCACTTCATCTACTGGCTTGGATAACTTTCTCACTTCATCTACTGGCTTGGATAACTTTCTCACTTCATCTACTGGCTTGGATAACTTTCTCACTTCATCTACTGGCTTGGATAACTTTCTCACTTCATCTACTGGCTTGGATAACTTTCTCACTTCATCTACTGGCTTGGATAACTTTCTCACTTCATCTACTGGCTTGGATAACTTTCTCACTTCATCTACTGGCTTGGATAACTTTCTAACTTCATCTACTGGCTTGGATAACTTTCTCACTTCATCTACTGGCTTGGATAACTTTCTCACTTCATCTACTGGCTTGGATAACTTTCTCACTTCATCTACTGGCTTGGATAACTTTCTCACTTCATCTACTGGCTTGGATAACTTTCTCACTTCATCTACTGGCTTTGATAATGTTCTCACTTCATCTACTGGTTTTGATAATGTTCTCACTTCATCTACTGGCTTGGATAACTTTCTCACTTCATCTACTGGCTTGGATGACTTTCTGACTTCATTTTCTAACTTTCGTTTCAAAGCATTGCACACTTCATCTACTAATTTTCGTCTCAAAGAATTGGAACCTCCAGAACATGAAAAAAAACACCGGAGAAGTTTCTCAATTATTGAAAAGAATAACAGA
This sequence comes from Meghimatium bilineatum, assembly GCA_034231615.1. Taxonomy (NCBI): domain Eukaryota; kingdom Metazoa; phylum Mollusca; class Gastropoda; order Stylommatophora; family Philomycidae; genus Meghimatium; species Meghimatium bilineatum. The sequence continues at coordinate 3,983,908 of CM067303.1, forward strand.
GCTCTATTGATGAAACCTCATGATTACCGAAACAAACAAGGGTTTCATTCGAGAACGTGAAACTCGACCTGCAATATTTGACTATGTACTGCGAGGCCTCTCTGTTCACGCTCCTATATCATTATATCATACGAAATTGTTTTCATCAATGACTACAAGGAGCATTATAGCGTCAATAACTTTTTTTTTGTTTCACACCTCAGGCTATTTTCGAAGCTGTCAAGAGTGGGAACATTGATGCGCTAGAAGACTATCTTGATAAGCCGAACTCGGACATCAACCTAATATGGGTAAGTTACTGTCACGGACATTTAGATCTGTGCATGGAAGTAAGACGGGTGTCACTGAAAGGGTCGGCTGTTACTAAAAACAAATAGCCGGGATTGCATGTACAGTATATACCAAGTAGATAATATGCGAGCAATGTGATTAAGATTTATATGAAATTAATTTAATCTCGGGAAATGATTAAGCTAAGACTCGAGACGGCAATGGCTTCCATGGCTAGGTTGAGTGTGATTGGAAAAAGTAAGATCAATATTACAGTAAAAATCAATCAGTTCAAAGAGCAAGACTGTACAATGTGATATGAAAAATACAAAAGACCCCACAGGAGAGGAATACAGCGATGATTGTTCCCATGTGGAAGAAAAAATGGCAGTAAGAGGGACTGCACTAAGTATAAAGGCATATCACACTTAAGCCACATAGGAAACATCTTTAGCAAGATACTAGAGAGAAGGATGGGCGCATATATAGAACCACAGCTCAACACACAATTAGGTTTTCGGAAAAATAAAAGCTGTACAGATACAATCTTTGCACTCAAAAAACTTTCAGAAAAAGCGTCAGAACATAACCAAGACTTATATTTGGCTTTCGTGGATCAAGGGAAAGCAAATACAACAGCATTGATTAAGTAAACTGACTTGCCGTGTAGACATGGTAAACTGCAAACGAGAAGAAGAAGAAGATTGTACATACAAAAATAAGAGCTTAATCGCTTGAAATTCCTAAGGATCGAAACAAACCAACACACAGATAAATGGACAGACAAACAAACAGTCAAAAAAACAAAAACACAAACAGACACACATACCAAAAAAGAGACAGACAAATAAGCATACAAACAAACAGACAAACAAACATACATAAAAACATACAGACAGGCAAATAAACATACATAAAAACATACAAACAGACAGGCAAGCAAACATACATAAAAACAAACAAACACGCAGATAAAAAGATATACAAACAAATATACAAACACAGACAAGCAAACATACAGATAAACACACAGGGAAACAAATACAAAAATAGAGATACAAACAAACACATAAACAGACACAAACAGACAGACAAACACGCACACACAGACAAACAAACAGACAGTTAAACATAATATATTATGACATTCGTTATGACGGTTAAACTATTTTTGCATCGCAGTTCAAAGAGAACCTACTGATGGCAGCAATTAGACACGGACAAGAGGAAATGGCCGAATTCTTGCTGGACAATGGAGTGGACTACACGTATAGCACTACTGTGATGGTAAGCGCTATTCTATAATAAATTTCACTCAGAAATGCTAAATTCATCAACTACGGTACAATTATGTGCATGGTCTTTGAAACTTTCAAATGATTTTTAGCAGGTTTGTGTGCTTAATTAGAGGCACTTGGTGCGTACGAATTGTGTGATCTATGGTGACCATCGCTTCATAAGACCTTCTGGCTTATGGCAAAACCAGAGTTGTTCATTTACTCCTCTGACTATTTCCTTGATTTTCATTGGCTGTCACACAAAGTATAATCTTGGGACCAATGAAAATCACTATAATATTCAAATGAGTCATGCCAATTCAAAATAGAAGAATCGGAAAACTAGGAAACTGACGATACATTTTCATTTACAGAGTCTATTTGTACTCTTGAGGTCCTGGGTTCATTCCACGGTTGGGACATTATTTTTTTCTTACGGAGGAACAATCACATTCCGTCCTATACATGTCGTAGCGCCCAGGGCAAAAAGGACTTTATTTCCACAGCCCATAGAAAGCCTCCCTGCACTCCTTCACAGGAAAACATGCAGTAACGAAAGTTATCTATTTATAAACTCATAACCTGCCAGGGTCGTAGGGGTGCCATATTGGATGCATCAAAACAGAGTCATCCAGCAATTTCTATCTTCAACGATGCAGACGAGAGTGGAAAAACTTCTCTTGTACAGTCCTTGATGTTGTCTGTCCGTGATTTTAGTTTCTCTCCTCTCTTTCTTCCACCTTCGACGGTTCCTGGCAGTATTGTTTTTGACAAGGAATCATATCAACTTACATGTCCAAACCATGCACATTTTAAGTTCATTCATCCATTTTCCTTTAGCGCTGAAGTTAGCGCATAAGGCAGAGGTCAGATCTCTCCAATTCTGTCTGTTCAAACCTATTATGTGCAGTTCTTGAATAGTATGAATATTGTTTTAATTTCTCGACGTATTGTTCTTCTGAGTGTTTCCTTTAGTCTACCCCTAGCTCTTCTGCCTGTTGGTATCCATGCAAGAGATTGGTGGTGTATTCTGTTGATGTCAGCTGAATGAAAAGAATTAGAGTGAACTAACGTCGGTTAGTTAAAGTCAGTCAGCACACGCACGAAAATGCGCTTATTCAATTCCTGCGTTATTCCGGTGCTATCATATGGATGTGAGAGCTGGAAAAGCTCTTTATCTTCAGAAAATAAATTACTGAGTTTCGAGAACAAATGTCTTCGTAGGATAACTAACACCCATTGGAGTGAATTCAAATCAAATGATAAAATCAGAGAAGAGACACATCAAAATTTCATCACAGATGTTATCAGAAAACGCCGTTGGTCCTACACAGAGCATGTCCTACGCGCAGACATCAACAGAATACACCACCAATCTCTTGAATGGATACATACATGCAAAAGAGCAAGGGGTAGACCAAAAGAAACACTCAGAAGAACAATACTTAGAGAAAGTAAAACGACTAATATTCATTATATTCAAGAACTGCACAGAATAACGTTGAACAGACAGAATTGAAGAGATCTGACCTTTGCCCTATGCGCTAACGTAAGCGCAAAAGGAAAATGAATGAATTAATGAACTTCGGTTACACAAATCGGTCGAGACTTTACGATGTTAGCTGATTAACTCAACGATCGACGAAATGACACAGAACTGAATAGAGAAACAACCTCCATAAACGGAAGTCATTACCGGAAGTTTTAAGTTACGTCATCACATAAACGTCAAATACTCCGACCTCAAGTTAATAATCTTGACTACAAAAGTTAGTGACACAAAACAGAAAGTTTTACGTTTGACGAAGCACAAACTTACTGCCTGTATAACACTATACAAAACTGGATCCACGTTTTAATATTTAACCGTAATGTCTTTATCAAGATAAATTATATGACAAAGAATACACACTGAAAATAAAAAGTAACTCGGGGGCTCTCCATAAATTACGTAATCAGTTTCTCGCGGTTGGTACAGAGAGCGTCTGTGAAGGCCAAGGTACTAAGTTCGATCCCCGCCACAGTAAATTGTGCATCTGGACTATTCAGAAAGCAATATCAAACTACTGAACGTATTTATATTTCCTAGAAAATTACCACAGCCAAAAATTGCTGGGTTGATGGCAACGTCCAAAATAGGAAACGCTAGCAATTTTAAGTCAATAAAACATCACATTATTTTACCTGTACAATTATTGTGGAAACATCACATTATTTTACCTGTACAATTATTTATTTACCACCCACTGAGACATAGGTTACTTCTCAAAGCATTGGACACCAGAGTGTGAGTTGGAGGTCTTAGGGTATGAAAAAAAGCTCTGGACACGCGTCTGTGGCTATGTCGATAGGACGCAAGACAGCGGCAAAATTCAAGTATATTTAAGGGATAAATGTTCCAGTGTAGGACAATAACCCTAAACAAGAAGTGGGTGGCTGGGCAAATATCAAGATGAACAAAAAAGGTAGAAGTGTTACCAAAATAAGTCATAAAACAACTTCACAACGAGATAGTCAGGTATGTCTACCGTGGTTAGTTTTGAAGTTGGTGATCAGAGTATACGTACAGGAACAATTATATCGTACAGCTGGCCTACAAGCGATATGGTTGCATGCCCCCAATGTTCAGTGGAGATGGTAAAACATTGAACGCATTAGTTACCACTTCCGAAGTGAAATGTGTCGGGCAATTGGCGGAAAAACATCGCGACACACTGCATTACCGTTCTACAGACTTCATCCTGCTGGAAATATTGTTCTGTTACAAGACAGATCTAGTAGGACTATTGTTCTGCTACAAGAGAGATCAGGTGGGAGTTTGAGAACAAAAGAATAAAGTTCTGGAGAAGCCTCCCTGTTGCATGAAAAAGGATTCAAGAGTTGTATTGTTCTTAATTACTAGGTGTGGAGACTAACAAACAAACAAACAAACAAACACAAAAACAAACACACAAAAAACGAAAATATACACAAACAAACGAACACACGAACAAACACACAAATAAACAAAAACACGAACAAAAACACACAAAATCCAACACACGAACAAACACACAACTAAACACATGCACAAACACACAAACAAACACACGAACAAACACACAACTAAACACATGCACAAACACACAAACAAACACACAACTAAACACATGCACAAACACACGAACAAACACACGAGCAAACACATACACAAACAAATACACAAATAAACATAGAAACAAACAACACAAACAGACCTGCACATAAACAAACAAACAAAACATAACAAAATGTGAGTATTAATAATAATAACTCAATCAAGATCTCATGTAACAAAATGTCAATGATTTCTTTTATTCAGGAGCGGGTAGACACGCCTAAAGGTGTTATGTTAGATCGTTACGACTTGAGCTGTCGGCAGATGGCGTATGATCACGGCCTCCTGAACATCGTACAGCTCATAGATCTCCTTGAGGGAAACATCTTCCCCTTTGTACATCCTCCAGATAGAACACCAAGATACAGGCGTCTGAATCCATCGACTATTTCAGAGTTTGATAATTGTTCTACGGACATAGAAGACAATTTTAGCAACAGTAGTGAATCAGAGATTGACGCTAGGGGAAGCATAGAACCAAATACTACGGGCGAAGAGACGAACAAGAGAAGAGGAAATTGTAAAGAAATAAATGAGGATGATAAGGAAAGAAAGGGAAATACTCAAACACCATCTCTTAATAATGATGGAGATAAAGGTGAGATGCATGCAGAAGGCACAGCCAAAAATAGAAGAAAGAAAAAAAAGAGAAGAGAGGAAATCGATACAAAAATAGAAAATAAAGAACCGGAAATCGAGAAGATTGGAGAGGATTCACGTCATCAGAAAGTGAGTAGTGACCTAATAAACAACACATCACTTCAGGAACCAAATAACGATCACGAGAAAAAAAGATTACATTCTTTACAAGGAAGCGTGCCTCAATCTCCGGAGATAGCCGCAGACATGCCCTTAAAAGATTTAATCATTAATAAAAAGCACGTTTCTGATGAAAATAATCCAGAAAAATCGTATAAATCTGCGTCATCTGGGAACATTGCTTCAATATCTTTGCCTGAACTGAAACAGCCATGGTTGATAAGGCCAAAAAATCGCATCTGGTTATCAAAGTCCGCGTTATCTATCAGAAGAACTCGTAGCTACAAAAATACCTCAAACAATGATCACAACAATGATTCTCTATGTAAACCTCTTAGATGGAAAAAGGTATGCATAACAGGCAGCTACACTACAGAAAGTAGACAATGGCATATAAATACAATTGCAAAAACTGAAGGATCAGAGAAAATGGTCGTAACTGAGAAAAATCCGTCATCTTATTCAACAGCAAGTCTGCCTTTTTTAGAAACGACCAAAGTGCCTTTTACTGTGCTGAAATCTGTTACGAAACCAAATAAAATACCAGTGCATGTTTCGAGTGTAAATAACTTTTCTGCAGTATCTTCAAATAACAGCAATAAACTACCAAATACAACAATTCGCAGTAATGAAGATCGACAGACAACAACATATAAGATGAACAAACGGAAACTAAGTCCAAAGTTTGCCAGATCTTATCAAGCATTGGAGTTCATTTCTTCAAACAGAGCAAGCCATATACACGTTTCATCTCCAAAATTCAACTGTGGATCTAAGTTATCAAATGTAGAGACAAATATGTTTAAAGACCAACCTGGCACATCCACAAGCAACGGAAAGCGAACCAACAGTAAGCAATTATCAGGACAGTCAACTACAGTATGAAACTTAAATCATATGATGTGTCAAGCCGAAAGCCGCATATACCACACCAAAGATATAAATATGATACAGCATATTACGTTCTCTGTACTACATCCTGAAAATCTTCCGGAATCTGAGAATGAACAGAAGAAGAAGCAGAGCATTACAAGAATAATCAATCAATCAATCAATCAATCAATCAATCAATAAACCCATAACCCTTCAGGGTCGTAGGGGTACCACATTGGATGCTTCAGCACACAGAGTCCTCCAGCGAATTCTATCCTCAGCGATGCGGATGAGTGTGGAAATATCTAGCCCTGTCCATTCCTTGATGTTGTCTGTCCATGTCTTTATTTGTCCTCCTCTGCTTCTTCCACCCTCGACAGTTCCCTGCAGTATTGTTTTTGACAAGGAATCGTGCCTGCATACATGTCCGAACCATGCTAGTTTTCGTACAAGAATAATATTATTGTATCAATAATTTACATCCGCACCCGTTACGATGGATGACTCTTAGACACGTCTCAGACGAGAACATCAGAGATACTCATCAGAGAACTTCTCTTTGCTGAGGTTGCTGCACTAGTGGCACACAGTGAGTCCACCTTGCAGTCCCAACATGGCAAAGGTTTGCGAACTATTCTCTATGCCGTTAAGTATCACACAAACGGTGGTAATGCGTCAAAGATCTACAGCAACTACAAATAGCACCATAAACAATACTTATATAAAACAAGTTGAACCTTTTTGTTCCAAGTTTGATCACGAAAACGTAGGAATTATCAATCAAAACATGGAAAAACAATTTTTGTCACAAAAAATTAGGAATTAGCAATGTAAACATTAAATACAATTTTTTTAAAACAGGGGCAACAGGTTTCACCAGTTGCCTAGTTGATGGTTGCCCAGAAACATAGCACAGGGTTTCCCCAGCTGCCTAGTTGGTGGTTGACCAGAAACTATCTGAATAGAGTCGCCTTCGCACTTGTTCAGTTGCTATAGCGCCATTTCTCGACTTTCCTAGAGCATGAGCTCTGGTACCCTACATTCTGTATTAATCACAGGAGTAATTTTTATTTCAAACCATCAATAACAAATGGACTTGAAACAACGTCTGCTGGTTGACGGGAGAATAACTGTAACATTACTGTACGGTAGTTTCCTCAACAATAACGTCTGAAGAGCAATATAAATATATAAACACAAACTAGTTCTACGTTTCGGGCTTTCAAAACCTTCATTAATAAACAGAAACAAGATAAATATGTAAGAAGATATATAAATAATAGCTATGTGAAAGAAAATATTATCAAAGATTTATTGAACAGTAGAAGTATATTAGACGGTATTGAGTCTACCATGTGTCAGAAGAACTAATCTGTCTTTGATATTGCTGTTTAATATATGTAACCTTTCCCAAATATCGATGGCATGTACCAGGGAAATTAGCAGACAGTGCAAAGCGAAATGACAGGATTAATAATAGACATATAAGGAATATGTGAAGATAGGTGGGTCGGCCAAGGACATTGTACAACCTGAACTGGATTAACTTTTATCTACTCAGGTAAAGAGAAAAGTAGACCCATTGTGGTTGGTGTATTCCTATCTAGAAAAATCACTAGGACCCTTTTAAGAAACAATATAAACCATCAGGAACTTCAGAGCATGGTCACATTGTGCTTTCTTATGTTTAGTAGTCATTTGTTGCTTGATTTGTTGAAGGGACAGAAGCTCGGGACGTATTATGGAAAAGCAAGTGGATTGAGTTCCACGTTATTGTATAATTGGGACAGGGTTAATAAAGCAAGTTACATTTGTTATGACTGGACCGGAAATACAAATAACTCAGCCGATAGTGTATATGTTAAGGGATTGCGGTAGATGAATGATATGAACTATTGTCTTTCCCCAGATGGTTTGTTGCCCACTCTTGCTGTTAAAAGTAAGGGTGATTGGAGCTCGAGCTTGCGTTCCAAAGTGTAGCTTCGGCTGTGCTATGATAGTGTTTGTTCAAGATGTCCCTGGCGTTTTATATCCATCTTTTCCGTGTTCTTCCTCTAGATTTATACCCTAATCTATTTTGGTTCATATGCCTGTACGGGTAACTTGTGATGCATTCTCATAATGTGACCAAACCACTTGATCTGCTGCCTTTCTATGTATTCTGTGCAAGGTGTTATACCTATTCTTTCCCTGATATCTTCGTTTTGTAATCTATCAAGCCTGGGACCCCTACAGCTTTCGTCAAGCATTTCATCTCACATGTCACTATCGTTCTGTAATGTGAAAATGAGAGAGACCAGGTTTGGCACTGGTAACACAGTGTTGGTAGGAATATATTGCAAATCATTTGTCTTTTAACTTCCATGAACTGCGGAATGAAAAGCGAAATGAACTAGCAGATTAAAAAAACTAGAGAGAACTGGAACATGTAGTAAATTTAGACTGAAAATCTGTTAATTTTGTTCAGATCCAGGCTACAAGTAGGAAACAAAATTGCAGTAGAAAATATCGTTCTCTCTTTTGACCAGATAGCTGTCTGACCAGGCAGACAGGTGTGACCAAACAAGTGCCCGACAGGACCGACAGGTGCCTGACCAGACAGACAGGTGTGTGACCAGACAGATAGGTGTCTGACCAGACAGACAAGTGTCTGACGATACAGATAGGTGTCTGACCAACCAGATATGTGTCTGACCAGACAGGTGTCAGACCAACGAGATAGCTGTCTGACCAGGCAGACAAATGTGACCAAACAAGTGCCTGACCAAGCAGACAGGTGTCTGAACAGACAGACAGGTGTCTGACTAGATAGGTGAAGTAACTGTATGCCATTGTGAAGTACTGATTAATACAAGGAGAGTTTCCCATGACGGAAAATGTGATCACATAATGAGTCTTGTGATGAGATTTTTTAAAACATCTCAATACAATACATCTCCACTCATCAAACATTCATTAACACTCATCAAAGTCTAATTACTGGAGAAGTCTGTTTTTCTACAAATATCGCACAGTTTGTTAATTAAACAGACTATGTTCATAAGGTATGATTCACTAATTTGAACAGCGAGAAAATAAATGTAAAATCAATATTAAGTTAGAAAACTCAACGTGAAATAATCAACTTCAGAAGCCAGGTATTTACAAGGCATATACAGCAATTAATTTTATCCAGAGCATTTTGCCAGGAAGAAATCAATCAAGTTATTTTTTCACTTACGTTTACAGATATAACTTTGATACATATTGTAAGCCAGTATAGTGCTGTGGTAGTATCAACAGTCGAATATTTACACACAAAAGTCTGCGAGATTTAAATTATTTTATTTGCTCAAACTCTAAGAAAACGATCTGTTGATTGTAATAATTACTGCTTTAATTGGAAATGGTCTATTCTTAGATTTCTGACACGTATCTCGAAACTAATTAATTCTGCAGTATAAAACAACATCGCTTCTTTAGATTGTCGGTATCATTGTTTTGTTTCGTTCCGTTGAAATTAAAATCAAATATCAGAGAGTATCCTAGTTTTTAAATTTTGTTATTATTTAAATGTTAATTGTTCTGCGGTTTATTGGAATATCGATCACGTGGTCATCAAGAATTTAAAAGAATTATAGATTGTGTTTTATGAAAATAGTTCAAGCGATTATTTTACTTTTGTTTGATTGGATATGTGACACGATTATTTCACTGTCTGTGACTGATTTGGGGTGAACTAAATATTATTATTATTTGAACTAGTGCTAGAGAATTCTTCATAATATAAGTCGCTACTAGTCTACAAGTAAATTTAAATAGGAAGCTGCCAATACAGGCACTATAAAACACCAGATTTTGTCCATAGCCTGGAAGTGAGGTTTAAGTTTGCATTGGGTGAGATGAAGACATGGCGCGAATTGAGTAACTAATACAGACACACTGTTTAAAGATCTCCATTGACATAATTTTTGATATCGTGAATCAACTTATCGTGAAATAACTTACATCATGAAATCTAGCAACCCGACAGATGTTGCAACAAGTAGAGAAAATGTGACAGTTGTATATACAAAGATAAATGCAACATTTTATAACGAAAATAATATTGATTTTTTCGAAATTTATGTATATTACCAGCTCTACGTGTCCTCGTCTGTTACAGGGCTCATTTCTGTATTTGGTGTTGTGTCCAACCTGATCAATCTAATATGTTTTAGTAAACAAGAGACAGGTGATAGGGTAACTAAGACATATATAGCTCTATCATTGCTTGACGGAAGTACATGTTTTTTGGTTATTTATACGGAATGTTCAATAATTTTACAAAGGTTCGTTAAACTTCCTGCAGTTGTAAATTTATTTATGATTGATTACGTTTACGTTGGTAATATTATCACATTCCTGTATGTTCTTTCTAACGGATTAGTTCTACAAATGTGTGTCAAGATCTGTGTCTGTGTCAAAATTCCTTTAAAAGTAAACATTATATTTTCTAGACGTAGAGCTTTGTTGATCAATACATTTACATTTCTGTTCACTTTTGCATTTTTTTGTCCATTTTGGGCTACAATAGGTGTAAAATATCAAGTTGATCCAACAATCAACAAAACTGGTATGATTATGTGGGTGGCACCAAACTGGGAACTAGCAACCACAGTTACAACTATATTCTCAAACATCGTAGTTCCCTTGGCCACTCAATTCTTTACATCAGTAAGCGTTATTTTATTAATGAACGGTTTAAAGAAGTCTGCAAGACTGAGACAAAGACACACAAGACAGAATAATGTTAATGTCAAAGACAATGAATCTGTTTTAGATTTAAGAAATAACTTGATCAATAACAAATATATCAAACTAGCAAAGATTTTTATTATAATCGGAATCATGTGTTCCCTGTGTAATTTACCAACACTTGTTGTGGCTCTTGTACCAATTGTAGAACCGCTGATGCAGGAAAACATTGAATATATTAAATTGAATGCGTCTATGTATACAGCGGTTCGTTTTTTCCGTCTGATTAGCTCTAGCTCTAAAATTTGTGTGCATTGTTCTATTAACGCTAAATATAAACAAACTTTGATATTTTTGTTCAGACGTAACCATAGATTATGTTAGTTTCTTTCATTAACTTCTTGGAAGCTGTGTGTCTTGAAGAAGCGACGTGGGTGTATATATTTTGGCAAAGGGGCTGTCTATAAATTACATCAATAATTATTGAGAGGGCAGTCCAGGGTGAGCTGTAACCGCACAATTTCATAGTTGTCTCACAAGACAGTGAGGGGGTAATTGTTAGACACAAGTTGACGTTAGCACGTGTTTTAAAATATAACAATTAAATTGTTTGAAGTAAATGGGTTTTTGTTTCGAAAAATCTGAACACATTATTTTCTTTCGCATTATTTCTAAAATTGTTAATTTTTGATGTAATTTTTTTTCCGGGGGGTGGGGAGGGGGGCCGCTGGAGTAAATATTTCTTTACATAATTAATCAGGGAGGTGTAGGATCTACTTCTGAGCCCAAAAGTGAAGAAAATGTGCGCGCTAGCGCACGGTAGCGCAACTTAGCGAGAACATTGGAATACCGTATTTGATGCTTCAAAACACTGTCGTCCAGCAATTTCCATCTTGAACAATCTTGATGTGTACAGATTGTTTAGGAAAAATTTCTAATTCTCCCAATTTAATTGGTAAAATAATTTGGTACAATACAAGAATCAGTGGACAAATAACGTGACAACAGTCCGTCTTTTTAATTTCATATGCTATTACACTATCTCAGAAACTTAAAAAGTAGTAACTTAAAATACCGATCTAGCAATTTGCGCCCAATGAACTGGTCTTCCACCTCTCAATCAGTGTGCTGCGCGCATGTCGAGTGATCAGGGGCTCTCCTCGCGCAACGTGTAGAATATTGTATTCGTCGATTTATGCGTCTTTATCGGAATTTCGTTCCGTTTAATTATGTTAGCTATTTGTTCCGTAGAAACCTGTCCACTGATTCTTGTATTGTACCAAAAAAATGTCCTGTTTTTTTTTACGTTAACATTTTTCAGATACCCCAACCTCCCCAAACCTTAAGTGGATGGTGTAATTTACAGGCATCTCCTACCACAAAATAAGATGTTTAAAAAAATACACACACACACGCATATACGTACACACGACCACTCAGTGATTGCTTTTGCAGAGATATGTTGTTCCTGTCGCAAGCATTGCTGTAATTTTTATTATATAAATTTAGTTTTAAATTTTAAATATAATATATGCGCAGTATGATGTCATTGAAAGCTGTGTATTTCCATGTTCCAGTGTACATGGTTACTCAACAGATTGCTGTTTGCCGCAGAGTTACTTTTATTCTATCACCTAGTCAAGAATGATGTTAAACGCTGAACAAAGTGTATGTGTAGTGGGACAAGAGTTTAGTAATAGGGGTACATATGTAGACGACGTTAATGGAAAAATTCATGCAGAGGTTTCTTGGAGCACAAGTTTCAACATCTCAAGTATTAATAACTTATTGTACTATGAGTCACGTTACCCATTATACGATTGACATGAGCAGTAGTGTTTGTTCATAAATGTTGCAGAGTTAATGACGTCACACATATTGGCACTAACTACCCACAATTCAAGACTTTATAAATATCTTTTATATGTGGAATAATTATATGTGTTTCATACCGCATTCCTGGTTGATTTATACTGTAAGAAAATGCATGGATATTCAATATATTTTATTAAAGCATGTAAACAAACCTTGTTTTTTGATGATGTTGTTACACTAGATTGTCACTGTTTCATGTTTCATTGTTCTCTTTATTTACCTAGTATCTCCCTCGAGATATGGCGGGTTGGAAGAGAGTTGACGAATCTTATATTATTTGTCTGCACTAAAATATTCAAGAACTGTGCAATATTTTCCTGATTTCAAGCAAGACATGAGTGCTTCTTGAGGTCTGAATCCATGTCTATAACAAAAAATATGATTGCCCGTTGTAGTTTCCAATCATTATCCATTTCACAGAGATAGCAGTGCCATCTTAATTGACATAGTTCCATTTAAGGTCTACTCATAGTTCCATTTAAGGTCTACTGGAGCAGAGATTTCAAATCTCTAAGTATCGATTTCAAATCTCTAAGTATCGATTTCAAATCTCTAAGTATCGATTTCAAATCTCTAAGTAACGATTTCAGATCTCTAAGTATCGATTTCAAATCTCTAAGTAACGATTTCAGATCTCTAAGTATCGATTTCAAATCTCTAAGTAACTATATAAAATCTCCAAGTAACTATATCAAATCTCCAAGTAACGATTTAAAATCACCAAATGTCGTCATATTTTTTCCTTCTGTCGTTAATAATTATTAGTGTCTGGTGAGTTTGTAATATATTTTCAAGATATATGTGCTAAAAAGTACTAGAGAAAGTATGCAACCTTGACGCACTCCTATATCCGTCTTGAAAAATTCACCCATGTCATTATTTATGAAAACGCCACTGCTAGCATCTCTATTCAGCGCTTCAATAACTTCTATGATGTTTGTGTCGAAGTTATATTGTCTCAGTATCTGCCACAGACCTTGGTGCCACACGCGATCAAACGCCTTTCTGAAATCAACGAAATTATGGTACAGAACATGATGATGTTGTAAGTGCTGTTCTATCAATATTTTAAGGATACAAATCTGTTCTGTGGTACTTCTGTTGTTACCGAAACCAGCCTGTTCTTATGTTAACTTGAATTATTATAATGATTGACTTGAATTTTGTTCAGAATAATCTTTAGCATCACTGTGCTAGAACGGGTGAGTAGTGTAATAGTTATGGTATTCGGTTCTGTACACTTAGTTAAAATAAAACTACAGCAGTTTGGTCATAAAAAGAGACAGAACTGTTTGGAAAGACACATAATAAGGGCAAAGCGCCTGAGTGAAGGAGAAAAGGGCAGACCAAGAAGACAATGGACTGACGATATTAAAGATAACATGAATACGTCGTTGGAAAATGCAAACCGCATGGCCCAAGACAGAGAAGGGTTCAGGGAGTTTATTAGGAAGACAACGTTCTAGAGAGAATGATAAATACAAATAATGCGAAATGTCAAATTCTGTTCATCGGGATGGAGTCGATGAATCCACAGTAATGTATAATTGACGAGGACTCGGACAATAAAGTCCACGTGACTCACTATGAATCATAAAGTGTAGCTTTAAAGTGACGCAGTTTGTATATTCCCGTGATTTTCATTGGATGACTACCGAAAAATATAGTGTCCAATGAAAATGGTGTGAAAAGTCAATTACAGTAAATTCACATTGATGATTCTCCATGATTTCGCAGGACCGTATTCAATTGATAGATATAGTTACTAAGTGACCGTCGACTTTATAAGGTCTACTGGCTAATAGAAAACATACTTCTAAACTGACTCAATTGAATTTTTTCTGCGATTTTCATAGGTTGTCGACACAAAGTATAATCACAGTGACATGAAAATTACTGGAAAAATCAAGAGTCATTTTAAAAGGCTGTTTTTCAATAGCCAACATGTCTCATATCGGCGAGGGTCTCGGTAAATATGTGCGTTTTGTTACATAATCTATACAATATAATACTTACTGGTTAAAGGGAAATCTAGCCGTCTCTTAATGGCTCATTTGACTATTCCGGTGATTTTCATCAGTCATTATGATTATGCTTGATTGCGAGGGAGAGGAGATAGCTACCACCCTCATATAGCAGAGCCACTGATGTGTGAGATCTCTAACATCTCACATCCCTACCGCAGTTAACTGCTATGGGGTAAAGTTATTTTTACTTTTTTACTTATGAGTATACAGTGTGTCGACAGGGAATGAAAATTCCTGGAAAAGTCAAATGTATCATTTTAGAGGTACATCTAGAAATCCAATTAGACAACAGGTCTTATAGTGTCGACGGTCATGTATTAACAGTGTCTAATGTCATTATCAAGAAAGTAATTAAAAAAAAATTTCAAGCCAGAAATAACACAAGGACTTCAAACCCGGGTCTGCTGGTTGACGAGAGAAGGATTTTAACATTACACTACCGCTGCTCACGCAACAATAACGCCTGAAGATAACTTTCAAAGATATTCTGAATGCCTCTCTATCCCGGGCAAGCAGGCCTGCATTGACCAGAGACATGTGCGTACATTCGTCGATATCGCTGGTCCATCTTTTTCTTGGTCTTCCTCTTCTTCTCTCGCCTGGTACTCTGACCTCCAGAATCAGTCTTTCAATACCATCATGTCGCTTTAAGTGTCCAAAATACTGTAGCTTACGTCTTATGATGGTATTTAGACGCCATCCATCATTAAGTTTCAGTAATTTCTAAATTTCAATGTTCTTTTTTCTCTGTCAATGATTTTCGTAGGATTATTTGTAGCACTTCATTGCAAATGAATGTATTCTTTTTGATATTGTTTTATTTAAAGTCCAAGTCTCGCATCCATATGTTGCCACTGGGAAAACACATGATCTTAAAAGGATTATTTTAGTGTTATTATTACTTTATAAATAGAGCAAAGACTATCAATGAAGACCCGAATTCGAGTGCTGAGATGTTATATCGAACCAATTCTTTTTTATGGATGTGAAGCATGGACTGTAAACAAAAACAATTCTAAGCGAATTAGAGGCTACAGAGATGTGGTTTCTGAGAAGAATGATAAAAATACCATGGATAGCTAAGAAAACTAATGCAGATGTTCGCATTGATGCTGGCGTAAATAGAACAATCATGGCAAACATTAGGGTAAGACAGTCAAGATTTCTAGGGCATGTGCTGAGAAGAACACAGCTTGAACACTTAATAACCACTGGAAAGATCAAAGGAGAAGAGATAGGGGTAGACAAAGAGAAAAGTTACTAGATGGGCTTGTATTGTAGCACGGTAGAAGTTCACCAACCGAGTTTATTGACAACACAAGAGACAGAGAGTCGTGGAGAAACATGATCGCCTACGCCATTCGGCATGGCACTTGATTGATTGAAAGACTGCGAGGGAGAGGAGATGCTTACCTCCCTCATTTGCAGAGCCACTGAAATGTTCAATAGCTGACATCTCACACCCCTACGGCATTAATAAATGCTATGGGTTACTTTACTTACTTTTTTTTACTTACTATTACTACGTTGCCACAGCTTGTGTGTTAATTTACGTGTTGTAATTGGGAATCTTTTACTATATAGCCTATTATCTCTTCCCAGGTGGAGTTGTCGTAGCTTCCACACTTTCCGTTCAGCGTAGGGTTTATGAAAATGTAGTCTGTGTTCCAGAGCCAGGTGTGTTGCTCTGGTTGAGGTGTAGTCATGTTTATTCAGGATGGTCTTGATGTTGTCTGTCCACCTTTTCCTAGATCTGCCCTTGGCTCTTTATCCCGATTCCATCTTGTTATAAGCTCTTATGGGAAGGTGATCGCTTATCCTCATGATTCCAAACAATTTTACCTGTTGTTTTTCTATGTTTGATGCATGTTGTGATACCTATTATCTTTCTGGTGTTTTCACTGCGCATTTTGTGGAGTCTGGTGAATCCAAGAGCTTTCCTTGGACATTTAATTTCGTAATTTTTAATAATAGTAAAATAAATATATGAAAAAAGTATAAAACGTTTGAATAGTAAATATAAAAAGAGAGGGAGAAAATATGGCCTACTGAGACGGCACTCTTCCAGACTTGAGAGGTTCCATGGATGCCCTGAAGCGAATCACACAATTCATTGAAGCTATTGGCGCTGTAACCTGATATCTAACTGAAGAACAATGAAGGAAGAAGAATAGTAAATATAAATATATATGAAAAAATAGAACTTAACGCTTGGCGCTTTTAAAGTCTTAATCAATAAACAGAAACAAGATAAAAGACATGCAAAAAAAAAAAAAAAAAAAAGTTTTGTGAAAGAAAATATCACCAGGGATTCGCTAAACAGAAGAAGTAGATTATACTGTATTGAATCTACTATGCGTCAGAAGGACTAATCTTTCTTTGCTCGTATATTGCTATTTAACGTAGGTAACCTATTTCAAATATCAATATAATGTAGGAGAAAAAGGCAGACAGTGCGAAATGAAATGACTCGATTAAAAACAGACATCACATGAATATTTGACAATATTTGATGTGCTGGCCAAGGACACTACAGCAGTCGTTCCCAAAATATTTTTGCCCCGTAGAACCCTAGCCGATATTTCTGGGTTTTACATAAAACCCTAACCTGCCTAATATTGTATTTAATTAGGAATATTCACTTAGAATGTGTTTTTGACAGCTGATGCAGTGCTGCTCACACTGATAGGCTTGTCATCATCATTAGGTGCCATGCCGGCTGGCGTAAGCGGTCATGGCTCTCAACAGTTCTCTGTCCACAGTATTATGTATCAAGATAATTGTTGTTTCCCTGCCGTGCCAAGTTGTCAAACTGTCTATTTTCGCACGTTGTCGCCCTCTATCTCTGTTGCCTTCAATTTTACCTGTTGTGACTATGTTCTCCAAACCTGCCTGTCTCATGAAGTGGCCAGAAAAAAAGAAGATTGTCTTTTTCTTATATTATTGATTAAAGTCTGTTTCGCATATGAAACTTTCAACATCTCTACATTAGTTTTCCTGACAGTCCATGGTATTCTCAGCATTCTTCTATAGAACCACATCTCTACTGCCTCTTATTTCCCACTTTCTAAGGCTTGTAGAATGGACAAATGTAAAGAAAAAAAAGAAAATGTAAAATTTTTATTCATACATTTATTGAGAAGACACACAATGTAAGTAAAAATTTCGATATGAAACGAAACAAATCAGAACCTAATACAATTCTTACACATAATTCATTAATTAATTTTCCTTTAGCGCTGAAGTTAGCACATAGGCCAGAGGTCAGATCGTTCCTATTCTGTCTGTTCAAAGCTATTCTGTGAAGTTCTTGAATAGTATGAATATCGTTATACACATAATTAATATGCAAATAATGCTGTTAATGAAAAGGATGAATCCCAGCTGTTAATGAAAAGGATGAATCCCAGCTGTTAATGAAAAGGATGAATCCCAGCTGTTAATGAAAAGGATGAATCCCAGCTGTTAATGAAAAGGATGAATCCCAGCTGTTAATGAAAAGGATGAATCCCAGCTGTTAATGAAAAGGATGAATCCCAGCTGTTAATGAAAAGGACGAATCCCAGCTGTTAATGAAAAGGATGAATCCCAGCTGTTAATGAAAAGGATGAATCCCAGCTGTTAATGAAAAGGATGAATCCCAGCTGTTAATGAAAAGGATGAATCCCAGCTGTTAATGAAAAGGACGAATCCCAGCTGTTAATGAAAAGGATGAATCCCAGCTGTTAATGAAAAGGATGAATCCCAGCTGTTAATGAAAAGGATGAATCCCAGCTGTTAATTAAAAGGACGAATCCAAGCTGTTAATGAAAAGGACGAATCCCAGCTGTTAATGAAAAGGACGAATCCCAGCTGTTAATGAAAAGGATGAATCCCAGCTGTTAATGAAAAGGATGAATCCCAGCTGTTAATGAAAAGGATGAATCCCAGCTGTTAATGAAAAGGATGAATCCCAGCTGTTAATGAAAAGGACGAATCAGATGGTCCGATAGAAATTGTTCAATATTTTCTGTAATTTGCGAATATCTTATTTCTCTACAATCAATGATTTGCATTCGATTTATTTTTATCGTAAGAATGGATGTTTATCGCGCTAAATCTCCTTCCCACGAAGTATGAAGATGGGAAAGCTATTCCATTAAGGTATTATTTTAATGTGACTTCCAATTCTTCAATGTAACCGTACGGATTGATAATCTGCTGTGGTAATTTCGTAGTAAAAAAAACACCCCAAAATTGATTTGAAAGTCTGTGTCAAAGACATTAAAAAGTTGTACAAAGTGACCAACATCCTGGACGTATGTCAGTGAGAAGTTGGGGAACTTGGAAAATTCGCGCCGTACAATGTTGTGCTTAACGGGACTTATTCTGGCAATAAAAGCTGCCTTGGTGGACTTTGATTTTATTAAATTCAGACTGTCACCTTGTAACTGCAAATGAATCTCATTAAAATTAGTAAACAAATACGTTAAATATACCATATCTGGGTTTCATTTCTTTCAGAATGTGATTTTCAGCATGTAAAAACCTTAAAACGATCTGAAAACGACAATATTCTTGTCAAATATAAGCCTTTCAAAAGCCGGCGCACTTTCATGTGAAGGAATAATTGCTGAAAAATAATGTCTTATTTGTGTGTGCATACAACTGGACAAATAATCTAGAATTCAACGCGCTGCTACAAATCTTGTTTACTGCGTTCGTAGCGAATTGAAGATATTGATGCAATCTGGCACTCAGATGTTTAGATCAATCAATCAATTAATAAACCCGTAACCCTTCAGGGTCGTAGGTGTACCACATTGGATGCCTCAGCACACAGAGTCCTCCAGCGAATTCTATCCTCAGCGATGCGGTTGAGTGTGGAAATATCTTGCCCTGTCCACTCCTTGATGTTGTCTGTCCATGCCGTTATTTGCCCTCCTCTGCTTCTTCCACCCTCGATAGTTCCCTGCAGTATTGTTTTTGACAAGGAATCATGCCTGCATACATGTCCCAACCATGCTAGTTTTCGTAATAAAACGTGACAATATTCATGTTCAGATGTTGAGATACAACATGTTGTTCATGAATCTATCTATATTTCTATAAGCTGCTGCCTTTGTTTGATTCGCGGTGTCAGAGGCAGTAGAGTTCTCTGGAGATTGCCTTCCTGTGTGTTGTTTTTAAGCTTGTTCCTGTGACTTCTTTGATTTCTGTGGGCCATCTTTTACATGGTCTGCTTCTGGCGTTATAGCCGTGATGTCTATATGTTATGCCTCTGTGTCATGGCCATCTGTCGCATGTTGTCTGTTGGTAGTCTGGAAGCGTGTGAAAACCACTTCATCTGTTCTCTTTTTATGTACTCCAATACTGGTTTTGTTTTGGTTATCTATCTGATGTTATCGTTTCTAAATCTATCTCCTAATGACACTCCGAGTATTCTTCGTAGACATGTCATTTCTGTTGTCACTATTTTTCTTTTGTCTTGTGCTGTCATTGTTCAGGTTTGGCACTGGTAGCATAGTGCTGGAATAATAACAGTCTTGTATGATGCAACTTTAGTGTCTATGTTTACATTTTTGCTCTTAAAAAATGCGTGTCATCTGTCCTATGATCTGGTATGTTTTGTTGCATCTATTTTGTATTTCTTTACTGTTTTTTTCCTGCACTCGATATAATGCTTCCTAAGTAAGTGAACTCATTTACCTGTTTAAGGTATTTATCATCGATGGAGATAGTGATATTTCTTTCCTTCTTTTCTATTGCCATTATTTCGGTCCTTTAGATATTAATCTTCATGTTGAATGTTTGACATGTTGTGTGTACTCTGTCCAAACAAGATACTGCAAGACAGAAGCGGGTACGTAGAAAAGAAAAAAACATATCAAGGTCCCATAGACACCATCTACAGTTGCCAATTCTGTAGAAGAACATTTTGTTCGCGCATTGGACTTATTAGTCATTTAAAAACGCACTATTAACTTTATTATTTTTTATTACTTACTGTTATTATTATTATGGTTGAGTTTTTGGTCATCGTCGTTTACTACGGACGAACATCATCATCATCATCAGTCTGTTCATATGTTCTTGCAAACTGTTTTCTGGTGGTGCTATTAGTACTTCATCGTCTGCAAAGAGTAGTTCGTTCAATTTATCGTTTATGTTATCTTCTTCGTTAGTACTTGTTCGCTTACAGATGTGATAGATATATGTTATGAACAGTAGAGAGGATAGGACACACCCCTGATGGAACTTGATTGGATTTGGAACTTATTCGACGCTCCTGTATTTGTTCTAACATCACATTGGCTATAAGTATAAGTTTCTTGCATATATTGATTAAATGTTCTGGTACTCTGTATATTAAAAGTGTTTTCCAAAGTTGTTGTCTTTCTACTCTGTCGAAAACCTTTTCCTGGTCGACTAATGCGATGTATAATTCTTTGTTGTTTTCTGTGACTCTTTCTGTCAGTTGTCTAAGTGTAAAGATAACATCCGTACAGCTTGTGTTTCTACGAAAGCCCATTTGGTCGTTTCTAAATTGTGGTTCAATGTATGATCCTAACCTTTGCCCTTATATTTTGTTACAATTGTTCCCGGTGTGACTTAGTAAAGATATCCCTATGTATTTTGTGCAATCTCTTGTACTGTCTTTTTTCCTTCATAATGGGACGAAAAAAAACACAGTGAATTGCAAACAACCAAGGTAGTTATTGTTTTAAATGGCTTAAAGAACTGCAATTGCGTCCAAACATGGCTGGTGCTCCATCTGCTGATGCTGATATTATATTTGATAAAGGGATATTTTTTTTCATGAAATAATCTTTCATTAACATTGAAAATTGATTATCCCTTAGTATCTGTTGTCAAATTTCTCGCAAAGAGCAGTTCTTCGTAAATTTCTTAGTACATAACAAAACGTACATTTCCAAATAATAGTGTTTCATTACCAGGCAATGTTCACTCGTCCAGTTGAATTGAGAAATTGTTCGTAGTTAGATAGTTACACAATACAATTTCAAAATCATGACTCATTTCATCAATACGTCTTTCAACTGTTTTGTTGCTCAAAGGAATACTTTTGAGTATATCATGTGCAGGCTTGTGTAGACCTGTTTTTAAACCTCTTAACGTCTAGCACAATCAGCTGTTCTCCGATAGTATGAGACTTTTCTGTTTTCTGATTTGCCATGAGTAGTGAGATATTGTAAGATGTCAACGTCCACAAACTATCATCGTCTCTATTTGAAATTGAAGCGATCATAATGTCCATCGTGGTTCTCGTCTGAGTTTTTAAAATGTTGAGTGGTAACTATGTTTGGTACAAGTCTGGACAAGTATTATGCGCACGATGCGTTACTACGTGTATAAAAACTTGCACACGAACGTAGCACACCACGAAAGAGATAGATACTTGAACAATTTATATATATATATATATTATATAAGTAATTTATATGTCTATTATAATCATTATGTACATACTGTCTGTTATAAGACATTTACGGAACGGCTAAATGTTGACGATAATCTGCTTAAATGAGGTCCGATAAGTGAACCCACATTTACGTCTCGCGCACCTCCAGTTTTTTTCTTTCGCTAATATATTAATCTACCCCTTCAAGTAGAAATCGACCATTGGGGGTCCATATAGATTACTTTGGGAAACACTGCTTTACAGCCTCAACTGGAGAAAATGTCATCTACTCAGGTAAAGAGAAAAGTGGACTAAGCGTGATTGGTGTACTCATGACAGGGCTCCAGAAATTATAACGGTCTCGGTGTATTCGTATCAAGAGACATCGCTAAAACACATCTAGTATTAACAATATAAGCCAATAGGAACCTCCGACCAACGACACACCAAATACGCTTTCTTATGTTTAGTGCGCGTGTTGCTTGTTTCGAGTGTTGTCTTTGTCATAATGAAGGTTTTTATTCGAAGCGTCGTCTGTCGCTGTGTTCGTTTCTAGTATGTTTTATATATAAATATTGGAACCACTTGTACCTATTTCCATTCATTTTTACATTTGCCTTGTTTGTTCCCAGCCCTTGCATTGCCAGTATGAATTTGTTTCCCGACACTGGAAAATAATAAATGATCACATACAAGCTTTCAGACGAAAAAAGAATCAAGAACATCACAATCATACAAGTATATGCACCAACTATAGCAGACAAATAGATACATTCTATGAAAAACTCAAGAAAACCTTACATAAAACAAGTTGTCAAAATAATTATGAGTGTTTTTAATGCAAAAGTTAGCTACCGGAGAATATGGTATGAGAGGAAAACACTAGGGCCGTTCACTATCGACTAAAGAAATGAGATGCTAAATAGATTAGTAGATTTCAGCAAAGAAAATAACGTGATCATCTAAAACACTCTATTCTAACAGTACACCAGAAGACTAATCACATGGAATATAACAAGACAACAAGATTAAAAACTAAATTGGTTATATTTTAATACAGACTATAATTCCTTTATGACAATCTATTTCAGTTCCTCTAGAGTTTCAGTAGGAGTAAGGTAAAATGTGTTCGTTTCGGTGCCTATCTAATAGGTTGCAACATTCAAAGAGTTAAAGCTCATCTTAGTGGGTGACAAAATCAATATGCCGTGTAAAAGCAATCTGCAGTTAAGCTCATCTGACGAGAAACATGATCGCATTATGATTCTAGCAATGAAATAATTTAAAAAAGGCTTCTTCACCATTAAACACTCACCGAAATCGAATTATTGGATGACAAGTCTGATTTTATTCGACTGTATAATAAACTTCGTAGTAACGCTGTTTGTTAATTAATTAAACAAACGATGTTCATAAGGTATGATTCACTAATTTGAACAGGGAGAAAATAAATGTAAAATCAATATTAAATTAGAAAACTCAGCGTGAAATAATCAAATTTAGAAGCCAGTCAATTTACAAGAAATATACAGAAATTAATTTTATTCAGGGCATTTTGGCAGGAAGAAATCAATCGAGTTATTTTTCAGTTAGGTTTACCGATATAACTTTGATAACTATTGTAAGCCAGTATAGTGCTGTGGTAGTAACAACAGTTTAATATTTACACACAAAAGTCTGCGAGATTTAAATTATTTTATTTGCTCAAACTCTAAGAAAACGATCTGTTGATTGTAATAATTACTGCTTTAATTGGAAATGGTCTAGTCTTAGATTTCTGACACGTATCTCGAAACTAATTAATTCTGCAGTATAAAACAACATCGCTTCTTTAGATCGTCGGTATCATTGTTTTGTTTCGTTCCGTTGAAATTAAAATCAAATATCAGAGAGTATCCTAGTTTTTGTAAAATAATGTTATTATTTCAATGTTAATTGTTCTGCGGTTTATTGGAATATCGATCACGTGGTCGTCAAGAATTTAAAAGAATTATAGATTGTGTTTTATGAAAATAGTTCAAGCGATTATTTTACTTTTGTTTGATTAGAGATGTGACACGATTATTTCACTGTCTGTGACTGATTTGGGGTGAACTCAATATTATTAATATTGGAACTAGTGCTAGAGAATTTTTCATAATATAAGTCGCTACTTGTCTACAAGTAAATTTAAATACGAAGCTGCCAATACAGACACTATAAAACACCAGATTTTGTCTATATACTGGAAGTAAGGTTTAAGTTTGCATGGAGTGAAATGAAGACATGGCGAGAATTGAGTAACTAATACAGACACACTGTTTAAAGATTTCCATTGACATAATTTTTGATATCGTGAATCATTCTGGAAATAACTTACATCATGAAATCTAGCAACCCGCCAGATGTTGCAACAAGTAGAGAAAATGAGACAGTTGTATTTACAAAGATAAATGCAACATTTTATAACGTAAATAATATTGATTTTTTCGAAATTTATACATCATATTACCAGCTCTACGTGTCCTCGTCTGTTACAGTGCTCATTTCTGTATTTGGTTTTGTGTCCAACTTGATCAATCTAATATGTTTTAGTAAACAAGAGACAGGTGACAGCGTAACTAAGACATATATAGCTCTATCTTTGCTTGACGGAAGTGCATGTTTGTTGGTTATTTATGCGGAATGTCGTATAATTTTAGAAAGGTTCGTTAAATTTTCTTCAGTTGTAAATTTATTAATGATTGATTACGTTTACGTTGGTAATATTATCACATTCCTGTATGTTCTTTCTAACGGAATAGTTCTACAAATGTGTATCAAGATCTGTGTCTGTGTAACATTTCCTCTAAAAGTAAACATTATATTTTCTAGAAGTAGAGCTTTTTTTATCCATACATTTACATTCCTGTTCACTTTTGCATTTTTTTGCCCAAGTTGGGCTACAACAGGTGTCCAATATCAATTTGATCCAACAATCAACAAAACTGGTATGATTATGTGGGTGGCGCCAAACTGGAAACTAGCAACTACAGTTACAAATACATTCTCAAACATCGTAGTTCCGTTGGCCACTCAATTCTTTACATCAGTTAGCGTTATTTTATTAATGAACGGTTTAAAGAAGTCTGCAAGACTGAGACAAAGACACACAAGACAGAATAATGTTAATTTCAAAGACAATGAATCTGTTTTAGATTTAAGAAATAACTTGATCAATAAGAAATATATCAAACTAGCAAAGATTTTTATTATAATCGGTATCGTGTGTTCCCTGTGTAATTTACCAACACTTGTTGTGGCTCTTGTACCAATTGTAGAACCGCTGATGGAGAATAACAATGAGTATAGTAAACTGAACGAGACTATGTCTGCAGCGATTCGTTTTTTCTGTCTGATTAGCTGTAGCGCTAAAATTTTTGTGCATTATTCTGTTAACGCTAAATATAAACAAGTTTTGTTATCTTTTTTCAGACGTTACCACACATAGACTGTTAGTTGCCTCTAATAACTTCTTGGCAATTGTGTGTCTTGAAGAAGCGATGTGGGTCTATGGTGAATATTTTGGCATAGGGGCTGTCTATAAATTACATCAAAAATTATTAAGAGGGAAAAGTGGCGGGATTGGAGGGTGAGGGGTAACCGCAAAATGTTCCAGTTGGTGACAAGAAGATGAGGGGGAATTATTAGGTTATAGTTGACGTGAGCACATGTATAAAATATATCAATTAAATTGTTTAAATTAGAAT